>BLSH010559290.1:1275163-1295398 GCA_018402905.1 Glandirana rugosa
TCGGTTAGGGCTGTATTTCCATTCAATAACACGTACACCCACACGCCAGCCGTTCACCAATTAATCGATCCACTAGATATGAGTGGTTTTATTTATGTAAAAATAAATTTTTAAGATGATTTTAATAAATGTAAAAAGTACGAGTTAATACAACAAGTTACATAAATACGAATTTCACAAACAATAGAGTTGTGAAGCATGACAGGACAAGCCTGATCATTGGACAAGAGTACACTGAGTTCCCAGAACAGCTAGAGAACTGACCACAATGTGCTCTCCTGATTAGTGTGGTCAGTTTTTATTAGGAAAGTGAAGGGACTAGCAGGAACATCAGGGATTTCACACAAAGGAAGCAATAGAAAGAGAACAGGATACTTTCTCATACAAGTACATGGTGCAGCAGGCACATATCAGGAATATGAAGTGTTGAGATAACAAACACTTTAAGCATAAATACATTGAACAACATAATTGAGCATGAAAAATGTAAATAATTTTAGTAGAATTTTTAAATAAAAATGTATTTATTTTGGTGAGTATAGATCACCTAGCTAATTAACCACTTGCCGACAGCACACCCACATGCACAATCACTTACCTTTATGTCGGGATTGGCTTCTGGGTTAAGGGCACCCCCTTCCCCCCTAGCCAACTGTAATTGGACACAGTGGGATTTTGTCATCAGGTTTCAGCCAATGCTTCATGGCTGAGGTCTGCTGACCGGTTGTGTCCAATCACAGTCCAGAGCCCCTTGTTGACAAACACACAGGGCTCTGTACAGAGGGAATGATCTGTTTGGGAGAAGGAACAAACAGATATTTAGTAAAAAGCAGCCCATATTACACACATTAACACTTGTTAGGCAGACACTAAACTCCTTGATTACCCTAAGATGTTAACCTCTTCCCAGCCAGTGTCCTTAGTGCAGTGTCAGTGTACAGTATTATCACTGATCACTGTATTAGTGTCACTGGTGATGTCAGTGTCAGTTAGTGTACCTCTCAGCCAGTGTCAGTAAGGGCTTGTTTACACTTGCTTCAAAACAGGGCGTCAGACAGGCATTGTTAAAGCTCCCTTAACGCCAGTCAAAACCCATGTCACTAAATAAAATGGTTAGCTTACAGCCCTGTTTACACCTTGCATTGGCTTAACTGTGCTGCAGTTTCGTGTCAAAAATTATACCCCATGTAGCTTTAGCCAGGCTTCAAAGCCTCTCCAATGCCTCCATAGAAGTCTATGACAAAGCTTGTTTGAAGCTCGCTTGAAGAACTGCGGCTATTCAGAGGCTGTAATTCAGCTTTAGCTTAGCTTTGTTTTGGAGAAATTGCAGGTGTGCGATATCAACAAACACACAGGGTGTTTACCAAGCTTCAACAAAGCTTCAAAAGTGCATCACTGAAGCCACGTCGAAGCCTTGTTGAAGCCTCACTGAAGCCTCTTAGAAGCACCGCCGAAGCCTCAAAAACACATCATAAAAGCTTGTTGAAGCTGTATGAGGTGTATGCAGGAGTGAGATAACAAACACACAGGGCGTTTTCCCAAGCTTCAATAAGGCTTCAAAAGTGCATCATTGAAGCCTCACTGAAGCCTCTTAGAAGCACCGCCAAAGCTTCAAAAACACATCATAAAAGCTTCTTGAAGCTGCATGAGCTTAAGGCCTCATACACACGGGCGTTTGTACAAAAATAAGCAAAACGCCGGGCCTGACGTCAGGGGAAAAGACTGACGTTTTGCTTGGCGTTTTGCATTGACGTCAATGCACGTTTTTTCACGCTAGGTTTTTGCGGCGTTTTCTGCCTCTATTCAAAATCAATGGTTCCTTATGGGAGCCCATTGATTTGAATAGAAGCCGCACCAGAAGTGGGATCACGGTGATCCGACTTGCGGCACGACTTGTGTGCTAGGTGTCTTAAAGGGGAACCCCCGCAAAAAATTTGCGTGGGGTTCCCCCCCCCCAAGAGCATACCAGGCTCTTCGATCTGGCATGGATTTTAAGAGGAGCACCCACGCCGATAAAACGGCGTAGGGTCCCCCCTAAAATCCATACTAGACCCTTATCCGAGCACGCAGCCTGGCAGGCCAGGAAAGGGAGTGGGGACGAGCAAAAGCCCCCCCCTCCTGGACCGTACCAGGCCGCATGCCCTCAACATGGGGAGTATGGGTGCTTTGGGGCAGGGGGGGCTCTGCGCCCCCCACCCCAAAGCACCTTGTCCCCATGTTGATGGGGACAAGAGCCTCTTCCCGACAACCCTGGCCGTTGGTTGTCGGGGTCTGCGGGCGGGGGCTTATGATGCCGGGCCCCTCACCCTATGTAAATGAGTATGGGGTACATCGTACCCCTACCCATTTACTTGGGGGGAAAAAAAGTGTACAGAAAAAAAAACACTACACAGCTTTTTAAAATATTTTATTAAACCCGCTCCGGCATCTTCTCCCCTCTCTTCTTTCTTCGGCTCTTTTGCGGGGTCTTCTGCCTTCTGAGGGGTCTTCTGCGGGTTTTCTGCGGGGTCTTCAGCTCTTTTGCTCTTTTGCTGCTGTCTCCCCGGCTAGCTTCTCCCGCCGCTGCTTCTTCTTCTTCTTCTTCCCCTTCTTCTGGAGATGTTGACTCGTCGCTCTCTTCCACTCGAATGCCGGGTCCGTGCTGCGCGGTTGCCTTATATTGGCATGGGGCGGGGCCACACGATGACATCATCATGAGCCCCACCCTCATGATGTCACATCCTGGGGCAGGGCTGTGATGTGATTCCCCGCCCCAGGATGTGCCATCATGAGGGTGGGGCTCATGATGACGTCATCGTGTGGCCCCGCCCCAGGCTGGAGCCGCGTGATGTCATTCCCATGTATGCGCATGGGAGCCACCAATCGTGGCATGATCTCAGTGAAGAAACGGCACGGAGGCCGTTTCTTCACTGCGCATGTGCCGATGATGTTGGCACATGCAAGTACACTGTATATTTCCTAAACCATGCAGGTTTAGGAGACATGCAGGGAACCCATAGGTAAGCCTTAATATAGGCTTACCTGTAGGTTAAAGTGGTTGTCCAGAGTTGACAACCACTTTAATTTGAACCCAAAAAAATGTGATATGTGTACCAACATCAGAAATAAAAATGTCATTCCCAGCAAGAAACACCAAATATCACAGAATAAATCAAGAAGAGAAACTCCTGACTAAAGTAATTCCTATACATTCCAAGAAATGCAGTATATGTGTATGTATGTGTAGGAGACTTCACATGCAGCAGCCCTGTGGCTCACAAGGTAGAAATTCTGCCTACCATTCCTCAGGTCCTGAGTTCGAATCCCAAACATGTCACTTCATGTAGAGATGTTGCATGTTCTCTCTATGTTGATAAACATAACTCCTGACTCAGGGCCTTACCTAAATGTAGTATTTATGTGTAGGAGGGTTCCACCACCATTGCAAATCTTGGCAGATACACTAGCTCAGCAAAAGTATTCAGATGCCTGCCTTTACACGCACATGAACTTTAATGGCATCCCAATCTTAGTCCGTAGGGTTCAATATCCTTTTGCTGCTATAACAGCTTCAACTCTTCTAGGAAGGCTGTCTACAAGGTTTATGAGTGTGTCTATGGGAATGTTTGACCATTCTTCCAGATGCACATTTGTGAGGTCAGGCACTGATGTGGATGAGAAGGCCTGGCTCGCAGTCTCCACTCTAATTCAGACAAAAGGTGTTCTATTGGGTTGAGGTTAGGACTCTGTGCAGGCCAGTTAAGTTCCTCCACCCCAAACTCGTTCATCCATGTCTTTATGGACCTTGCTTTGTGCACTGGTGCGCAGTCATTTGGAACAGGAAGGGGCCTTCCCCAAACTATTCCCACAATGTTGGGAGCATGAAAGGCCCAACAAATTCCTCAGCACCAGGCCCATGATGCTCTTAATCTGGCCCTGGGTATGATTATTTCAGATTTTTGGTGCTGAAAGTGGTACATAATTTTGCATGGAAAGTTTGAAACATGAAATCATAAATTATAATATAATAAATAACTTAAAATAATTATCAAAAATAATAATGTAATAGTAATAAAATGTATTCAATAATGTAATCAAACCAAAAACACTGAAATTTGCTCAGTTGCAGAATTGTCGCTGTCGTCACTTTCAGTGTCTGATGATAAATTTCTCCAAAAATCAGTATCACTCAATTCTCCAAATGATTCTTATTTACTATCACTGTTTTCTAGCTGATCAAAAACCACTTTTGACGCAAAGGGACACTTTTTGGTTGCTATGGACATTCTCAAGTTTCCAGGCAGAAAGAATGACATATATAATATAAAAGTGCATGCAGCGCACTGGGTAAACCACTAGGGACAAAGGGGATGTGAAATGATTTGATACAGTAATGTAATCTTACAGATTATAGTGTACTGTATGTATGCTGTGTGTTTCACTTTTTGAATTTGCCGCCGGTCTCCGCTCCGGTGCGACGCTCGCAGACAACGGAGCCGGGCACACAGAGGCATCGGGCGGAGGACACAGCCTGTAGACACAGCGGGGGGACATCGCTGGATCCAGGGGACAAGGTGAGTAACGCTGCCTTGGATCCAGCATTGCAATCCCGAGTGTGGCTCGGGGTTACCGCTAATGGTACTAAAATTCCACACTCAGAGATACCACCAGGGAGGTTAATGAGCGTTGAAACCGAAGCAAGTGTAAACTAGCCCTTAGTGTTAGATTTCCTGCCACACTATCACAGTCTCATTAGAAGTCGCTGATCACTGCCATTACTAGTATAAAAAAAATAATAAAATTCCAGTATATACTGTATACCAAATTTGTAGACACTATAACTTTGACACAAACCAATCAATATACACCTATATGGATTTTTTTTTCTAAGGACATTTAGCAGAATACATTTTAGTCTAAACTTATGAAGAAATTAGATTTTGTTATTTTTTATTGGATATGTTTTATAGCAGAAAGTAAAAAAAAAATTTTCAAAATGTTTGGTCTTTTTTTGTTTATACTGTATAATAAAAAACCCAGTGGTGATCAAATACCACCAAAAGAAAGTTCTATTTGTGTGAAAAAATATATACATTTCACTTGGGTACAGCATTGCATGGCACAATTGCAAGGCACAATTACCAGTTAAAGTAGCGCAGTGCCAAACAGCAAAAAATGGCCTGGCCATGAAGGGAAAACCTTCCCGAGGTCAATTGGTTAACTAACTAACCACGTAATTTGATGTTCAAATAAAATAATTTTTGAAGCTTGTAACATGAATGTTTATCATTGGAGACTGCAAATTCAAGTGTAATTCAAGCCTAACACTAACTATTGTTAAAAATGTTCCTCCCCCCTCCTCCTACCTATCCTGCCTACCCTGTGTAAAACAGATCTGTATACTTACCATTTTATAGGCCAGTCCATTCACATGATGCCACCGCTCTGCCTCCGCTGTGTCATGGAGCACTCAACAACAGCCACAAATTCTAGGTGCTGTGATGTCACCCATAGACTCCAATGGCCCAGCTGTTGACGGTGCTCCCTTCTCTCCTTTGCAGCCACCACTTACTAACACAAGGGAGCTGCAGGATCACATGACCGGACCGGAGCAGACTGAAAAAAAGGTAAGTATATAGGACTTTTGTACACAGGGTAGGCGGGATAGATAGGAGGAGGGATGAAGGGTGCCATTGCTGACACACCCACTTTTGCAAATGTTAGTTGCTTGGCTGTCATGCTGAGCCAATGGCTTTAATACCTTCTGAGTTGCCTGGGAAGTATTCAGATCAGGAGTTCTGGCTTCTCAGCCTCCATGCTTGTGAGAAAATATTGAGGCCAGAGACAACCAAGCAACTTGAGAAGATGGTCAACAATGGCAGCCCCCATATTCCTCAGTAGAGATTACCTTTAGGTGAGGCAACCTCTGGTTTCTCAGACAGTATTTCAGAGATAATGGATTGTAGAAATGTTATAGGAATATGCAATACAAAGGCAGATTCTTGCTGATACTACTAGTTTTCTCAATGGAATTCTGCTGGTGTATAAAATGAATGCTTAGATATAAACATTTTTTGGTATACTGTTAGTCATAAAACATTTAGATATTACAGATTAAAGAATAATATTTGTACAGAATCCCTGTTTGATAAATTACTGTTTGGTATTTGATTTAGTTAAAAGGATGAACCAGCTTCCATTTAAAACCAAAAGATTTACCGAAATTCCATGCACAATGTTTGGAATAGCCAGATTTGATATCTTGGAAGATATTCTTGTTAGCTTGGCAAATGAAAATGAGCAAGTTCTTGAAAACCTGTCGGTGCATGCTGGCTGTTTTAAGCAACCAAAGGTGATAGGTGAGTCCCTGTTTGGTAAATGTCCTTATGCTGATACCGTGTGTATACTATCCATTAGGATGATTCTGAATAATAGTTTGAGTACACAAAAAGTATAAAATCTTTCAACATAATCTAGTTCAGATTTTATAGACACACTGGTTACAGAGTTTACAAAAGTGCCTCACGCGCATTCTAAAACTGGCGCAGCCTGAGCCAATTTCAGGTACAAGTTATAGACAGGTACATTCTTCACCACTGTGAAAATGCTCGAGAGACCCTTTCGCAAAATCTGTCTGCACCAGTTTATATGAATTCAATGTTTTTAGCGTGGCACTCTGCTTCATAGAAATATTCTATGACTTTGGCATTGAAGTAAGTACTTTTTGTTTTTATTACAATGTAATTGTACAGCAACAGTACTGATTATTTTTTCGAAATACAAAAGTCTTCTATGTTAAGAATAAATCTTAATGGCTTTGATTAATATATACTATTCATGTTTTATATTGCAGAGCTAATTTTCTTGTTAACAGAGCATTGGCACCAAGATTGCTCCACTAAGTATCAAGCAGTGGAACTTCTTGACAGGTACAGCTATTGGTCAGGAAGATATGTAGGTTGAAACTTTACAAATGTGTTTCTTTTAAACCTAAGTGGCCGATGCAGCATAAACGGTAACTAGACCTAGTCCCTATTCAGTCTATGATACAGCATGCATGTGACAGCCTCTCCATTTCAATGAGCTGCCCTAACCTCGACTAACACGGCAAAGAACTTTTTTGAGCTTTGAGTTTTTTGCATTTTTAACTCCTCGATTTGCTAGTTGCTTTTGGGATGCCATTAATAATGAATGCGCTTTATGCAAAATCTTTGAACACACACAAACTTGCACAATTTTGTTTAAAATCATTTTTATTGAATTTTCTCAAAAGGTATAACAGTGACCTATAAAGTCGGAATCATCAGAAAAAAAACTGGTAGTAAGCTACCACAGAATCATACATTACAACTCAATAACAAATATTATATGGACAATGTGACTTTCAAAGACATTACCATTTCAACACTACGCTAGTTGTCCAATGGTAAAATCACATAAGATCCCGCTGCAGTGCTTCTTAACTTGACCCCTATGTCCAGTAAGAGATACCATAAGTCACTACTTTATTGCATACTGCCAGGGCATGCATCCCCAGTATGTGGAAAAACCAATCTCCATCTACCATCTCTCAATGGTTCACCAGGGTGAAGGACATCCAACACATGGAGCACTTGACTGCCGCTCTTAGAAATAAAATAGAGGAGCACAACACGTGATGGCTTCACTGGGACCTGTTTTTTTTTTTTTCTCTCTTTCTCTCTCCTCTCTTTTCACATCTTCCCTCTCCCCTCAGACACCCTAGGGCAGTGATGGCGAACCTTGGCACCCCAGATGTTTTGCAACTACATTTCCCATGATGCTCATGTACTCTGCAGTGTATTTGAGCATCATGGGAAATGTAGTTCCAAAAAATCTGGGGTACCAAAGTTCGCCATCACTGCCCTAGGGTGTTTCTCTTCTCTTTTTTAAAATATATTTCAAAAAGTTTTATGGTGTGCATTAATATCGCGGGTATGACAGCTCGCAGGCCATGCATACAGGTTCTGTTTTTTGTATTCCTGAACTTTTTTCACTAGAAACTACCTTATAGCGTATGTACTGTATTTGGGATTTATTGAGGTTCAACACCTTTACTCTCAATCATAGTTTTGATTAGGAAGTATACCTTTATGGTGCTAGTGACTAATTTATATTGCAGTGCAATCTTCTGTACGCTCTTTTTCTATGTTTTTTTTTTTTTATTTGTTGCTGAGGATTGTTCTTCATGGCCTATTTGTACCCATTCATATTATCTTGTCATATGGTGTTATTTGTAAGGCTGAAAAAAGACAATAGTCCATCCAGTTCAACTTGGGTAGGCAGGGCTGGCCCAAGACATTGTGCTGCCTGGGTCCAAGAATAAAATGCTGCCCCCCCCCCATAAAAAAAATCCACCAAAAGGCCCCCACATCCATTGTTTTATATTATGACAATTAAAACTAAAATAAAATTTGTCAGATTTACATGCAACAGTGGCGGTGGTGGATTCAGTCAGAAGTGGCGGTGGTGGGGGTTTAGAAACAGGCAGGGATGGTGTGGGAGGTGTTAGACACAGGCAGGGGTGGTGTGGGAGGGTTAGATACAGACAGGGGGTAGTGGGGGGAGGTAGATACAGGCAGGGGGTAGTGGGGGGAGGTAGATACAGGCAGGGGGTAGTGGGGGGGAGGTAGATACAGACAGGGGGTAGTGGGGGGAGGTAGATACAGGCAGGGGGAGATGGGATCAGTGGCGCTGACACTTATTTGCTCTGAGTGTCAGTGCCTCCAGCGATCCCTGTGCCACAGACAGCTCCCCCTTCACGCTGTTGGTTCCAGATGGTCAGCTGACTTTCTCCTGTCCTGACTGTGACATTTGATCGTCACTTGTGGGGGAGCCACGGAGAGGATGGGCAGGCATGGCAGCGAGCGCTCTGCAGTGCCATACATAACAGCCGCCGCCCCCCCCCTGCAGTGTGATAAGTGGCAACCCCTCCCCACAGTAAAATAAGGAGAAGAGAGGAGCAGCTGGGAGGTTCCGCCACTGAGTTCTTGTGCAAATTGTGTAATTATTTCCTATAGCCCTGTATGTTATGTTCTTTACAATATATATACAAGAGTCCTTTAAAAATATCCATAATCCCCGCAGCCACCACCAATTGTGGTAGAGAATTCCACATCCTTATTGCCCTGACAGTGAAGAACCCCCTACGCAGTTTAAGGTTAAATCGCTTCTCCTCCAATCTCATTGTGTGACCCCGGGTCCTCTTACACTCCCTACGACTGAATCGTTTTTTTCCTATGCTGGGATCCCCATTGAGGTATTTGTAGATTGCTACCATGTTCCCCCTCATGCGTCGCATCTCCAGTGAGAATAAATTTAGTGTTTGCAGTCGTTCCTCGTAATTGAGGTCCTCCAGTCCCCTTATTCGTTTTGTTGCCCTTCTTTGGACTCTCTCCAACACTAGCACATCCATTCTGAGGTACAGTGACCAGAACTGGACAGAATACTGCAGGTCATCAGCAAGGGAATCCAAACAAGATGGCAGAGCAGGGCAAAGATGCAGGTCTAGGTCACTAGCCAGACACAGAGGGTTTGGCTGGCTTAAAACAGGTTTGATGTCCACCCAGAGGCTGGCTACATCACTCACCTTGCAGGTGGACAGGCATACAGGGAGAATGCAGCTCAGCCAAAACCAGGATGCTGGAATGAGACCAGCAGCTGTCATGGAGCAGGAGCATCACATGCTTCAGACGGGTTGGAAGCTTGTTCTGCGTTGCATCACCAGTACTAGTTTGTGACATTCAGGTAGAATTTGTGTTTCATGGTTGGTGTTCTGTACTATCTGGAGAGAATTTTTGAATTAGCTTCTTTATACACTTCAAGACCAGGCTGTCACGTACCTGGTGGTTAAGTCTGGCTTATGCGGGGGCAACCTCACTTGCGGCCCTGGTTCAAGAGCCCCTGGTAGTGAAGACAGGGAGCTCTGGAGCACAGGGGGGCACGAGGGCTGCACTTGGTCACAGATGGCAGGTGAAGGTCCACTGGAACTCGTGCAGGTAGAAGGGTGGTGGTTCAGGCTAACGGGCTGGCGGTGCGGTACAAGTGGTTCAGGCAAGCGGATAGTCGGGTACAGGCAGAGTCAGCAACGTGCGGGCAGCTGAAGTACAAGAGGGTTAGGCAGAGACATGGTCGTTGGCAGGCAGAGGGTTGGTACAGACAGGGTTCAATCAGAGGTCAGGCAAGCCGGGTCACAGATACAGCAAGACTGGAAAGACAGGTCACAGGAACTCACTAACACGCTGTAGATCAGACAGCACTTGCTACAGGAAGCAGGAAGTTCAAATACAGCTGTCAAATGCGATTAACCCTCCGCACAGTCTTCTAACACAGGCCTTTTTCTGACATTTGTTGTTTACAAGTAAAAATCTGTATTTTTTTGCTAGAAAATTACATAGAACCCCCAAACATTATATATATATATTTAGCAGAGACCATATAGAATAAAATTGCGATTGTTGCAATATTTTATGTCACAATGTATTAGCGCAGCGGTCTTTCAAAAGCATTTTTTGGGGGGAAAAAATACACTTTAGCGAAATAAAACAAAACAGTAAACTTAGCCCTATTTTTTTATAATGCGAAAGATGATGTTACGCCAAGTAAATAGATACCTTACATGTCATGCTTTAAAATTGTGCATGCTCCTTTATTCTTGTACTGTGAAAATTTCAATAAATATTTAAAAAAAAAAGACTGTGAAACCTCTGGGAATGGCGACAAACTACAGTACCTCCTGATTTCGCCATATGCGACGTTTTAAACATGCTTACAGGTTTCCTGGTTAGAGTTATAGAGGAGGTCTTGTGCTAGAATTATTGCTCTCACTCTAATGATCGCGGAGGTGCGCTTTCAACACCATTTACATATGTGGGCGCAACTTATGTGCCTTCCCTTCTGCGCACGAGCTCAGAGGGATGGAGCGCTTAAAAAATTTTTTGTTTCTTATTTATTTTACTTATTTTTTTTTTATTTTTACACTGTCCCTAAATTTTTTTTATCACTTTTATTCCTATTACAAGTAATGGGAACATCCCTTGTAATAGAAATTAGCAAGACAGGTCCTCTTTATTGAGAGATCTGGAGCCAAAAAGACCCCAGATCTCTCATTTACCTTTAAAAGCAAAACAAAAAAAAATGTAATTTTTGCTTTTAAGAAGAAAAAAAATTCCTTTAAGCCCAAGAGGCAGACGTGAGTCAGACTTCGCTCCGGTCCTCCAAGGACATAGAGCCAAGTGAGGGCTATCATGCCCTCACTCGTCTTCCTGCACTAGCATCTGAGGCATTGGCCCTGGGTATACTGACAGCTCTGTTAAGCTTGGAGATGACCGGGAAGGGGCAAGGTCACCTCTCACGTTGCCTAAAAAAGTGATCTTGCAATGAATCCACTGCTGGGACCACTTTTATATGAAAGCTGACAGCCTGACAACATGGGATACCCCTGCAACCCAAGACCCGTAAGATGGCGGTGCACCTGGCTGATGGTACATCCATAAAATCTGGTCCGGTCTCACAGGAGACCATCCCTCTGACTACTACGGTGCTGGGTGGCCATCAGGAGCTACTTACCCTTGATGCCAATGCCTCTCCCATGTTCCCTGTCATTCTAGGTCTGCCCTGGCTTCAGGCCCATAACCCTACCATTGACTGGTCCTCTGGGAGAGTTCAGTTCCAGTCCCCGTAGTGCCACGAGCATTGCTTCCCCCAAGCTACTGGAACAGACCCTGCTCTACTAACCCTGGATCTTGACCCTGAGCCTGAGATCTGTCAGCTCATCCCCAGTGTCTACCACGCTTTTTTGGACGTTTTTAACAAAAAGGGGGCTGAGGCCCTTCCGCCTCATAGACCGTATGACTGCCCCATTGAGCTCCTCCCTGGCGCAGAGATTCCCTTCGGCAGGATATATCCACTTTGTGAGCTGGAGCTCAGCACTTTGAAGGCTTGTATTGAAGAGAACCTTCACAGGGGCTTCATCAGTCCTTCCACTTCCCCGGCTGGGGCAGGCATCTTTTTTGTGGAGAAAAAGGACCATTCCCTGCGCCTGCCTAATACCGACCCGGCCTGCATCACCACTCTTCTGTCTGCACAAGCTCCTGGAGGATCCTCACAACACCATCTGCATCCTCACCAGCCCTCATGCCCCCCTGTGCTCCGGAATCTCCTCTATCAGGGGTTCCCGAACCAGGGCCGTAAGAGAGGTTGCCCTCTGCACAATCAGACTCCACCACCAGGTATGTGACACCTGTTCTAGTGGCAGTTCTTCTTTAACTGATCTCAAAGTCTGTGTTTATTAACCCTTAAAGGGTAACTCAATTTTTGCGGAAAAAATATAGCAAGTAAAAAAGAATAATAGCATATATAATTGCGGCACAAGCCATATTGTGCTTTGATGTTATTAAATACTACCTTCCCTTTTCAGTCAGTAGTGTTGTCATTTTCTGTAAAGTTCAATGCAATATAGCAACCTGGAGGCATTCTGTACACAGATGAAACACCCCCAGAAATTCCATTTCCTGCTTGTCTGATTGGCTAACTGATTTTCCCATAAGTCTGCACTAAGATACAATTCAGATTTAGACACCCTCTGCAACAAAAATCTAATTGTGGGTGAGATGTTCCTAAAGGGTATTTAATCACTTCTAAAAGTATGCAGGCACTGCAACTTTCCTCTTTAAAACCCTGCAAGTGCATCAGCTGATCAATAACAAAAAGTAATTCCCACGGGGAATCCATATCCAAAAGAAAGAACTAAGAGCTATTCCTTCAGAGGAGAAACAGGTAGCAATCTGCAACAACGTTTATAAAATCTATGCAATGTACATTGATCACCCAGAAAGGAATGCTTTTTTTTCAACAAAAGTGGAGTTACTCTTTAAAGCTAAATTCAATGTCTCGTGCCTGTTTAATCTAGGCAGGGGTTCTATGGACCCCTAAATGGTCCATGGATGGGTTTCAGGGGGTCCATGAGGGCTAGAAAAAAACTGAAATTTACATTCACTATACAGCCCTCCCTTGTCCCAATCAATGGTTCCTCATTGAAAAAAATGAAAGTGTTTGTTCGCCTTTACAGAAAATCTGTAAAGGTGACCTAACACCGACCCCCTCCCCACTCCCTGGTGGCTTACCTCCCACAATTCCAAGCTATCAAGGCCCCTGAAAGATGCTCCAACAGCCCAGGGACTTGAAATCCCTGCTGCTTTCTCTCCTATCCATACACTGCAGCCGGTACAGACCAGATGGATTCTAATTGGTCACCATCACATGAACAGTGGATAGGAAAGAAAGCAGCTGGGATTTCAAGTCTCTGTACCATTGGAGTGGTTTGTGGGAGCTCAGCCATTTTAGGTCACCTTTACAGATTTTCTATAAGGGCTTTTTCACACGAGCGGATGGTTCGGGTCCACCTGTCAGTTTTTCAGGCAGACCCGAGTGGACGTCCATTGTTCTCTATGGAACAACGGATGTCAGCGGTGACACGTCCGCTGACACCCAATCTGCTCCGATCCGCCAAAAACAGACTGATGGAAAATAGTTCACCTATTGGATCGGATGAACACGGACAGACGGTCCGTGTTCATCCGATCCTCCATAGAGGAGAATGGAGCTGTGACAGGTCAGTCTGTCCTGTCATCCAGCGGCTCAGTGGGGATAAACACATGGATTCCCGCTGAGCAGCGGAGCCCGTCAAAACAGGCTCCGCTAGTGTGAAAGGGGCCTAAAGGTGGACTTACATTTTAAAATAAAACATCCTAACATTGCTTATAGTGCCTATTGCTTAACATCTGTTGGCCCATGTTTACCATTTAAATTTGTATCATCATTCTCTGCACAACCGCTTCTTGTGCCACTCCATAATAGTAAGTGATAATTCTCATTTTCTAGTAGTGGTGGTATTAGTAGTAGTAGTAGATTTGAACAGAATTAAAATTGTTTTGCTTAATTTGCAAACAATGATTGTATTTAATTTTTTTAATGAGTGACCATTACTTTTTGCACGAAAAGGAGATAGTTTACTTTATTCAAACTTTGTGTATGTCATTTATGTATGAGGCAATGAAATCAAGCAAAGTTGTGTTTATGTGAATTATTCTGTGGAGGGGTTCAATAGCTTTCTTCAGGTTTTTAAGGGGTCTGTGACACAAAATGTTAAGAACCACTTGGTCTAGGAAATTTAACAAAGAGGAAAAACAACTGGAGAATGGGAGGGAAATCCCAATATGAATAATCCCCCTGGACTTTAAGGGCAGGTGTGGTGGTCAAGGTAGTTACAGAGAAAAAAGAAAATAGAGTAAAAAATTATATATTTTATTCATACAAAAATGGATAAAAGACAAAGTGAGCGAAAAAATTGGTACATATTCGTCACTTTACAAAGGTAAAGACAAAATACAAAATAACATGAATACATTTCCAAGTTACAAATATAAAATTCAGGGTACCACAATCAATCAGCATAAGGAAAGTTGTACTCGATGCATTTGGGATTTGCACACTCAGATGACCACTGTTGGCAGCAGGGTCCAGGGGCAATATCACAATGTCCCAACATATTTTGGTTAGTCCTTCTTCAGGGGATAATGAGCATCAAGTACAACAAGAGTGTGTTGTCTGTAGAGGATTAAATCGTACATGACATAAGTATATATAATATATAAACATATTGTAGGGACAAACTAAAGAGTAAACTGAATAAATAAGCATTCACCTTGGAAGGTGAGAATGGCACTTACATATATGCTGGAGGCACCCAACAAACCAATGATGATGTCAGCCCGAGAAGATCTGGAGGTGAGTCCAGACAACCGCTGCGAGTGTAAACCCTGGGAAGGGGAGCATAAAATGTTGTGCGACCACAAGGGGCCCAAGGTGGCTGTGCCGGCCCAACCACACTAAGCGTGTGGATTACATTAAATAAAGGAAATATAGATATGTATATAAGGATATAAAATATATAACACTGGTGGAAGATTAAAGATTATGTAAAAAGGATAATGTGCCTTAAATCATGCCAGGTGATGCCCAGTTAAACGAGTAATGATTAAAACACAATACTGTGAGGTAATGAGTACAGATATTTAGGACCGAACGCCACTTGTTGTATTAAGGCAGATTTATATGTTAAACACAGCTTGTTGTGTTAGGGTGAGTATACAAAGTATACCGGCCACATGCTAGCTGTAAAGAGGTTGTGGGCACAAAGAGGCATGAGTAAGGAACTAGAAAGTGTAATAATAGTAACGTCGTATTACCTGGTCCGCGCGGTCGGTGTGGGTACGGGCTGCATAAAGACAGCTGAATACTGACCTGATTATAAAGAGGCGTAAGTGTCTGCGGCAGCCAATCCTGGAGGACATGAACAGGTGCTGGCCGTTCGTGTTATGCGGGCAATTAAGTCCGCATACCAAACGCCTTGGGTCCCTCCGGAGTGAGCGGCGCGTGGCGTAGCCCCGCCCAATAGGGCGGGATGACGTCACGAGTCGGACCTCCGCCGGCGGGTGTGCCTGAGCAAACGGAGGCCTGCCAGGACAAAAAGCTTGCTCCAACAAGGAGCAGCCGAAGCGGCCAAAAGGCCGAGACGGCGAGCTCCAGTGGAGCCTACCCGCTGGGTGGCGCACAATACCCCCGTGCCGGGGAGTGTGTGCGACCCCCAGTGGTGGATAATGTAAGTGGGCGAAGAAAAGTAATTGGTAAATGGAATGTGGGTGCGAACACACAGTATATAGGCGAGTGGTGATGGAGGGAAAGGAAAGAATGAATAAATGAAATAGTAGATGAGAGAGGAATGACTGGAAATACTAGGGGACGAAGGACATGTAAAAAGGGAAACAGGGAAACAACAAAGGAGACATGAGTATAATACTGATGAAGCAAGTACCAATCAGCCACAAGAGAGAATAACACATGTAATAGTAATGAATGAGAAGTGGTGAAGGAAGCATATACTGGGTATTGAAGGGACGGTACAAAAAAAACAAATGATTCATGGAATGGATATTAAATGCTGAAAGGGGGAATGAGCATATAAAAATATGGAAATACTTATAGAGTGAGTTCACAACCCCCCGATGTGAAGCCTGGGAGGAAGGGTTTGAAGCTTCAGATCTCATTGAGTCCGGGAGGGGACATAGCCTGGAGAGTATGGATCCACCAGAGCTCACGCTGGAGGAGTTGTTTGTTGAAATCACCCCCGCGCGAGCCGAAGTGGACCCGGTCCAGGGCTAGAAAAAGGATTTTTGGAAGAAAGGTAGGGTGGGTTGAAGCGGTATGTCGACCAAGGGGGGGGGGGTGTCAGGGTCATGTTTGGCTATGGAAAGAGTGTGTTAATATATCCTCTTCCAAAATTCGTTTTTGGTTTTCCCGAACATAGTAACCTCCACACTCACAAGAGAGGAGGTACACTATGCCCGGAGTTTTGCAATTAACAAAATGTTTAGGACGGAAAACTTGACCGTTGGGCAACACAATTCTACTACGTCTGTCCATGTATTGACAATAGTTGCATCCCCCACAGGAGAAAGTGCCGTGACATATACACGGGTCTCTCCTGTGGGCACTGAATTCACTAGAGACCAGTCTGTCGCCAACCGAAGGAGCCCTGTGGTAGGCCACAGCTGGTGCATGTGGAACAAATGGAGATAATTGGGAATCCATGGTGAGAAGATGCCAATATTTACCTAGGATGCGTTTAATTTGTCTATGCTGGGTGGAGTAGGTAGTGACTATACATGTAATCGAGTCTGGAGTTTGTATTTTTTTCTTGTTAAGAAGGTCAGTTCGAGGGATACTCCAAACTCTCCTGAATGCACGCTTCAGAGAAGCTCTGGAGTATCCACGTTCTAAAAGTCGTATTTGTAGCTCCTTGGCCTCTTTAATGAAAGAGGACTCATCAGAGCAATTGCGACGCACTCGAAGGTACTGGCTAAAGGGAATAGAAGCCAAAAATGGTTTGGGGTGGAAACTGCTGGCATGAAGTAAAGAATTTCCAGCGGTGGATTTACGGAATAATTGACTAAGTAATTGCCCATCCTGGCCCTTACATACCATAACGTCCAGGAAGGGCAGCTCCTAAGTATTGTAAGACATTTTAAAGTGTAGATTCAGCTCATTCTGGTTAAGGTAGGCTAGAAATTGATGTAGGAGAGGGACAGAGCCCTTCCACAGAATGAACACATCGTCGATGTAACGATGCCATGCCAATATATGACCAGCGTAGACAGAAATGCCGGAATCATGTCACAATTGGCGTTCCCACTCCCCCAGGTACAGGTTGGCATATGATGGGGCACAGCGAGTCCCCATCGCAACCCCCTGCACCTGGAGGTAGTGGGTGCCATTGAAAGAAAAAACGTTGTGCTCCAGAATGAACTGAAGAGCCTGCACCACAAATTCATCATATTGGGGATAAAAGAATTTGAGGAGGCAAGTTTATGTCTAATAGCCGCCAAACCCCTATCGTGGGGGATGGTGCTATATAGGGCCTCGACGTTGATGGCGACCAGAATAATGTCGCCATCGACGTGGGGGCCCTCAAGGATCTGCAAAAAATGAATGGTGTCACGTACGTACGAAGGAAGTTTGACAACTAAAGGTTGTAGGTGATTGTCAACAAGATGACTCAAATTTTCTGTGAGGTTGCCGCATCCTGAAACAATTGGACGTCCTGGGGGCTTGGTGGAATTTTTGTGCAGTTTGGGCAAGCGTAAAAGGTTGCTGTTCATGGGTAACTGGTGCGTATGTATTCCCATGTATGTTTGGGTATTACATTGTGGTAATAAGCATTGTCTACAAAGATGTAAAATTCCTTAGAAAACCGATCGATCAGGTTGGAAGGAATAGGACGGTACCAGTCAGAGTTATTCAATATAGACATACACATACCTATGTAGTCAGTACTATTCATAACCACAACATTGCCAAATCGGTGTTTGAGGCCAGAGCCTTCAATGCATTGCGTTCGCGAATTGAAAAATTCGATGAAGGGTCGGAGGGGATAGGTAGACGACTGATGTCTTTGGTGACCATTTTTAGAAAGGTAGCTGCATTGTGATTGGAGCTGGGAGGAGGATATAAAGATGAAGGTGTTTTAAGAGTAGGGACCAGGGGCTGCTTAGTGCTGGCTGAAGTAGGATTAGCCATATCGAGCAGACTCTCAAGGTCTATGGAGTCAATGAGATCCGCAGAGTCATTTTCCTCCAGTAAAGATATAAGAAGATCCAGGGCTTGCACATCGGGGGGAGGTGGTGTGGTTGTGGCAACATTTCTTTTGGCATATAGGCTTTTGAGTAGGAGATTTCTAATGAACAAGTGAATGTCTTTGATGGTTTCAAATTTATTTAGATGAAAATCAGGGAAAAAGGTTAAACCCCTTGCTAGTACGTTTAATTCATCAGGTGATAGTGCGTGTCTGGATAAATTGACTACGTTTAATGTGGTGGATTGGTGTTTGTTTTCTTGGTGAGTTTGATTTTGGTTTGGTGAGTTTGTGTTTTGGTTCGCAGTTGATCTAAAAAAGTCCCTCGCATGGGGGTTTGGGCATAAGGAGTGGTTGGAACAGAGAGTGAGGAATGTGCATTGCCATGTATGAGGTGTGTGGTGCAGGGAGCTGGAGTGCTCCTGTGCACGTTGTGTCGAGATGTGGTAGTGCGTGTATTACCTGCATCTGGATGAGACTCATCCGATGGAGGGGAATGGTTGTGAGAACTATCTCCGTGTCGGCGGCTTTGGAGCGTCGCTGATTTTTAGGTTGACCTGAAGATGAGGGAGAAACAGAAGAATATGTAGAGGTTATAGAATTATCATTGCGTGTATAAATTTTACCATTGCTCTGTAATTTTCGTCTATTGTGTAAAGACCCTCCCTTCTCTGAAGGCCTTGAGGTCGCGATGTAGTTTTTTGTCCTTACTGATTAGGATGTCTTTATTAAATTTTTGTAAATTAGTTTTGAGTTTGCTTTCTGAATCAGACACTAGTGCATGGGTCTGATATGGAGCAAGAACTTTTTGCAATGTATCAATCTGTTTGTCCATCTCTACCATACATTTATTATATTCCTCAATCAGCAACGACATCATATTTTTAGAACATAATTTGAGATTATTTTCCAACAACTGTTTAAAGTTGGGGTCTGTAATCTCAAATGAGGAAAAAATTTGGACACGTAAACCAAATGGATTAATATCCTCTTTGATGTAATCTTGAAAATTCTTTATGTGCCAATACAACAAGGATTTTTTCTCTAGTATTTGACAAAGGTTGATATAAGTGGATGTAGTAACAGATTCTACTGCTTCATTTTTACCAAACTCATCATGAAGATTGGACATAAAAGAGATCCATTGTTCACCCTGGTATTCAGTCATGGTGAAAAAAAAAGGAAAAAGGGTGGGAAATAGCAGAGAAGGGGGGAAAGGGGGAAAGGAAAGGCGGGGAGGATGAACGCTATGTCTATGTCACCACAAACACGGAGGGGTATATGATGGGTATCTACTACCCTAAATGCAAATGTATAATGAAGGGAAGTGGTGATATATATAGACAAAAATGACTGCCACATCCAAATGAGCACAAACAACTGGAGAATGGGAGGGAAATCCCAATATGAATAGTCCCCCTGGACTTTAAGGGCAGGTGTGGTGGTCAAGGTAGTTACAGAGAAAAAAGAAAATAGAGTAAAAAATTATATATTTTATTCATACAAAAATGGATAAAAGACAAAGTGAGCGAAAAAATTAGTACATATTCGTCACTTTACAAAGGTAAAGACAAAATACAAAATAACATGAATACATTTCCATTTAAATTTGTATCATCATTCTCTGCACAACCGCTTCTTGTGCCACTCCATAATAGTAAGTGATAATTCTCATTTTCTAGTAGTGGTGGTATTAGTAGTAGTAGTAGATTTGAACAGAATTAAAATTGTTTTGCTTAATTTGCACACAATGATTGTATTTCATTTTTTTAATGAGTGACTATTACTTTTTGCACGAAAAGGAGATAGTTTACTTTATTCAAACTTTGTGTATGTCATTTATGTATGAGGCAATGAAATCAAGCAAAGTTGTGTTTATATGAATTATTCTGGGGAGGGGTTCAATAGCTTTCTTCAGGTTTTTAAGGGGTCTGTGACACAAAATGTTAAGAACCACTTGGTCTAGGAAATTTAACAAAGAGGAACATCTACCTAGTTCCCCACTCTCCCGACTTCAGTTCTGGAATGGGAACAGGCCCTTAATGTCC
>BLSH010559290.1:1295408-1310193 GCA_018402905.1 Glandirana rugosa
TACGCGACTTATAATATATATGAAGGATTTCAGTCAAAATACCTAACTTACCATCCATGTTCGGTTTTTAGACCGGATTCAAAGTTCTGTATCCTTTACACTATATTGAATGGATTTTGAAGATTATCGTAGAGATGTTTACACTTTCCTCTAACTTACAACTATACCTTCAGGTCTCAAAAATTGTGACAGTAAAGTCTGACGTCATTTAGAAGGAAACATATTCTCATTGGACGTCTAGAGTTTTTGACCTACTGATGTAACGATAACTATTAGACTTTATTCGTGTGTTTAGTTTCTCTAATTACTTTTGTCGAGTCAGGTGGTTGTTTACAAGAATTCAGCAGGAATTGTTTCTTTACTACTAGGCATGTTCATAAAACTTGTTCTGACATTTTACTTGCTGCATGCTTGTCCTGGACCAGTGATTCTCCAACCAATGAAGGAACATCAGCTCCAATTTTTCTTTGTTGAAAGGCTTGGGGTATGAAAAAAAACATTGTTAGACTGTTAATCTCTTTGATTTGTGTGCTTATTTCAGATTATCAATAGCAATGTAGTCATCCAGTTTTTGAGATCTGCAGGTTACTCTTATACAAAGGAAGATTTACTGCAGTCTGAAATGACAGTGTTAAAAACTCTGGACTTCCATATCAACATTCAATCTCCTTTCACATTTGTAGAGATGCTATTAGAAGTTTTAGGTAAGTTATATCACATTTCCTATGTCTTGAAACTTAGGCCAGATTTTTGGCTTGTACCTACCATTCAATCCATAAAACTGACTTTAGGAAGTATATATAATATTCAGCGCATTACGTTTTTTATTCCCCAAACTTATTTTTTCCTAACCTTTGGTACACGTGTAAGGCTAGGTTCACAGCTATGTGTTTTTTAGTGCATTTTGCAGAAATGCACTACAGTCCATTTAACTTGGTTTCCTATGGGACACGTTCACATCTATGCATTTTTCATGTCAGGGATCCAGACGAGCGTTGCGATCACGCATGCTTGTGTGAATGCGCACACAGATTCAAACGAAGGTTCCCACGACCATTCGGAGGCGTGCATATGTACGCATGCGCAGGGATGTTGTCAGGGCACCAATAGCAGGAGGACTCTAGGACCCAGAATCCATCAGAGAAGGAGGGCTCTAGGACCCAGCATCTCTGCCAGCACATCACATGGGCCTTTATAAGGAAGTCAGACTTTGGCTGAAGTGCTGTCTGATCTGCAGCCTGTCCGAGACCACTGTCCCCACTCCAGTGGGCTCGGAGCCAGAGCTGTATGAGAGGTCTCCTTCTACGAAAGATAGGCTCTGCTACCAGGTACGTGGTTTCATGTTACAGTATTAGACAGCCATGACTGAGCCTGCAGGAGGAACCACTTCCATGGAGGAGATCTGTCAGCATCTCGTTGTTTTGACCCAGGCTGTAGGATCCTTGCAAGAGGGCTACACCAGATTGGAAGCACAGGTCCAGGCTCTCCCACCAGCACCCAGCGGGGCCTCTACCTCCACACCTCCTGTCATTACTGCACCTACCAACATCGGTCCCTCTGTGGTAATGCTCCCTCCAGAGCCCAGAGTCCCCACACCTGAGAGATTCTCTGGGGACCGGAGCAAGTTCCGTGCCTTCCGAAATGCCTGCCAGCTATTCTTCGCCCTGCAGCCACGAACTTTCTCCTTGGAAGTCACCAAAGTGGGTTATGTCATTGCCTTGCTGCAAGGGGATCCACAGACTTGGGCCCACATGCTACTGGAGGAGAACAACGCTCAAGTTCAGACTGTATCAGCATTTTTTGATGCCATGGCTCAACTATACGATGACCCACAGCACACCGCCACCGCAGAAGCTGCCTTACATGCGCTCCACGCAAGGCCGCAGAGCGGCCGAGGACTATGTTATGGACTTCAGACGCTGGAGTGCAGACACTCATTGGAATGATGCAGCTCTGCAACACCAGTTCCGCATGGGTCTGTCTGAAGGACGAACTTGCCCAGGTGGGAACCCCTAACACTCTGGAAGGACTGATTACTTTGGCCATTCAGATTGACCGATGACTTTGTGAGCGTCGGTCTGAGAGATCTGCACATCTGAACCAGCCTACTTGGATGCTACCCAGAGTGCCCATGCCTGCCTCCACCAGTCCCGCACCATCCATGCTTGTTCACAGCAACCCAGACGTACCCGGACTCATGCAACTGGGTCTGATGCAACCAACACTGACACCTGAGACTCCCGACGCCGGCAAAGCAATCTGTGCATGTACTGTGGAGAGATGGGTCATGATGTCCACAGTTGTCCCGCCAGGACCCATAAGTCTGCACACCCTGCTGCTTCCCGTCAGTCCACATTGGCTGCCAATGCCACCCATGTCGCTGTACCTCTCACGTTTCAGCTACCAGGAGGGACAGTGTTGGTCAACACTATCATAGACTCTGGGGCATGCAGTTGTTTTATCGACCTGCAATTTGCCCATCAACATCATTTCCCATTGCAACCCAAGTCGCATGGATTTTCCGTATACTTGGCTGACGGTTCCCATATTAAATCTTGTCTGGTTAACCATTGCTGCTGGTCAGGTCTGCCGACCATGAGGGGTTACTGAGCCTGGACGCCATTTCTTCCCCTCTGTTTCCAGTCATTTTGGGCCTTCCATGGCTTCAGGCCCATGACCCACAGATCAACTGGACATCTGGAGAAGTCAAGTTTTCCTCCCCATACTACCAGAGACATTGCATCATCAAACCCCTTGGCGCTCCTTCAGCCTTGCTATGCCTGAACACGGACCCAGAGACCTGGCAGTCAGTACCTGAGCCTTATCAGTTTCTGGACGTATTGAGTAAACAAGGGGCTGACACGCTTCTTCCTCATCGCCCGTATTACTGCCCTATTGATCTCCTCCCAGGAGCCAAGATTCCCTTTGGGCGCATCTTCCCACTAACTGAGCGAGAGCAAGATGTCGATGAGAATCTTGAAAAAGGCTTCATCCGTCCATCTAAGTCCCCTGCCGGAGCAGGGATTTTCTTTGTAGCCAAGAAGGATCAATCGCTCCGGCCCTGTGTGGACTATCGTGAACTAAACAAAATTACGGTCATGAACCGATACCCGCTGCCCCGCTGACTGAACTGTTCCATCGACTGTGAGCCGCCCGCATCTTCACTATACTTGACCTAACAGAAGCCTATAACCTGGTACGCATCTGAAAGGGGGATGAATGGAAAACAGCATTTCGTACCAGGTTTGGACATTTTAAGTACTTGGTGATGCCCTTCAGGCTCTGTGATGCCCCCACAATGTTCCAGCACTTCATCAACGATGTACTCAGAGACTTTCTGGACATTTTTGTGATCGTCTACTTGGACTACATCTTGATTTTCTCTGGATCCCTAGACCAACATCGGAAGCATGTCAGTCACGTCCTGGGAAGACTTCGTCAGCATAGACTATTTGCCAAACCGGAGTGTGAATTTGAGAAGGAGAGCATCCAATTCCTGGGTCTAATTATTTCCCCAACAGGGATAAAGATGGACCCACAAAAGGTATCCGCTGTTATTGACTGGCCAGTACCCACAGACAAGAAAGGGGTACAACGCTTCGTGGGTTTTGCAAATTTTTATAGAAAATTTATCAGAGGATTTTCCACCATAATCTCCCCCATCACGCAACTAACCAAACAAAACTTGCTTCCAGTGGAGCCTTAAAACTCAGGAGGCCTTTGTGACTCTTAAAAAACATTTTACTTCTGCCCCAATTCTGAGCCACCCGGATCCAGCACCGCCCTTTATTCTCGAAGTGGATGCTTCTGAAATAGCAGTGGGGGCAGTCATTTCCCAACGCCAAGGAGTCAAAGACACCATGCATCCTGTGGCATTCTTTTCCCAGAAACTTTCTCCAGCAGAGAAGAATTATGATGTCGGAGATCGGGAACTGTTGGCTATCAAGGCCGCTCTGGAAGAGTGGAGGTATCTTTTGGGAGGTGCAACCCACCCGATCTTGATTTACACCGACCATAAGAACCTCGAATATCTGTGGTCAGCCAAACATTTGAAACCCCGTCAAGCCAGGTGGGCTTTATTCTTCTCACGCTTCACTTTTTACATTACCTACCGCCCCGGATCAAAGAATACTAAGCCCGATGCCTTGTCCCAGATGTATGATGATTCCAAGGATTTCTCTGCTCCTGACACCATCCTGCCGACTGGGAGTGTCCTTCTTCTGCAAGCAGATCTCCTGTCTCAGATCAGACAAGCTTCCTTGATCCAGCCCAGCCCTGCAGGAGTGACCCTTGTTTGCCGAGATAATCTTCTATGGAAAGGGGACCAAATCTTCGTGCCTGAAAGTGCCCGGGTACAAGTCCTGAAGAATCTGCATGACCACCCTCTGGCAGGTCACTTTGGGGTACACAAGACTGTTGAATTAGTACAGCGTACTTCTGGTGGCCTAAGTTGGAGAATTTTTGCAAGAGGTACGTGAGTTCCTGTCCTGTTTGTCCCCGAAGCAAAACAGCAAGGAGTAGAGCTTAGGGGTCACTCAAACCTTTACCCATCCCAGACAGACCTTGGCAGATGATTTCCATGGACTTCATTGTCGAACTTGCATTGTCCAAAGGTTGCACGGCAATCTTTGTGGTTGTTGATCGTCTGTCCAAAATCTGCTTTAAGGAATACTCCATCCGCTGTAGAAACTGCCCAAATTTTCATTAAGGAAGTGATCAGATTACATGGGGTACCTACAAATATTGTATCGGATCGAGGAGTGCAGTTCACCTCACGCTTCTGGAGGGCCCTATGTGAGTTACTGCAGATCAAGTTGGCATTTTCTTCTGCCTATCATCCCCAGACTGATGGCAGACTGAGCGCACCAATCAGACTCTGGAGCAGTACCTCCGCTGCTTTACGTCATTCTCTCAGGATGACTGGGTATCCTTGTTGCCTCTTGCAGAGTTCGCTTACAACAATGCCATCATATGAGCTTTCCTTGCCCGGACTCTTTAAAGATCCATCCTGTATTCCACGTTGCCTTGTTAAAACCTGCTATAACTGATCCCTTCTCTGATAGAGGATCCAGACCACGAGAACCTGTTCTCATTGATGGTAATGAAGAATATGAGGTGGAATCCATTCTTGATTGCAGGAGGAGACGAGGGCAAATCCAATTCCTAATAAAGTGTAAGGTTTATGGGCCAGAAGATATTTCCGGGGAACCTGAATCTAACATCCATGCAGGAAGACTAATCGGGGCCTTTTTCCGTACCCACCCAGAAAAAAGAACATTGATGGGCATCCGGAGGCAATGTCAGGGATCCAGACGAGCATTGCGATTGCGCACACGGATTCAAACGAAGGTTCCCACGACCGTTCGGAGGCGTGCACATGTACGCATGTGCAGGGATGTTGTCAGGGCACCAATAGCAGGAGAACTCTAGGACCCAGAATCCATCAGAGCAGGAGGGCTCTAGGATCCAGCATCTCTGCCAACACATCACATGGGCCTTTATAAGGAAGTCAGACTTTGCTGAAGTGCTGTCTGATCTGCAGCTTGTCCGTACCTGAACCTGCTACCTGCTGTTGTTACCTGTTCTCCTACCTGCTTGACCCCGGCTTGCTTTGACCATTCTGCCTTCTCCAATCCAGACCCGGCTTGTTTTTGCTCCACTATTCTGCCAGCCTGATACCCGTTGCTGAAACCCGGCTTGCCTCTGACCATTCCTTGTCTGCTGATCCTGCCTGCCGGCTGATCCGTGTCTGACCCGGCTTGTCTCAAGATTCTTCTGCCTGCCCTGCATCCAGCTTCTGTGATTGCTGATCTGCTGCTTTTATTCCTGTTCCAGCTGTCTGCTGTCCAGTGTTCCAGGCTCCGCTTCCAGCGTCCAGTCTACAGCTGCTGACAGAGACACTCCTACCTCACTGCGCTCACGAGACCACTGTCCCCACTCCAGTGGGCTCTGAGCCAGAGCTGTATGGGAGGTCTCCTTCTACAAAAGACAGGCTCTGCTACCAGGTAAGTGGTTTCACGTTACATTTCAGCTGCTGCATTTTTGGAAAGGGTCAGGGACTTTTTTCCCGCAGCAGATTGCCTGTTGCGTGTAATATACTTCAATGGACCCGCACCAAAATCTCAATTGTTGCATTTTCGATGCGTTTTTACATGCGTTTTGTGTTTTACATTTTTGTTCTCAACAAACTGTGAATATCCGGTTGTTAATGACATGGCGGCTGAATTGTCAAAAACTGTCTCTGTTTATAATTATTTTTGACACCTTTTTGGTGAATGAGTAGGGTGTACAACACACATTCACATGGGGGGCTGGGACTTGGGGCTGCTGCATGCTTCATCTGTCCCCCGGCGCCTCTAATACTGAGAACAGTGCGATCTAACACCGCTGATCACTCGGTTCTCAGAGCTGCTGCTCACAGCTCTGCCCCCCCCCCCCAGTGCTCACTGGAGCGCTGAGCCATGGAGGGAGCGGGAGCAGCCCTCTCAGACTCTCAGTGGCTTGCTGAGAGGCTGAGCCAGGTGCTGGTCCAGGCATGTGGGCAGATCCCTATTCCATTGTCATGATCTTGCCCTGGCCTGGAACGGCTCTGTGACATCAGGAGACAGCGGAATTCAGCCCGCTATCTGCTGAAAACGGGTCACAGGAGTGTAGAATGAACTACACTCCTGTGATCAGGGGCGGACTGACAACCCATGGGGCTCCCAGGCAATAGAAGATCATGGGGCCCCCCCTGTGTCCCTGTCCACACTCAAACCAAACAAAACACCACCTACTTATTGCACTGTGCCCACATAACATACGTTCGCCCCTACAGATGTGGGAAAGGTGTCCTGAGTGCCCACGCTAGCGTGCCCCTATCAGGCCAGGTACCGGAGCTCAGTGCTGGAACTTGGTCCGGCACTGGGCTCCAGGATCAGCACAGATTCCTTGGGACTGAAGTACCAGGAGACTCTCATGGGGCCCCCTACTGGCCAAGGGCCCATGGGCAGTGCCCGAGTGCCCTTATGGTCAGTCCGCCCCTGCCTGTGATCCATAGAAGTACAGCCAAACTGTTTGCAGAATTACAAATATAACCTTTGCAAACCATATGGTTTCTTTGGGTACAATTAGCCTACAGCAGGAGTCCTTAAACTTTTTTTTATTTCATTTTTTCCTTTCACTGTCTGTAAGCCTGTTGGGGGACCAGACTGTGGCCAGTAGGAGTAAAAAATCCCCCCGTATCTCTGGCACCCTTCCCCTGCAGACTTACCAATCCAGTGATGCACTGCCACTCCTCTTCCTAGTTGCAAAGAGCAGTGCCATGTTATTACAATGCACTGCTTTCTGCAGAATTTTGGATCCATTCCTTGCCAGAGGAAGAATATGACATGTGATGCCACTGGCTTGGACAAAAGATTGCTGGAAAAAAATATGTACAGTATAATGTTATTTTAATGGTTGGGGGTTCTCCAATGGGAGGGAGGGGCAAAATGGACAGGAGATGCCAAGCTTGGAGTTGGGATTTAAGGATTATTCAAATCCTGCATCATTTTATTAAGAGGAATATCATTATATTGATATAATTCTGCATATATTAATCTTTTAATTCTATATCTCTCCGTAAATTTATACCGTATATACTCGAGTATAAGCCGACCCGAATATAAGCCGAGACACCTAATTTTACCACAAAAAACTGGGAAGTTATTGACTAGAGTATAAGCCTAGGGTGGGAAATGCAGCAGCCAGAACACAGGGACAGGGAACCATTACACAGGTATTGTAGCCAGAACACAGGTATTGTAGCCATTACACAGGTATTGTAGCCAGAACACAGGTATTTTAGCCAGAACACAGGGATTGTAGCCATTACACAGGGATTGTAGCCAGAACACAGGTATTGTAGCCAGAACACAGGGACTCAGCCGTTACACAGGGATTGTAGCCAGAACACAGGTGTTGTAGCCATTACCAATTTCCAAACAATTAGTAATGTTTGGCTCGAATTTTACACATAGAATAAAATGTCGTTGTAAAGGCTGACACTTTGGGGTTGATTTACTAAAACCAGAGAGTGGTCAAAGCTTAACTGAATAAACTGAAGGTAGTAGGTGATTGGCTACCATGCACAACTGCACCCGATTTTGCATTCTCCAGTTTTAGTAAATCAACTGTTTTGCGTTCTCTGGATATTTCTATTTATTTTTCACGGGTCAAGTACTTACATAGTGCTGACTATTTATTCATGTAGTTTACTCTTGTAGTTTACTCTTGGTCAGTACTCTTGCATATATATATACTTCATTTAATAAAAAGATTGGTCTAAAACTGGAACAAAGGGTTAGATCCATCCCTTTTTTAGGGGGATTTATATGTAGTCTAATAAGGCCTTTGATCGCACCTCTGTACCCTTCCCAATGTTGTTCATGTACAGTACATCTAAAAATAAGGGATCAGATATCCCCAAAATGTCTTACAATATACAGACGTTTATCTATCTGGCCCTAGGTTCTTGTCCACTTTAGAATGGTTAATTGTCATTTCTATTTCCTTCTTAGTGATTTCCCTGTCTAAATCCTTCATAACTACCATGGGTAACGTGGGCAATTTTACTTCCTTTAACATTACCTTCCTTTTATGACCGTCTTCAGGAGTTTGTGGTTCTCTCATTTGGTAGATTTTTTTAGAATACTCACAAACCTCTCTGTGACCGACCCATCCAGGACAGAGGCTGTTGGAGAGGACTGCAGGGTGGCCTCTTGCCTACTGACTATGGGCCCTGGCTTTTAAGGGAACACTACTCTTTGGCAGGTGTGTGCCTGGGGGACACTTGGAGTGGTCTTGCTATGGATTCGGGATTGTCTCCCCGAAACACATAGACTCTGGGAATCTAAGCCCGGGAACCATATTTAGGCTTCTATGCCCATAACCAGCAATGACTGCTTTAGATTGTGATACTCAGAGCAAATGTTAATATCATCAGCTCAAAGTAACCTGTCCGGGGTCTCCTGATATAATCTGCTTAAGGTGCTATGTGTTAAGTGTCTTCCTCCCATTGTTAATTGAGTCACCTATTGTTTCTGTCTGTCTGCTCATCTCTGTGTTTATACTTATGATAACGTGTAATGTACTTTGTTGTAGACTTGTTGCTGGATGGTCTGGTCCTCCTCTGACTAATCAAGGCTAGTTGTTTAATTAGTATACTGTTTAAGTTGGCTGTTCCTTAACCATTTAAGAAAAGCAACCGTTTTTCCAATACTACAAAGTACCATCGTCCTTTTTACTAAGGTGCGTGTCTTAAACAGACTAGTGGTGAGGCCAATATGGACTTTCAACGGTACGTAATCAACTGGAGACAATATTTTTTTCAAAAAACCTATACAATTTTATTGAGAAATGATGTATATAAAAAATCTCTCTACCAAAGAGATCACGACAAACAAATATGACAATAGACAGTTACATCAAGGCTGAAGTACAACAGCTGGAGAAGTCTGGTGGCAAAACCCACAAAAGGAGAAAGAATCCGGATCTATCCAGCAGTGCTAGTCTGTTTAAGGCACGCACCTTTGTTCCTTAACTATGGTAATTATATTCCTGTATACACTTTCCTTTGCATACGATAATGTGATTAGGCTCTCAATGCATCTGGTGTGCAATATATTCTGTGTGAGCTTTCAATAAAGTGAGTTCTAGTTTGCATCTAAGCTATTGTTGGCTAGTCTTGGATGGCCAGCTATAATATCTGTTTCTTATGTCCAGACTGGAGGAAGGTATATCTTGATGGAGGTACCCAAGCTGGGTGCTGAACAGTTCCATCACACACTCCAGTTATATGTGTCACGATCCTGGTGGTGGAGTCTGACTTGTGCAGGGAACAACCACTCTTTTGCACCTGATTCAGGGACCCCTGGTAGAGCAGACAGGGAGTCCAAGAGTGCGGGATGGCACGAGCACGAGGGCTGGATGGTCACTGGTGGTGATGTGATGTTCCAGATGGTCGTGCAGATCAGAAGGGTGGTCGTACAGGCTGGGTCGGCAACTAGCTGGCGGTGCGGTACTAGGAGTCAGGCAAGAGAATGGTCAAGTCCAAGCAACGTTCATTAACAAGCTGGCAGCAGAAGTACAGAAGGATCAGACAATCAGATAGTCGTGGATAGCCGGGGTCGGTGCAGGCAGATAGCAGCAGGTCAGGTCAAGCCGGGTCGAACAGGAAACAGGTAGTAACACAGGAACTGGAAAACAGGATCAGAGCTGGGGCTCACAGGTACTCAGGCGCTGTAGAACGGAAAGCACTTGTTTCAAGGCACAGGGGGCTTAAATGGCACCGTTTGGCACCATTTTCGGGGCGCACGTGAACGCGGACAAGCGCCAAAGTCCACAAAAGCGCCAATTTTCTCCTAACATTGCCCCCCCAAGGGGCAGCCTCCAGATGCCCAACTTGGCCATCTTGGCGGGATTGCTCTCCTTGAAGGCTTGAATACACTCATCATGGAGATTGGCTTCGGGCTCCCAAGAGCTCTCTTCTGGACCGTACCCCTTGCATTTTACAAGATACTGGATCCTGCCATCCCTCTTTCTACAGTCAAGTATTGACTAGACCTCGAATTCCTCTTTTCCGTCAATCAGGACAGGGGCAGGGGGAGCGCTAGCTCTATTGGGGAAGGGATCCGGGGTCATCGGCTTCAGCAAGGAGACATAGAACACCGGGTGTATCCGCAGGGATGATGGAAGTTCCAACTCGTAGGAAACCTGGTTGATTTTTCTCTTGACAGAGAAGGGGCCGACAAATCGCGGGCCCAGCTTTTTGGATGGACATGGCAGTCTCAGATTTTTTGTAGATAGCCAGGTTGAAGGTTGAGTTCACCGTGTTTCTTTTTATCGAAAATGGTTTTGCTTAATTCTTGCATTTTAGCAAGTGTCTCTTGCAGCGGCTTCCAGTTGGTTCTGAAGAATTGAGTGGACTCGTGTACCGCTGGTACCGCAGTTTCACCTGCCAAACTGTTAAGCATGGTGGGGTGAAAGCCGTAGTTGGCCCAGAAGGGTGTTTGTTTTGTTGCGGAATGCACCGAGTTATTATAAGCGAATTCCGCCAGGGGTAATAGTGTGCACCAGTCATTCTGGGAGTAGGAAGAGAAGCAGCGGAGATACTGCTCCAAGGTTTGGTTTGTTCTTTTGGTTTTGCCGTTGGTTTGAGGATGGTAGGCCGTTGAGGATGAGAGGTCAATCTCCAGGGCAGAACAGAGGGCTCTCCAGAACCGTGAGGTAAATTGAACTCCCCTTTCAGACACTATGTTGTCTGGGACACCGTGTAGCCGGACAACTTCCTTGATAAAGATTTAAGAGGTCTCTTTTGCAGTGGGGGTGCCCTTCATTGGAAGGTCAGCCGGTCCACAACTAAGAAGATCGTGGTGTGCCTGTTGGCTGGGGGCAGCTCCACTATAAAGTCAATCGAGATCTTGGACCATGGACGTTCAGGGATGGGAAGGGGTTTCAACAGCCCCCAGGCCTTGGTTTTGTCTGTCTTGTTCCTGGCACAGGTAGAACAGGAACAAACATAGGCCAGACAGTCTTCACCAAGTAATGGCCACCAAAAGGAGCGAAGCACGAGTTCAGCGGTTTTCCATGTGCCGAAGTGCCCGGCTAATTTATGGTCGTGGCATAGCTTCAGAATGGCAGGGCGCAGTTCCTTGGCACGAAAATTTGGTTATTATGCCACCAGAGACCATCCTTTCAGGTCAACCCTTGGCTAGGTAATTCAGAAGAGCAGGCAGAGGTTCACCGAATCTGAGAGAGTAGGTTGTCCTGAGTAAGCAAGAAGTTTCTAGGCTGAAGGACGGTGTCAAGAGAAGCAGATGTTCCAGGTTCATAAAACATAAAGGATAGGGCATCGGGTTTGATGTTCTTCGACCCAGGCCTGTACGTCAGGTGAAATTGGAATCTAGAGAAAGAGTGCCCAGCGAGCCTGACAAGGTTTGAGTCTTTTGGCAGTCCTGAGGTACTCTAGATTCTTGTGATCTGTATAGATCAGGATGGGGTGCTGGGCTCCCTCAAGCAGATAGCGCCTTTCCTCCAGAGCAGCCTTGATGGCAAGCAACTCCCTATCCCCGACGTCGTAATTCTTCTCCGGGGCTGAGAGTTTGCAGGAGAAGAAGGCTATGGGGTGGAGGAGAGCCTTAGCTCCCTGCCTCTGGGAAAGCACGGCTCCCACGGCAGTCTCAGAGGCATTTACCTCCAGGACGTAGGGCGGAGTGGCATCTGGGTGTTTGAGGATGGGTGCTGTAGTGAAGAGCTTCTGCAGAGCTTGGAAGGCGCTTTGGGTCTGTGGGTCCATCGTGACACCGGTAACAGACATGATCAATCCAAGGAAGGAGATACTGGAGCGCTCGAAGGCGCACTTTTCGGCCTTGGCGTACAGTCTGTGGTGCTGCAAGCGGCTGAGGACACAGCAGACGTGCTGGCGATGCTCCTCCAGAGAAGAGGAAAAGATTAGGATATTGTTGAGATAGATAATGACGAAAAGGTCCAGATAGTCTCGGAATATGTCATTGACCATTGAATGTGGCCGGGGTGTTGCAGAGTCCGAAGGACATGACGAGGTACTCATTTGGAAGCGAGTCCGGAATGCTGTTTTCCACTCGTCGCCCTCTCGGATGCAGATCAGGTTATAAGCCCCTCGGAGGTCCAGCTTGGTGAACACGGTGGCCGACCCTAGCCTCTGGAAGAGTTCTGGAACAAGCGGGAGAGGATAGCGTTTTTTAACCGTGATTTGGTTCAGATCCCTGTAGTCTATACAAGGGCGGAGAGTGTGGTTTTTTTTCTCGACAAAGAAAAAGCCAGCCCCGACAGGGGATGTGGACGGTCTGATGAACCCTTTGGCTAAATTTTCTTCCAGATAGGCCTTGAGGGCCACCAGTTCAGGTTCAGACAAAGGATAAATACGGCCAAAGGGGACCTCAGTTCCAGAGAGCAGCTCAATGGGGCAGTCGTAAGACCGATGCGGTGGTAGTTGATCTGCCCCTTTTTTGCTGAATACATCCAGGTACTCATGGTAGACTGGAGGGACAGCTTGGCAGGTTTCTGGATCAGGTTCAGAGTCCAGGCTCAGGAGTGAGGGGCCAACGTCCCGGGATGGGAGCAGACAGTGTTGGCCACAGTACGGGGACGGGAACTGTATGCGCCCAGAGGACCAGTCTATGTTGGGGCTATTCGCCTGGAGCCATGGAAGACCCAAGATAATGGGAAAAAGTGGTGAGGTGATAGCATCCAGGACAAGCACTTCTTGGTGTCCTCTGGCTGTGGACACGGGTTTAGGCAGGGTTTCCTGGCAGTTACCTGGCCGGATTTGATGGCCGTCCTGTCGGCCAAGCGGATGGTCATTTTATGCGCCTTGGAGCGCAGGGGCATCTGGTGTAGCGTGGCGAATGCCTGGTCCACAAAACAGCTACACGCCCCTGAATCAATAATAGCTGGCACTTGGATACTCCCTCCGGGCAACTGCAAAGAAACAAGAAGAGTCAGGTGAGATACATTGCTCATAGCAGGTGTGGCATCCTGGTTGGTCCGGTGGTGCCACTTACCAGCTTTGGCGGGACAGGTCCTCACCATCGGGTTGATTTACTAAAGCTTGAAAGTGCAAATTTTGGTGCAGCTCCACAGTCTTTAGACAGGTGTCCTTTTCCACACATCCGGGAGCTCGGCCGACGGCCGCAGCCATCAGCAGCCAGGCTCCCTCCTCCTCCGCCGCCAATGAGAGAGCACAGCAGCGTTTTGCGCATGTGCAGTAGGGACCCGCCATGAAGCCGAACGGTTACACGTCCGGGTTCCCTTACCCTCGATGGCGGCGGCAGCACTTGTCCACCGATTTGAAGATAGGTGGGCGGTGTCGACATCACTGGACTCCAGGACAGGTAAGTGTCCTAAAGTTAAAAGTCAGCTGCTACTGTATGTGTAGCTGCTGACTTTTAATTTTTAAAGGGGCAGCGGACCTCCTCTTTAAGTTAAAATTGCAGACGGACTGCGGCCGGCATATATTGTGGGCAACAATCTACAAGTATGTAAAAGACCCAGAGCAAGCAAGCAGGCAGATTGAAAATATTGAAAAACTATGAAAATTTTAAAATATTGAAAATTACTTTTGAAATTACATTGTTAAAGTTTATATGAGATTTAGAGAAGACAGGATCAAACAGCCTTTTTACACAATGCAGAGGATTAACCCCTTAGGTTACACAGTGAGTATAACAAGCATGATTTACTGCATATACAGACTGATTTTACTGTTGTAGGTTGTGGGTTTAGTAACATTTAAAATAATACTCATGAAGCTTTAGTCTCAGATAATGAAATCTGACAGTCTGATACAAAATTTGTAAAATCTGATAAAATTTAAAGTTAGCGTGGCTTTTTGAATTTTGCAGGCTATAATGGCTGTTCTCTGCCACTAAACAAAGTGTATGATATGAGTGTGATGGTACTGGACTTGGTTTATTTGCTTAGAAATCCTATTTATGACACTGTACTTAAGTCAACGGTGGACCTGCCAACTCCAAGTAATACACAGAGGTGAGGGTTTAAGTCCTGTCTTTGTATTTGCTGACTTAATACCATCGATTAATAGTATTTTTCTTTATAGGAGCAAATTTCTGACTGTAAAGGAAGATCTAATGCTTCTGGGTACTGGAGTCATTGCAGCCAGCACCTATATAATAAGCCAGAACTCCTGGAAACAGGTACCTAAAAAAAACTGAGACTACTGTGGTCAGTTTAGGACACTTCTCCTAAGCATAAAGTATGCTTGCAT
>BLSH010559290.1:1347719-1360118 GCA_018402905.1 Glandirana rugosa
CATTGTGTGTGACAGTGGCGTCTGTCCATATAAGTCTACGCAATAAAATTTTTGTCATCGCGAGAAGTTTCCTTGTCTAAGCATTATCAACGTAATTCTCGAAATACCTGTTTAAATTGTGAAAAGTTTTATTCCAAATTATTACTTTTCCAGTTCAAATTCCACGTCATTTTATAAATGTCTATTTATTTTCTTCCAACGTTTTATGACTCCGTCTTATATGTCGTTTCCTTGTCTTACTTTTAGGGACCTAAACTTTACAGGCGCGGATTAGTCACAAAACTTCTAATAAAGGACCAAGCTCTTAATGCAACTATTACGAATCTGTTCCTTTGAAGAGCGCTACTGTTTTTAAAATAACGCATCTGAATATACCTGTCTGCGGTGACAGTGTGTGTTACAGGCGGTTATTTTGAAATACTGGTATTGCTAACATAAACAGAAAGGGTTAATTTTTTGTATTAGCCCGGTAACAATCGCTCTCAGGAGGCTGGCACTTAGACGGTGGTCCCGCAAACTGGGAAATCTTTGTGCTGAAAGCAGCTGAGAGTGGCATTGTTACATTCGTGACAAGTGTGGTATTAGATCAGGGGGGTCCTCGGTCGCCGGTCGGTGAGGAGGGCAGAGATCTGATACCCGCATTCGTCACAGCCCCCTTTAACATCAAAGACAGCTTGAAGTCTTTTGTAGATGAGGCCCTTTATCTTCTCAGATGGTAAAGCTGCCCATTCCTGTTGGCAAAAAAGCCCAGTTGTGGCTGAAATCTTAGTTGGCCTACGTGACCGTGGTTTGGTTTCAACAGAACCCCTCATTTTCCACTTCTTGATTAGAGTTTGAACACTGCTGATTGGCATTCTCAATTCCTTGGATATCTTTTTATATCCCTTTCCTGTTTTATACAGTTTAACTACCTTTTTCCCGCAGATCCTTTGACAATTCTTTTGCTTTCCCCGTGACTCAGAATCCAGGAACGTCAGTGGAGCACTGGATGAAAGATGCAAGGGTCTGTCAGAAGTCCAGAAACTCATTGACCTTTTATACACACGCACTAATTACAAGCAAACCAGATCACAGCTGAGGATGTTACCTTTAATAGCCATTCAAACCCCTTTGTGTCAACTTGTGTGCATGTTATCAGGCCAAAATCACCAGGGTATGTAAACTTTTGATCAGGGTCATTTGTGTAGTTTCTGTTGCCATTATTATTTAAAAAGAGTTAACACAGTTGATTGATAATAAATGGCTTCAGCCAAACATTAAGCATGAGTGAAAGAAAAGTTTTTGTGTTATCATTCATATTCTCTGAAAAATGGCCAAGAAATCATAAATTCTGCCAGGGGGATGTAAACTTATGAGCACAACTGTATATATAAATTGTACATTTAGTGTACAGGTTGGCGTACAAAAGTACCATTGTCCCTGAGAGCTCCTGGGTCACTGATGACTCTTGTGTGAGCTTGTCCTGTTCTTCTACATCCAGATCTGGGGACAAGGCATCATTTGATGTTGATGGTAGAGTAGAATGAAGGCCTGCAGTCGCTTTGATCTGTTAGAAAGTGCAAGCTTTCGAAATATCACAGTCTGGGCACATATATGTCTTCCACTGCAGCTCCAGAACATTCTGAATCCTTTATTTTGTTCAACTCCTTTTTAAAACCGGTAAGGAGATTAGCAATTTTGTTATGTACATAAGTAATGTTGGCATTTGGAGAGCTAGTCTTGCACAACTCCAATAGCTTGCATAGAGCCTCATGTTTGTTAATCTTGTCGGAGTACTCCTTGGACTTTATCCTCCATAGACATGGCATTTTCCAATATTGGTCAATAAATTGAGGTAAGAAGGAAGGCGAGGTAAATTTGTTTGCCATGTCTCCTGTAAAATACAAAAATAATGAAAACCATCATTACTTTTAAAAAAAGAAACATTGACAAAAACTGTGCAATAGGAAAATGATGTGACTATATGTGAAGCTGCTCATGTGTGACACACCAATGTGCTGTGAATTGACTTATAACAACAATGAAATCAAAACCGCGCTACCACATATAAATTAACTCCCACAGATTTCTGTGATTGCATAAAAAGTATTTGAGCATATACTTCATGATGTGTGAAAGAGCATATATTCTCTTAACTCTGTGCTGCCACACCATGAGACATGCCATACAACAATATATTCAGTGCTTTACATTATTATAAAGTGCAATATGCTTCCAAGCATAGAAAAAACATGCAGGGGAAGCCAATTGTCATGACCCCCTGATGACGTCAGCACGTATGCTGATGAAACGCAGCATAGGGTATTGTTGATTCCGGCACGTCACTTCTGCTCCATAAAACAGTACCCTACGCTGTGTTTTGTCGGCATACGTGCTGATGTCAATAGTCTGTCAAGACAATCGGCGTCCCCTGCATGTTTTTTCTATGCTAGGCATATTGCCCCTATATTTTTAACTTTTTTTAAAAATAAATGGATGTACTTCACCATCTTGGTCCCAATCTTTTTTCTCTCCATCTGGATTTCACTTCATTTGAGTGACTCGCCGTCTAGCATCCACCGTGCCCTGGGCTACTGTTGGAGGAGACCAACTATACAGGATACTGTCCACGGCTAACAAGCGAGTTTGATTTCTGTAATGGAAATCATATCCATCTGGTGAGTAGGGTGTGCCACTGGGTGTTTGGTGAAGGCTTTTGTCGCATCTGTGACATTGGATCCAGTGTATAGAGGACCACTATATGGGACTTTTCATGGTTATATGATTTTACCCATACCCTCTGCTTTCAAGTGGCTAATGTTTAAAAAAGATGCCCCTTGGACTCATAAGTTTTTTTCTCTGCACAATTTTTTGCACATGCATGTTTTTGCACTATATTAGGATAAGGACTATTATCCTTCATGTTTGCACTTTATAATATAAAGCACTGAATTCATTGTTTATTATTGTTGTATGGCATATCTTATGGTGCGGCAGCACAGAGCCATTGCACTTTATAATAATGTAAAGCACTGGATATACAGTATTGTTGTATGGCATGTCTCATGCTTTGTCAGCACGGAGTTAAGAGAATATATACTCTTTCACACATCATGAAGATATGCTCAAATACTTTTTATGCAATCACAGAAATTTATAGAGCTCTATTAATGTTTCACAAAGGAGTTAATTTATATGTGGTAGCACTGTTTTAATTTCATTGTTGTTATTAACCATCATTACTTTTAGCATCACCCTGCAAATAATATTCAGGCCTACCTAAATAATCAATAGCAATGTTTACCTTCGTTCGTGCAACGAAATTCCTGTGGTTTGGAACCTTTGTTTTCTCTAAATTTCCGGTGTGTCCATGAAGAAAGCAGGCAAAGTCAAGGCCACAGCCATGACCAGGGATGAGATGGCAGAGCTGGTATATCTGCTAGAGAGATATGACTATGATGGAAAACAGAAGAACTATGTAAAGCCCAATGCAAGGAAAGACCGGATTTTACAGAAAGTTCTTAGAGTGCTGCAGAAGAAATTTGGAGTGGAAAGATCCAAAGACTAAGTGAAAAAGAGATGGTCTGATCTCAAACATAGGGAACCTGAACAGTTTGGCCGCATTCATCATATCATCAAGAAAAGTAATTCATTGTTGATCTATATTGTTTTCTAATTGTTGGAACTGAGCATCTTTTATATGCATATGGAAGAAAACATGTGCTGATAGCACAGAAACAAATATTGAGTGTACAAGTGAAGAAACAGCAAAAGTGGACTTGGACATCTTTCTCAGCAGTACAGGTAGGTGCACATAATTTCTTTATTTGGGGCAATCCAGTCCACAATGCACATATATGTGCATTACATACTATACAATTATAACCTCACCAAGTGTGCATCTAAGTTTGTTTGCTATTTTAGGTTGTGAAAAAAAATAGCTTAGTTAGCACAACTGCCTCCCGGGGCTGGCCATTTTATTTTCAACACCCCAAGCCCCGCCCCCAAGAAAAACGGTACTGTATGTGGTAATATAACAACGTCACATGAAAACTGTGGGTGTTTGTAAGAATTAATCCATATTTGGTTGTGCTTAAAGGGCCATATTTTTTAATGACTGTGCAACAAGCGATTATGTAACAGACAGAAACCTCAGTGCACTCCAAATGTATAAAAATTATTATTATTATTATGTATATATATATATATATATTTTAATAACAAATGTGTTATAATTATCTGCTATATGTAATGGTTTTGCACAGAGCAACTTGGATCATTCTCATCCTGGGTTCCTCACTGGAATCCCCTGGTCCCTCCCTCTTTTAAAGTGCCCCCACAGCAGGCAGCTTGCTATCGGGGCACCCAAGCAGGCGCACTCCCGAATCACGGCTCTGTGTGTCCATTCACACATCGAGCCATGGATTGCCACCTACGTCATCAGATTGGCTCACTGGCTGTGTTTGACAGCATTAGGGGCCAATCACTCTGTCACTAAAAGGCAATCAGCAGTGTGAGTCCCTGGAGAGCCAAGGCTCTCATGGTCAGTTTAAGTACCACCATCATCCACACCTCCCGTTGTCTTCCACTCTCTTCCCTTTTCTGCCTGTCAGCTCAGTGTCAGAGCCTGCCCTTTCCCTCTTTCTGCTGAAATTACTTGTACAATTTCATAGTATGGTGCCACAGGGTGTGCTTCCATAGCTTATTGCAGAGCACAACTCGGCTGTCATGTGACCGTACGCCTCTCCCCTACTCACCCCCATCAATCCCCCTCCCGGCTGATGTTAGTGGGTGATTATCGGTCCCTCATGCTTTAGCTGTACGATCGAGAGAGGGGAGAAGCAGTCGGTCACATGAGCATCTAGTTGCGCTATTAAATAAGATATAGACTTTTTTAAAGTGTGTACACAGGGGCACCTATCATTAAACATAGAGGATTGTGTACAGAGAAAACTGTGGGCTAATACTATTTTTTAAAACATGTTTGGCAGAAGTCGTGCTAATTGAGGAGGTAACATTCCAGGCAATGGTGCCTGCCAGCATAGAGGGGGAAGATTTTGAGGAAACAACTGAGCATACCTCAGGCACAGGTTAGTAAAATAATATGCTATGCAGTAAAATATTATATAATGTTTCCACATTGGCTATGTATCAACAGTGGGTGACATTATTTCCCATTGTTCATAGCCTTTGAAAACAAAATGTGATTGTGATGCCGTTGGATCACAAAATCTTTATACAGCAGGTAAGTATCCTTTTTATGTTTTAATTATGTAATAATTTTTTAGATGTTAAGATCATGGAAAACCAGAAAAGGGAGGTGAAACTGCATTGTACCTATCAGGATTCTGGAATCGACATACAGGAAAAGTCCCCAAGGCCATGCACAGTTGACCTTTCAAGAATTGATGTCAGCTCAGACGGAGGTGTTGATGATCGAGTTTCTCCAAATATAGATGACATGGATCCTGTCTCCTACACAAGTATGTGTACATTACCTTAGGGTTTACATTTACTTTTCCTACATGCAGATTTTAATTGTATTTCTTCATTCAGGTCATGGTGTGGATAGTGGCACAATGGGTTTGTACAACTGCTGCCCACGAATTAGAAAAAATAAGGGATGCAGTAATTGCTGCACGTCAAAAATTGATGGACATTGTAGACTTGCTTGGTAGATTCTAGACATGCATTGAGGAACATATGTTTTTATTGCCACAGTTTATTAACCTTTGTGTCGTAACCTTTAAAAATGTTTTATACTACTACACACTACTATTTTGTCAGAGTTTAACACACTCAGCTTGTCATACATCACATGTGATTAGCACCTGTACCATAGGTGCCAATCACATGCGATGTATGAGCAGTGCGAGTTCAGCCACCCAGTTGTATGTCTGAACTCGCATTGGATTCGCACAAAAATGGGTGCAGGGACTTATTTTTATCCACACTGGAATCAGATCACATGGGTGTTCTCACCCATGCGATCCGATTCCTGTACGAATCCTCAGTTCGCACTGCGATCTGTGAACCAATCTGGGGGGTGTCATTAACATTGTAATGACACCTGCAGCGGTTCACAGAGGGCAGTGTGAACTGCCTGCAGGAGAAATGCGATGCGGGAACTGGCATGGTAATCGCGCAGCAGTGTGAACCTGGGCTCAGAGTGAAAACAACACAAGCCTGCAGTAAACGTTGTAATGCAGGTGTGCAGCGCTTAACTGAAGTATCCTGATTAGCTTGTGCTGCTGGTATTCCCATAAAGTCTGAATCCACTTGCATAGGTGCTCAGCCTGGGTGTCCTCGCCACCGCATCCAAAATAGATATGAAAGCAAAAGGCAGCACTCAGAACTACTGCAGTTAATTTACTAATGGTTGCAATGCAAAGGTATAAAAGCAGACGCATTTCGGAGGACACGTTGTAAACGTTGTATTAATCATTTGATATTTACAGAGTGAGCACTTCTGTTGTGCTATTGTGTTCTGAGATGGGTATTAGGGGTTGCCTCCATGCCAGAACAGCACTCTGTCATTGGTTTATAGCACTCACTGAGAGACATTCAGCAGTCATTTCTCTATTTTGCTGGAATTTGGATAATCCTATACAGTTTGAATGCTGTCATTTTTTTCTTTTTTTTTGAGATTTAGGAGATAGGAGAGCTGGGAGTGACATAGCCTGCATAGACCATGGGGCTCTCAAGATAAGCTATATACAGGGGGAGTCAGTACACAGGGAGCCACTCTGCTGCCAGTACCACCAGAGAGGGAGCTATGTTGCTGTCAGCACCACCAGAAAGGGAGCCACACTGCTCAGCACCACCAGAGAGAGAGCCAGACTGCTGCCCGGTACCACCAGAGAGGTAGGCTGCATTTGATGGGCACTGATGAGGCTGCATTTGATGGGCACTGTTAAGCTGCATTTGGTGGGCACTGGCAGGCTACAATTGGTGGGCACTGACAGGTGGGCACTGGTATGCTGCATTTGATTGGCACTGATAAGCTGCATTTGATGGGCACTGGTAGGCTACTTTTGGTGGGCACTGGTAGGATGCATTTGATGGGCACTGATAAGCAGTTGCTTGATGGGAAAAAGACCAGGGGCTCTAGCCCGAAGAAATGTGGTGCACAAAATGGGTGTGACCTAAGCTAAATAGTGGGCGTGACTTAAAGGGGTGTGGCTCACGTCCGAGATGAACGAGGGATGGAGGAAGAAAGAAAGAGATAGGGAGGGAAGAGAAGAGAAGGAAGGAAGGAAAGAAAGAGGGATGGAGGGACAGCAAGCCCAGATCCTACACCACAATAGAAATATGTGTATTCCAGAAATAAATCCGCAGATAAAGATTGTAATAAAATGAAATAGTTCAACTCACCATAATGTAGAGTCAGTGGGAGCCCCAAGTGTGTCACTTGCCACTGTCGGCTGCTACCAGATGCCATCGGGTGCCCCTAGTGGAGTCCCTCCTTCCATCACAGGTGCCCCCAGCGGAGTTCCTCCTTACATCACAGGTGCCCCCAGCGGAGTTCCTCCTTACATCACAGGTGCCCCCCCCAGTGGAGTCCCTCCTTACACAGGTGTCCCCAGCGGTGTGCCCCGGAGAGAGGGGATGTGGGGGGCAGTGAGAGATGCTCCCCGCCACACCACCGACCAGTGGCAGTTGGTGAAGTTTTAGGATCGGGGGGTACCAGACCCCACCCTTCCTTTTTGACTCCCCTACTTCTCATAAACCCCACCCCTTATAGAATCCACCCACTCTGTCCCCTGTATTCCACATATTGTGTCAGGAGTATACAGCTCAGCATCACAGCTGGGGTATATTTCAGCCAGTATCACAGTATGCAGCCAGACTGAGCCAGTACACAGTATGCAGCCCGACTGAGCCAGTATAACAGTATGCAGCTAGATTGAGCCAGTATAACAGTATGCAGCCAGACTGAGCCAGTATCACAGTATGTAGCCAATACAGAGCCAGTATCACGGTATGCAGCCAGTACAGAGCCAGTATCACAGCATGCAGCCAGTACAGAGCCAGTATTCCAGTATGCAGCCAGTACAGATCCATTATCACAGTATGCAGCCAGTACAGAGCCAGTATCACAGTATCACAGTATGCAGCCAGACTGAGCCAGTATCACAGTATGCAGCCAGTACAGAGCCAGTATCACAGTATGCAGCCAGTGCAGAGCCAGCATCACAGTATGCAGCCAGTACAGGGCCAGTATCACAGTATGCAGCCAGTACAGAGCCAGTATCACAGTATGGAGCCAGTATCACAGTACGCAGCCAGACTGAGCCAGTATCACAGTATGCAGCCAGTGCAGAGCCAGTATCACAGTATGCAGCCAGACTGATCCAGTATCACAGTATGCAGCCAGTACAGAGCCAGTATCACAGTATGCAGCCAGTACATAGCCAGTATCACAGTATGCAGCCAGTACATAGCCAGTATCACAGTATGCAGCCAGTACAGAGCCAGTATCACAGTATGCAGCCAGTATCACAGTATGCAGCTAGTACAGAGCCAGTATCACAGTATGCAGCCAGTACAGATCCAGTATCACAGTATGCAGCCAGTACAGAGCCAGTATCACAGTATGCAGCCAGTACAGAGCACATCCCCCCCTACGGGAGTCGTGGCTCTGACAGCCCCCCTCAGGTCTGGCACTCACGGGGCTGTGGAGAGAGAGGATCCTCCACTCTCCTCCACAGTGCGGGCAGTGACTGGCGGAAGAGCAGTGATGTGGGGCGGGCTGAGAGAGATGATATCATCTCTGCTCTCCTGCCCCTCTCGTTCTCGGCTCCTTTCTGCAATGCGCAGGCCGCTCGCCTGTGGCTCTGTCAGGTCGCCCGCACGTGGCTCTGTCTGGTCGCCCGCCCGCAGCTCTGTCAAGTCGCCCGCCTGCTGAGCGACGTGACACCGCAATTAGGGACTCCTCGGGAGACTCGGGGCTGTGGGTGTGACATTCGGGGCTGAAGCCCTGATAGCCACTCCCTGGTGACGCCCCTGCTGATAAGGCTGCATTTGGTGGGCACTGGTAGCCTGCAATTGGCAGGCACTGATAGGCTGCATTTCATGGGCACTGATAAGGCTGCATTTGGTGGGCACTGATAAGGCTGCATTTGGTAGGCTGCAATTGGTGGGCACTGATGAGGCTGCATTTGGTGGTTACTGATGAGGCTGCATTGGTGGGCACTGACGAGGCTGCATTTAGTGGACACTGGTATGCTGCATTTGATGCATTGATCTGTTGTATCATTTCCGCAGTCTCTGACCATCTTTTGTATCTTGTCTGCAGTCTCTGACCATCTCTTGTATCTTGCTTGTAGTCTCTGACCATCTCCTGTAGTTTGTTTGCAGTCTCTGACCATCTCGTGCATCATGTCTGCAGTCTCTGACCATCTCCTGTACTATGTCTGCAGTCTCTGACCATCTCCTGTAGTATGTTTGCAGTCTCTGACCATCTCGTTTATCATGTCTGCAGTCCCTGACCATCTCCTGTACTATGTCTGCAGTCTCTGACCATCTCCCGTACTATGTTTGCAGTCTCTGACCATCTCTTGTATCATGTCTGCAGTCTCTGACCATCTCCTGTAGTATGTCTGCAGTCTCTGACCATCTCCTGTAGACTCTGATATAAGGGGGGTCTGTGCAGACTCTGATGTAAGGAGGGTCCCTGTACAGACTCTGATGTAAGGGGGGGGGGGTCTGTGCAGGCATCTGATATAAGGGGGGGGTCTGTGCAGACTCTAATGTAAGGGGGGTCTGTGCAGACTCTGATGTAAGGGGGGGTCTGTGCAGACACTGATGTAAGGAGGGTCCCTGTGCAGACTCTAATGTAAGGGGGGGTCTGTGCAGACTCTGATGTAAGGAGGGTCCCTGTGCAGACCCAGATGTAAGGGGGGGGTCTGTGCGGACAGTGATGTAAGGAGGGTCCCTGTGCAGACTCTGATGTAAGGGGGGGTCTGTGCGGACTGTGATGTAAGGAGGGTCCCTGTGCAGACTCTGATGTAAGGGGGGGCTCTGTGCGGACTCTGATGTAAGGGAGCAGGGGGCGGAAGGAGCTGGAGATCTGCATAGTGAGTAGAGAGTAAAGCTGTGATTACAGAGAAAAGGGGGGGGTGATTACAGGGGACACTTTAATATAAAGGGGACTGCACTGTAATCATTACAGTGCAGTCTCCTTTATATCACAGTGTCCCTTTACATTACAGTATGGAGGACCGGCAGCAGCCACCCCGACGAATGTCTACTCACACCCCCCGAACCACGCCCCCCTGGGTTCCTGTAAAAATTGGCTGCTTAGTCTTAAATGCCCAAGCCTATTTTTTGTCCCAGTCCGGGCCTGCCTCCCAGTGTCTTAGTGCGCCCAGGAGGGACAGGTGCAACGTCCAGCCCTGCTACAGGCAACCTGTTAAAGTCTTTGGCAGGCTGAGGCTAAACAAGGCCGAATGATGTACCGGTGTTTAGGGCCCTATGCGGTCATTGAGGAAGGTCTGAATACAGAAGACGTTGGGTGTATGCTGTGAATCATACAGGTAGAGGCTTGCATTCAATTGTGAGTCTTGTATGTGCTCTTAATAAAAACATCCCTGGATGATCTGCACTACTGGAGTGTTTTTCTTTGTTTTGTGGACACTGGAAGAAGTCTATTGGAAGTAATGGATCCATTTGTGAATCCTCTATGGGGATTGTACCATGTTCATAATTAGACCGATCTCCAGGCCTCTATGTCCAACCTTCTGGTAAGCCTTTCATTCAAATGTGGTGGTGGTGTTTGATTTGTATTCATAGAAGTCTCACTCACATTGCGGAAATATACAGTTGGTGGAGTGAAGAAGTTACAGATTCGGAACCTTTTATTTGAGGCTGGGTTCACACTATTGCGAATTGGATGTGGGTTTCGCTGAATCCAATGTGCATGTCAGGAGCCCACACATCTCCAGGGCGGCTGAGTACAGGAGTTCTGTGCATCTTCTGCTCCGTTTTTAGATCTGAATTCAGCCAAAAATTCGGACCGAGCTCGGACCTGAAATGGTGAACAACGACGCACCAGACCCCCGCTGTACAGAGATGAGAACCCAGCCTAGAGTATAACTGAAGGCAAAGCTTTGTTTTTAGTGCAGATTGTTCAGAAAACCTGTCAGTTTTTAATGATGTCTGTACTCCTGTCAGTGAGATTCCCCCTCTCCATTTGTCCTGTTTACCATTATCAGTGAAAGTAAATGAAAATCCCTGTCGTCCCCAGAACAGTACTAGAGGGAAATCTTCCAATGGGGACACTATCCTGGGATTGCGTCACTTTGGAGGGATTTCCTCTCACTTCCTCTTCTGGCTATAGGACAGGAAGTGAAGGGATATTTCCCCAATGGGGTGGCAAAAAAAAGCTGACAGGGATTTTCTTACCCTCCCTTACTCTGTAAAAACTGCTCATAGAGCTAATGGAAGACACAGTGGTGGAGGACATAATGAAGTGTCACTGGTAGCACAGCAGTATTTATACCCATATTCTTATAACTGAAGGACAATGCTTGTATACCAGGGATCATTCTTCTATAGCAGCGACAATCCCGGCTATGAAGAAGAGCAGCTGGTACCAAACGTGTGGCCGCTGACAGGGGAACACATGGGATGATGAGCGACAAAGAGGAAGCAAACAAACAGCCAATGGCTCCCGTCCTTGTGTCTTATTGGCCATACAGAATTCGATTCTTCAATGTCATTGGCCTTTGGTGAGCCCGCCTTCTTTCAATCATCTGCGTAGACAGCGCGCTAGAAGAGACGTCACTTCCGAAGCTGAGCCGCACGAGCTGGTGTGAGAGAAGGAGGTTTGTGAGGTGTACATCATGTCCTCCTTGCTGAAAGTGGATCAGGAGCTGAAGAAGAAGGTGAGCGGCTGTGTGGCGGTACTGCCGGACCTCTGCGAGCAGTTCTGTGTTGGGGGCCCTTTGTGGGTGCACGGGGAGGCTGGGGCCCTGTTATCCGGGGGGGGCCTGTATCTCCTTTCATGATGACACAGCCTAATAATACAGACTGGCCTGTGCGCCGTGTAAAGTGACCTCACGCCTTTCCCTGTGGAGGGTCCGTGCTGGGCGACTTGTAGCCTCCCTTGGAGCTGATGGAGGACACATTCCTAGTCTGGCCCACTATGGAAGCTTTGTGTGCTAGCTGGAAAATCATTTATTCAAGACAAAAGTAAAGTGGACATTTCAGTTACTGGATACGTTTTTCATGTATTCATGTTTACATGTCACAGTATTCTGTAACAATATAAGTTACCAGGAAAAGCTCCAATAAAAAGCTGTACTTGAGCTTCAGTGACTTCGGTAAGATGACATCAGTCTGCCTGAGGCAGCAGTGGGTATATCCTCTCCCTCTGTGATGTCATCAGTCTGGCAGAGGCAGGAGGAAGCATGGTCT
>BLSH010559290.1:1379488-1397266 GCA_018402905.1 Glandirana rugosa
AACAGTTCGTTGTCGGTTCTTTGGAATTTCTCCTCCAGGCTCCCGATTTTTTTTTTAATTTTCAGTCGTCGTGCTGCTGACTTTTAATTTTTTTTTTAGCCCTCGGACCTCCTCTTTAAGGTTTCTTGGCTGTTGCTTGACAACTGGACGTTTCAGCTCCCTCCATACATTTTTCTATAGGATTAAGGTCTGGAGACTGGCTAGGCTACTTCATGACCTTAATGTGCGTCCTCCTGGCCCACTATAGGACATATTGGTAATATACAGGAAAATTGCAGTGTGCCTTTGGGTAGATGGGGTTTGGAAGGGCTGTGGCTCAGGTATGCATGGTCACTTTGAAGTCCACATCCATAAATCCTACTGTCCCTACTGTGCTTGCTGGGCAGGCTGTATTTTACTGCATGTAGCCTCAGCTTACATACAGTATACACCACTTGTTTCGGGAGTGGGTTCCAGTACTTGTCCCACTACTGAAACAAATAGTTGAGCTGAGCACTATTAAGCCATTCATGACAAGCCTTGTATTCTATGAATCAATACAGTGGGCCCAGCAAACGTACCTGTTGGTGCAGTAAATACTTTGTATGGGCCAACTTGGACCAAACAAACTATTTAAAGGTACGTTAAGCGTGGGGATGGCTTTTGCTACTTTTAGTTTTATTTACAAGAGTCTGGGTTAGAATATTTTTTGGTGCCACATTGGTGGTTCAGGGAGCCACCTGTTTAAGTCAGACTGACTTTTCTATTGTTGAGTTTCTATGTTTTTCCCTATGTTTGCATGGGTTGCTTCAGAGTGCTCTGGTTTCTTCAAAGAATCTAAAAGCTTACTGGTAGTTTTAATTGGCTTTTTCCCAAAGCTTTGCTATGTGTGTGAAAGTTTTTATAATGTTATGTTCCTATTTGTAGATGGTGACTGATGTGAAAGCGAATATATTTCTATGAAGTATTTAGTATAGCTTCCTAGGTGTGCTGTAGCTCCTAATTTTGACTTTTTGTCCAGGCTAGGTTAAGCAAATCTGTTGTGTGTGTTTTTTTTTTTTTTTTTTTTTTTTTTTTTTTAAGGATTTCTTTCTGACATCTTTTTAGATTAGATCTCAGGGAACAACATTGTTTTGGCTTCAGCGTTTTGGTTAAAGTGTTTAAGTCACTTGTATAAGTTCCCTTCTGCTCTGAGCACTGCTGCTGACATCAGCTGGAGCAAGAGAGCCCTGCTGTGATAAGAATATTTCTGATAACACTGACACAGGGAACTTCTTCTTCTAATACAGAGGAAATAGGAGCTTTTCGGCCTCATGCACACAGGACGTTTTTTGACTGTTTCCGTTTTTTTTCTACAGTCAATAAACCCTCATGTTATCTTATGTGTTCATGCACACATAGGCTGTTATCAGCTGTTTTTAGCAGTGACGTTTTTGAGCTGTAAAAAAACCCAAGAGCTGAGGGTTTTTTTGGACGTTTTTCAGCTGTAAAAACGCTCAAAAACATCACCCCCCCCCCCCCCCCAAAGTTTTTGGACGTTTTAGAGCAATTGGTAAAAAAAAGTGTAGCTGCTGACTTTTAATAATCGGACACTCACCTGTCTCTCGCTTCAGCGATGCGATTGCCCGAGGGCCAGCTCTTCGCCCTCGGCAGCGCCGGCATCACAGGTGTGGGCACCCGGCTTTGGCTTCAAAGCCGAGTGCGCACTGCACATGTGCGAGTCACGCTGCGCCTTGTGACTGGCCGGCGTATCTTCTGGGACCTGTGCCAGACGTGTCCCAGAAGATCGCAGAGAGGGAGGGGGGGGAGGTGGACTTCTTTCCTGGAGCCGTGGTGGCGCCAGGGGAGGAAGTGGCCCTGGGACCCTGTGAAAACTGGGTCCCTGGTCACACCCCAAAAAAGACATGCCAATTGTGGGGGGGGGGTCATCTTCCATTTTAAAGCGAAAGTTCCACTTTTGGGTGGAACTCCACTTTAATTATGAGAGCAGAAGCTGTGTGTGGAGAGGGAGGGGGGAGTTGTAGACATGCATAGGGAGGGCTGCTACTGACACACATAGCACAGACCCCCTGCTCTATGGATAAGCCAATTTTTACAAGGGTAGTCAGTAGTCCTGTTAGGTCAGGCATATGTCTGCCTCCTAGTACATTAGTGCACATGTTGAGATTTATCAAATACCCATTTTCTTCTCCACCTATTTTTGGCACAGCTTACAAATGTTTAAGAGGAAATATTGTGCTTTCAAATGAACAGTTTAGAAAAAACTGCTATTATAAGCTGGTTGCCCAGTTTTCAGCTTGACTGAGATATGGGGCACTAAAAACACAGCAAAAGCTTACTGGGTAGTGAGAGAATCAGAAACGGTGAAACGTTTGAAAAGCCTTGACGAGCTGGTTCTGAATTAGGTGCTGGACAGGAGTGAGGTCATGGCTTGCAATTATGTGGATGCTGTGTTCCTCAATTAGACTTGTGTGTTTGTTTTTTTTTTTTTTTTTTTTTTTAAAAATTAACATGTTCTACTTACCCTGCTCTATGAAGTGGTTTTTCACAGAGCAGCCCAGATCCTCCTCTTCTCAGGTCCCTCGCTGGCTCTCTTGGCCCCTCCCTCCTGTTGAGTGCCCCTACAGAAAGCTTGCCATGGGGCAGCCCCACCCCCTCTTTCCTGATTGGCTAACTGACTGACAGCTGCGGGAGCCAATGGCGCTGCTGCTGTGTCTCAGCCATTCAGGAGGTAGAGTCTCGGACGGCCAAGGCATTCGTGGATCGAGATGGGGCTCAGGTACGTATGAGGGGGGGCTGCTACACACACGTTTTTTTATCTTCAAGCATAAAATGCATTAAGATTAAAAAAAAAACCTTCTGCCTTTTACAACCACTTTAACTTTGACAAACTCTTTACAGTGTGTAACATTTCAACACTTTTTTTCTCCCCTGATGTTAAGGCTGAAGACCTGGTTGCCGCTTTTTTTCCAAAGAAATTGTTAGAACTGGACAGCTTTCTCAAGGTAGGACTGACTGTTCACTCTTAATTAAGAATATGACATCCGTGGTTTGTTTCGGTTATGTTCCATTTTTTTCTATCTTTACTTATTTGCAGGAACCCATGCTCAATGTTCAAGACCTAACACAAATACATTCAGAAATGAATCTGCCAGTACCCGATCCCATTCTGCTGACTAACAGCCGTGACGGATTGGATGGCGTAAGTTGTTTTGTGTGGAAACCCTTCCGGTGCAAAGTTGAATTTATCAGCTGCAGCTTTTCTATAAAGAATAATTTGTGTAGTACTTTCTGTTGTACAGTGGAACTTTGGATTACGTGCATAATCGTTCCAGGTGAGTGCTTGTAATCCAAAGCACTCGTATATCAAACCATGTTTCCCCATACGAAACAATGTTATTTCATTCCACAGTGAATGCTTATCTATGCAGTACTGTATGTGGCCACAGATCCAGAGGCGCCTGGTGTATGCAGTACCGCATGTGGCCAGATTTTCGGAGGTGCTGGTGAGCCTCTAAGATATCGTGATCACTCAGCAATGCTCGGAAAGTGTTTACACTTTCTGTATTGCCGAGGAATTTCAAGCATTTTTGGCCGTCTCCGAGGCTCACCAGCGCCCCCGCAAACCTGGCCACATGAGGTATTGCATGGCAAAAGGCTAAATTCTACTCGTGTGAGATACCACTAGCAAACCGAGTCAGAATTAAAAAAAAAAAAAAAAAAAAAAAAAAAGTTTATCATTTTGTATACAAACAGATTGATTATCTCCTGATCTAGGTCTAAGTAGTGAAACTTAGATATCAAAATTTACATTTCTGTATGCTACTTGCCCTATATTTGCAATCCATGGATTATGGAACACCTTTTGTGAACAACATCTAAAAGGGGTGTAGATGGGGAAGTATTCTGCTGCTTTTATCCCCCATGCATACCGTTCCATGTTTTTTTTGTTTTAGTCTTTGGGTAAAATGACCACTAGAATTGGCTGCTTCAAGCACAGTTCACATTTACTGAACATGCTTCCTCTTGGATAGATATTGACCAGGGAGTAGGAGGGCCTTCTGTTATTGGATTTCACGGTACATAACTTTTTCATTTTTTTTTTTTTTTTTCCTTTACAGCCAAACTTTAAGAAGCGAAAACTGGAAGATGGTGACGATCACTGTTCAGGTTTGTGTGTTTGTAGATTGGGGAAAAAATGCTGTATTGATGCATTGCAATTGCATGTGTGCTGGATACATATAGCACCTTTTTTGTGTATGAAATGTTAGCAGTTTGACATATTTATGCTAATTTCCATTATACCTTCCACACATTGTAATTTTAAATCAAAGGATACAATGAAAGTGAACACACTAGGTAATTTTAAAAAAATGGAGCAGAGCAAAGGCTTCTGCAGTGTCATAATCTTTAATTTGAGGTTTTACCTTCTGCTAGTTGGGTATGCAAAAAACATAATACAGATCATCATCAGGCATTAATAGATGTTGAGATGGAGTTGAAAATCTTCTTCAGAGATGTATTGGTAGCGTTGGAGAATTGAAGTCGAACATGCATAGGGAAAGATGAGACTGAGTGGGCACGGGCCTTTATAAATTGTTAAGACTTTTTTTTTTTTTTTTGCTTTTTGACTGGATTATTTGTTGACACTTGTTTTTATATTTGATTGCTGTTACTGCTACCACATTATTTTGGGTGGCACATCACTGTTTTCTAAGTTGAAGGGTTGTTCCATTCTATTGCAAAATTGTGACGTTAGTGTTGGTGAAATGTGGTGCATCAAACCTACCTTGTAGATTTGAACTGCTGAGTTGTATGGAAAGACTGGAGTCTGCAAAGCTGTACACAATAAGTTTTCTATTACAGCTATATTTAGGCTTGCATGGTTCTGTAACATGACATTGTGATTAATGCTTCTGCAGATGTCTGTATTTCTACATTGGTTGTCTGTCTTGTCATACTGGGAGCTCAACTATTTTTTTTATTTTTTCCCAAAAGACAAAAATGCAGATAATGCTTAAAACCACTTTGGTTGTATTGGAAAGTATCATCATGTATTTGTTAGTGTAACTTTTTAGCTTTACAACATGTAAAACTACCCACCCCCTTCGTACACTCACAGATGTACAGAAACACCAATTAATACATTTGATTACAAAATAAAGAAAACAATTAAGGCTTTGTTGGCATTTGTGGCTAGGGAGCAGTAAAACCAGGTGGTTGAGTTGTGGTGTCACCACCCCCTGGAACTTGTAGTCAACTCAGGGCTGTACGCATGCCTCAGCCACGGCAAAAATTAAATGGCAAATCTAATTTGGCGGGCATAGCTGCCAAACACGACCAACTCTGCAGTTGTGGCACATAAGTACAGCATTTATGAATTAAATTGGGTGGGGAGGAGGTAACTTAGTGCCTCCTTGTAACATTGTTGTACATAGTGCCGTTTATTTTGGCACAAAATATTTATAAGGAAACTGTAGTGAAAGCTACATTTTATCAGGCTCTTCTCTACCCCTGCCATTTTAGATTTTAAAAAATTATTATTTTTTTTTTAACAATTTTTTTTTTTTTTTTTTTTTTGGATAGAGGAGTGCCCACCGAATTATGTTGAGTCCTTATCTGAGAAATATATACAAGAAGAACATAAGCTTGTCTCTTCTATTATAAACTTGAACGTGGCCCCAAACGCATCACACCACAATACACATAGTGGAAGGCACTTGTGCTATTTAGCGGGTCATGTGCGTCTTTTTGGTGTTGATATTTGCAAGAGAATTATTTTGTTCTTTCTGCTGTAATTTATCGATGCAAAATAAATGGAGAACAAAGGTTGTCACAATACAGTTGTACTGCCTTTCAGAAGGCATCATGGGATCATTTAATTGGATTAAAGTGATTCTAAAGGCATAAGTTTTTTTTTTTTTTTTTTTTTTTTTTTTTTTTTTTTAATGTGATTTTTTTTTTTTTTTTTTTTTTCCCTACAGGTAAGTCTATAATAAGGCTTACCTGTAGGTAAAATGAATATCTCCTAAACCTCTACGGTTTAGGGCCCTTTCACACGGGCATTCCGTTCAGGTCCGCCTGTCCGTTGTTCACATTGTGACACTCAATGCAGCCCTATGGAGCGGTGGACGTCAGCGGAGACATGTCCGCTGACATCTGCCGCTAACCAATACTGTCCGTGAGAAACCCTTTTTTCCATCCGTCTGTAGAACCGGATTGGATGACAACAGACAGGCGGTCCATTGTTATCCAATGCCCATAGAGCAGAGCGGGGCTCTGACAGTTCCATCTCCACTCAGTGAGCGGAGACGGAGCTGTCATCCGCCTGCTCAGCGGGGATCGGCGGATCGATCCCTGCTGAGCAGAGTCCGCTCACGGAAAGCCCCGCGTGAAAGGGCAATTGGGAGATATTCACTCTGCATGCAGCCGCCTGACGTCACGGAGCATGCACTCTGGTAATCCGGCAGAGGCTGCCAGAAAATCGGAGCTCGCTGCCAGAACAAAGAGCGCACGTACGGGAGTGACATATCGCAGCTCCGGTCACTCGGCGCCAAAGCCGCGTACTCAGAAGAAAGAAAATGGACATCATGTCGACTCCCCTCAGCCCTGATTGTGTCGGGCTACGGGGGCCTCGTTCTTGGGCAAGTATTTCATAATGTGCTATTATGCGATGCATACGAACACATTATGCTATTGTCTTGCAAGGTTTTTTTTTTTTTTTTTTTGGTGTGGGTTTACTACCGCTTTAATGTATTTTCTGCATTAAGATAAAAAAACCTTCCATGATCAGCCAAGAGAATTTATTTTTGAACGTGCTTAAGTGGTGGGTAGAAAAATCAGTAGCTGCTGTTCCGCTGTCTGTCCACAAAGCCTAAAGTGGAACTTCATTGGAAGAAAAGTCTACCGGGGGTGGAGGGAGAGGGAGGGGGCAGGGCATTGTTGTGCATACATGGACATACAGTCTTCTGATTCTGGCAGAGCCTGTCAGCACATCTACACGCATGCAGGTGATTTACTGCAGATGTGCTGCATGAATCATTGGCTGGAATCTCCTGTGTCAAATCATCGGAGTAGAAGGGCGGGGGGGGGGGGGGGTGTGCGTGCGCCCCCAATACCTGGAAACAGGCAGCGATGTTCAAGTACATTGCTGTGCCTGTAGGAGCTGCCCCATCGCAGTATATATACTGGGGAGGCTTGGCAAGCAGTTAAACATTTATGTATTAAGGTATACAACGATGGTGTGTGTGTGTGTTTGTTTGTTTTTTCAGTAAGTAATGGTCCGTTTTTTCCTTTTCATAGGCACCAAAGTTTTTGTGATGCCCAATGGAATGTTGAAGAGTAATGCACCTCTAGTTGAGATCATCGAAAAAGTGAAGCCAGAGATCAGGTTACTGATTGAGAAGTGCAACACTGTGAGTGTACTGGCCATATTCAGGCTTACATTATAAGGGGAGAAAGTGTAAATGTAAATGGGAACAGGTGTGACTGTTGTATAACGGAGGTTAGTGCCAATGTGTGTATTAGATGGGTATGAGTAATCCTAGATGCTGTAGACAAATTTAATGCGGGAGAGGGAGCTGCTTGTCTTAACAGCCAGTTAGTTTTAGCTTTCAACACATGCTGGTGTTAAGAGAAAAATAACTGGAGGTGTAGAAGATGTTGCAGTAAACGTAACCACTTCAAGACCGCCCGCCGTCATATTGCGGCGGCCTTTTGACGTAGAATACCGTTGCTATGGTAGCAGATGGCTACCATAAGTCCGGTATCTTTTTTTATTTATTTATTTTTTTCCCAGCAGGTGATTCTGCACAAGATAAAAGCAACCTCAGCGGCGGATTCACCACAAGATCACTTTTATCAGTTGCGGTAGAGGTGGTTTCCGGTCATCTCTGCCGCAGCGGCGGATCGGCCCCCCCCCCAGTGTCCGTGAGCCGCTGAAGCCATTAACTCTGCTCCTTTTTTTTTTTCTTGCATTTTACTGTAAATATGAGATGTGAGGTCTTTTTGACCCCAGGTCTCATATTTAAGTGGTCCTGTCATGTTTTTTTTTTTTTTCTATTACAAGGAATGTTTACATTTCTTGTAATAGGAATAAAAGTGATCAAAAAATGTTTTTTAAAAAGAACCAAAAAAATTTTTTAACGCGCCCCGTCCCCGCAAGCTCACGCGCATGAAGTGAACGCATATGTAAGTCCCACCCACATATGAAAACAGTGTTCAAACCACACATGTAGGGTTGCCACATCACCCCTTTAATCCAGGACACATACTAATTATCCAGTTTCTGTGGTTGATTAAGGTGATAATTAAACTCACTTGGTGCCTTATGTGCATTAAATTAGCCTCAGAACCTGTCTAATTCATATGTGGAAACCCCCACACACGTGAGGTATCGCCGCGATCGTTAGAGCGAGAGCAATACATTTAGCACTAGATCTCTTCTGTCACTCAAAACTGCTAACCTGTAGAATTTTTTTTAAACGTCGCCAATGGAGATTTTTAAGTTGCAAAGTTTGTCGCCATTCCGCGAGCAAACGCAATTTTGAAGCATGACATCATTTTACCCGGCGTAACATTCTTTCACTATATGGAAAAAAATTGGCCTAACTTTACTGTTTTATTTTTTAACTCAAAAAAACGGAATTAAAAATTTTAAAAAAAATTGCGCTTTTAAAACTGCTGCTCAAATACGGTGTGACAAAGTTTTGCAACAACCGCTATTTTATTCTCTAGGGTGTTTGGAAAAAATGTATATATAATGTTTGGGGGTTCTAAGTAATTTTATAGCAAAAAAAACTGGTTTTAACTTGTAAACACTGAACTCCAAAAAGAGGCTCGGCCTTAAAGTGGTTAAAGCGTAACTCCACTGTTGAGGAAAAAACATTCCCCTCTGGGTTATCTATGTACATTGCAAGGATTATAACGACCTTTGTTGCAGATTCCTACCTTTTTGTTATTTTGTTATTCTGAAGAAATCCCTCTGTGTTTCTCTGTGCCCCTGTGCTCAGTAGGTCTAATGGGAGTGCTTTCATAAATCTCAATCAGGTGTGCTGCTGCAGAGCACTAATGAGGAAAGCTGCTGGGCCTGTATCCCTTTAGACGTGTTTCTATTGAAAGTATCTCTCCAAAAATGACATTTTCTCTTTCGTTCATTGACGGACGCAGCATCTTCTTCATGACATGTGGGGTTATCCACCTTATCACTAGGAGTCGACTAGGCAGAACAAAGTTCAGCTACAAGCAGACATAGCCCCTCCCAGGGGGTAGTCCTCACTTGGTATAACCCCTCCACCCTGCTCAGCACAACCAGTTTTTTTTCTGCCTAGTGCAAGGAGTAGGACCTGGCTCCCTGCTGGGACCTGCAGTTTTTTCTATTTTTCTTTTCTCAAGACTTCTGATGAAGACTACAATAAAGTAGCTGGCTGGGTGACAGGCTGGATATCCTAGATCCAGGTAGTCTCCACAGTGTGGCCAACGGACACGAGCCAACCCTTAGCTGCACGCGGGGTCGGCCGGCGGGTTAAACGTCCCTCCAGCGCACTTAGGACCGGGTTCTCGGGCTCGCGTCACGGGTGTCGCATGGCCGACAGCTCCCCCCGAAATGGCGGGGTGGCAAGTCTGTCTCGGGTGGGTGACCTGCTACGCCTGTCAGGAGTCCCAGGGCCCCATCTTGCACCTTGCTTTGCCCTTGCTGGCTTTAACGGCCTGGCTATTAAATCCCAGGTATTAAGGGATCGGGTGTCTCGGAATCGGTGATTCCCACCATGCTCAAGGCGCGCAAGTCCACTTCACGCAAGATATACCACCGCACCTGGAAGACTTACATTGCCTGGTGCCTGCTTTTCAGTAGCTCGAGTGCTGGCCTTCATTCAACAAGGCCTAGATCACAAGCTGGCATTGAGCACCCTCAAGGGGCAGGTTCTGCCCTGGTGATTCTTTTTCAGTGTCCCTTGGCGACTCATTCTTTGGTCGTACCTTGGTCCAGGGGGTTCGTCCTGTCGCCCCCCCAGGTACAGTCGCTTTTGGCGCCATGGGACCTTAATTTGGTCCTCAGTGCTTCAGAAGCCGCCTTAGGAAAATATCAGGGAAATCTCTTTGCAGCTGCTTTCACAGAAGATGGCTTTCCTGGTGGCTATCACATCCGCCAGGCGGGTGTCTGAGCTGGCGGCGCTATCCTGTAGGTCCCCGTACTTGGTCCTTCATAAGGATAGGCGGTTTTGCACCAGTCACCTTCCTTCTTGCTGAAGGTGGTATCTTCTTTTCCTGTGTCTGCGCCCGTCTCCTCCTAGGAGGTTGCCTTGCACTCTTTGGATGTGGTTAGGGCTCTGCGGGTGTATTTGGCGGCCACGGACCCCTTTTCGGAGGTCGGATGCGCCTTTTGTCACGGGGGATGGCCGTGCAAGGGGCTGGCGGCCTCGTCGGCCACTATTTCCCGCTGGATAAGACAGACGGTGACTCGTGCGTATGCTGTTCGGGGACAGGAGCCCCCCTTTCTGGTCACGGCCCACTCTACCAGTGAGATTAGTACTTCCTGGGCTTTCAGACATCAGGTGTCGGTTTCTCAAGTGTGCAAGGCTGCTACTTGGTCCTCTGTGCACACCTTTTCAATGTTTTACAAAATTGATGTTTCAGCATCCTCAAATGTTGCTTTTGGCCGCAAAGTTTTGCAGGCGGGGGTGTGAGGCACGTCTGGCTCTAAATGGAGAGCTCTTCTGTTGGGTACAGTTATGTTACCCACCCCTCGTTTTTGACACTGCTTTGGGATGTCCCCACATGTCATGAATAAGATGCTGCGTTAATGAGCGAAAGAGAATAGGGATTTTTGAGTTACCGTAAAATCCTTTTCTCTGAGTTCATTGATGGACGCAGCACCCACCCCTCTTTCTTGAGTTTGTACTGCTTGTTACGAACTGGTTGTGCTGAGCAGGATGGAGGGGTTATACCAAGTGAGGACTGCCCCCTGGGAGGGGCTGTGTCTGCTTGTAGCTGAACTTTGTTCTGCCTGGTCCACTCCTAGTGATTAGGTGGATAACCCCACATGTCATGAATAAGATGCTGCGTCCGTCAATGAACGAAAGAGAAAAGTATTCTACGGTAAGTCAAAAAATGCTGTTTTTGTTGCAGGGGATGCCTGAAATCTGACTTGTATCTTAGGCAGACTTCTGGGAAAATTGGTGAGCCGATCACACAAGCAGGAAATTATGTTTCTGGGGAGTGGTCAGTACGCATTCTGTGTACAGAACAACTCCAGGTAACCATATTTCACTGCATTTTCAGAAAATTACTGCGACTGCAGATTGAAAATGAAAGGTAATTGTTTAACCACTTGCCGACCGCCGATCGGCATCTGACGGCGGCAAAGTGGCTCGTTCCCGCAAAACGCCGTCATACGACGGCGGCTGCGGGAACGAGTTTAGTGATTGCCGCCGGCTACCCGCGATGGCACCCCCGGAGCAAGTGAGCGGAGGTCCGTGTATGTAAACACGGACCTCCGCTCTGTGTGAGGGGGAAGGGCTGTGATCACAGCCTTCCTGTATGTGAAGGCTGTGACCACTTCCCTTCCCCAGATAGGCAAGTCCCCATACAGTTAGAACACGCTCAGGGAACATAGTTAACCCTTAGAGCGCCCCCTGCAGGTTAACCCCTTCACTGCCAATGGCATTTACACAGTAATCAGTGCATTTTTATAGCACTGATCGCTGTATAAATGCCAATGGTCCCAAAAAAGTGTCAAAATGGTCCGACATGTCCGCTGAAATATCGCAGTACCGCAAAAAATCGCAGATTGCCGCCATTATTAGTAAAAAAATAAAAACTCCAAAAATGAATTCTCATCATCCGTAAACGCGACCACGTTTGCGCAAACCAATCAATAAACGCCGATTGCAATTTTTTTTTTTTATCGCAAATATGAGGAAGAATATAAATCTGCCAAAAACGGTGAAAAAAAAAATGTTTGTTTTTTATATTTTTTTTTTGGATTTATATTTTAGGAAAAAGTAAGAAATTTGGGTTTTTTTGCAAAATTAGACAAAAAATGTGCGGCATGGCGGCCCACAGTGGCAGGCCTCCACCCCTAGTGGTACAGGTAAAAAATAAGCACAGAGGCAAAGAATGGGGCTTTGAGTGAGGCATGTCACTGTGAATGATTCTACATAGCCTATTTGCATAATGTCCATATATTGATGTTTAATCATGTCATATAAATAAATACATATAATTCATCAGATACAATGCAATAATTAGCGCGTCACAGCATATATACATGTATCAATGAGTATTTGTTTATAAATCCAAAAAGTACCTGTGCATAGTAATACATTGGGTAACCTTACATTCATTGGAGACATATATAAAACAATCAATAGATATTGGCAGTATCATATGCAATCTAGGGAAGAAGGTCTAGTATGTAAGGTTTATAGAAGGTCCATCTTAACTTAATGTATTAGTGGTGAACCCTACGTGTTTCGTGGCGTCATGGCCACTCATCAGGGGTATAGCGAATTGGTACTGGAAAATAAATGGAAATAACATTTGATTAGATGAAAGGTCCTCAAACGAGGAACTCATGAACATCGATCATACAAATCTCTATCTCGTGCATACCAACTTCCTGATTATGCCCGGTCGAGAAGTGGAGGAGACGGGGGCCGTGGACCTTCCGGTCCTTAAGTGGTTAATCCGTTACAATATGATTTGTATCGCAATTATATGCGCTATATTTCTTTATCTGCTATTTCTTTTTCCCCACAAAAGTGGAGTTGCCCTTTAATCCTTCTATGATTAGGAAGTAGCACAACGTCAAACTCACGCCAGAATGTAATTCTCTAAGGGTGAAGAAAGTGAAATGGAGAAGAAATGTACAGAATGGTAAAGGTTCTCTCCATAAAGTGTACTTTCAAAAATAATGGAATGGGTAGTTTGTAATCGGTACACCTCCAGGTTGAACTGGATTACCTACTTTTTTTTGTGTGGTTTTTTTTTTTTAATCCCCCCTTTTTCTTTTCTTTTTTTTTTGTTTTGTTTTTGTTTTAGGTCAAAATGTGGGTTCAGCTTCTTATTCCAAGGATAGAAGATGGTAATAATTTTGGAGTGTCTATCCAGGTAAAATCCTGAAGTGACCTGACCAGCTAATGATGGTGATGGAGGAAGGAATGTGTAGAGAACACACAGGTTTTCAGCATGTGCAATGTTTGTGTGTGGTAACATGCACTCTTGTGTCCAAAAGCATTCGTTATACCCCATGAAGGTAGCCCTGTATTCCCTGAGCTCCCAAAGTTAGGGCTGGAATGGACTAGTCATCGTTGCTTTTAGACCCACAGCATGACCCTGGTGAACAGTTGATACTTTAAATGCTGAGCAGCTTTGGTTGATTTTGTGTATTTTAATCAGCCACTTTTTTTTTTTTTTTTTTCTAGAGATCTAAACAAAAGTTGCTGCCTTTGTGTGCTGTTATATAGTTGGACAGAAAAAAAACTTGTCAAGTTCAGCCTTTTACAGCTTTACTGTTTTAAAACGTTTAAAAAAAAAAAAAAAAAATAGAAGGCGCAGCATTCTCTGGATGAAACCAAGCCATGATGGGGAATTTCTTTCCTTACGTCCTCCCTTAAGCCGGCAATAGATGGTGCGATTTCCTTTCCTGCAAACACGGGTTTCCAGGAAAGAAAATCTGTTGCTTTTCCCCCATCAACAGTCAGTGTTGATTGATTGGGAAATCCCTCCTGCAAAGCTATTGTGTTCTTCCAGCCAGGTTAACACACACTGATTATTGCTAGTAGCTATAGCTGCTGGCAATATTTGCATGAAAAATCCGATATGCTGGTTGTATCCAAGTTGATCGATGGATCAACTTGGATAAAATCAGCCTGCCCAGACATGGTTCAAACCTCGGCCTGTCCCTGCCAAACCGGCTGAGTTTCGAACAGTCTATAGCCAGCTTTATTTCCTCTGTTTCCTTCTCATTGTTTACTACTGTTATATCTATCTTTGCTCTATGAGGCCTATGTCTCCTTACCCCTATACCCTATTGTTGTGGACCCCTCAGAATAACCATCATCCTATATAAAAGTATGCTCTACTCCAGTAGTTGGTCCCCAATAAATGGTAGAAATCGAAGTTAACTAGATGGATATCTCCCATTCTAATTTTATATACAAGGACTCTTGAATGTGTACCACACAATCTGTTTTTCAGATTTCCTCTGCAGCAAATAAGATGACAAAAATGTTGAGTTCAGTGGTCATTGTACTATATGAACCTTTTTTCTTATTGTGCTAATTTTATCAGTGTCGGTGACCACAGTAATAACCGCCAGCGCTGGTCTAGTGGCAGTGCAGTTAACACTGAAATAGCACCTGGAAATTAAGTAGTGTTATCAGGTGGAGATTACACTACCGGACAGTATCATCGACTTCAATGCCAGGTGCTGAACTGTATTTTGTTCTGTTTGCTCAAGAAGAGCAAGGGAAAAAAATGGATCTGTCTGAAATCCAGAGCTGTCCTGCGTTCTACAGTCTAAACTCTGGCAGTATGATCAGCCCTCTCAGATCTTCTCTACAGTGGTGTGTTGTAGTACAGCAAAAGAGACCCAGGCAAGGCTGACATAATCTCTTGTAATTTTTAAGTAAAAAATACTGTGTCCGCACACAACAGGAAATTGGGAACCAAGGAAATTCTGTCAAGATCAACCTGTTTAATTTTGGCCTGACATAGAACTATTAAAGTGTATTTGAAATGTTAGCTTATATTTCTCCTCCATTCATTTGCTAACTGGAAAGAATGTTTTAAATTGGTGTTCATTTTTACTGCATTTTTTGCAATCCGTGCCATGTTGTGTTCTAGTGCTCTTTTTTTCTAGTGCAATTTTTTTTATTTTATTACCCATTCATTTTGTAGCCCATACTTCAGGTCAGTTGCATCAGCATTGAACACCGTTTCAAAGTGTTCAGCCCACCAAAAAAATAAGGCTAACAAGATAATTAGTTGCACTGGAAAGAATATTAATGGTGAGTAGTGAACTAAAAAAAAACTATAGTAAACCGCTGCAGAATAAAAAAAAAAAAAAACTTGGAAGACAATGACATGATGTGCTAGTATGCATTACATACTAGCACATTATTACATCCTTACCTTCAGAACCTGGTCACCACTGAGAGGGCTGGCCTCTTTCCTCCGGCCTTTCTTCCGGGTTTGTGGGCTCCGGCGCTGAGTGGCTGAAGCCACGATGATTTCCCTCCCGCACATGCGCTCAGAGGCCTTCTGTTCCGGCAAGAAGCTTTGAAGGTCTGACACGGCTTGCTAGTTTCACAGTGCATGCTCCAGTGACATCAGTGGCTGCATGCAGGGTGAATATCTCCTAAACTGTGCACGTTTAAGAGAGATTCATTCTACCTACAGGTAAGGCTTCTTTGCTAATGCTTTAAGTGGATTTACAAATGGACAGGGAAATAAAAAAACTCTTGATCCACAGCTATATCAACCATATTACAATGAGGAGTTTGTCTTAATGTTGGATTTCTGCTCTGTTCATGTTTAGGAAGAGACAGTGGCTGAGTTGCGAACAGTGGAGAGTGAAGCGGCATCCTATCTTGATCAGATTTCCAGGTGAGTCATGATGGCGTGGGATCATCCAGCATTTAATTTATCTTGTGTGTCTTACAAGGCCTCATGTATAAAAGTGTGCCCAAACATGCAGGTACAAAAAGTGCTTTCTTGGTCAGATCAAAGCAACTGCTGGGAGAAAGGGTAACCTATAGACTAATATACACTGAGCAAATTTATAAATGCTACACTTTTTTGGTTGCCTCTATTTATCATGAGCTGAACTCAAAGATGTATGAATTTTTCTATGTACACAAGGCCTATTTCTCTCAAATATTTACAAATCTGTCTAAATCTGTGTTAGTGAGTACTTCTCCTTTGCCGAGATAATCCATCCACCTCACAGGTTGGCATATCATGATGCTAATTAGACAGCATGATTACTGCGCAGGTGTGCCTTAGGCTGGCCACAATAAAAGTCCACTCTAAAATGTGCAGTTTGACTGTATTGGGAGGGGTTCGAAAACCAGTCAGTATCTGGTGTGACTACCATTTGCCTCACATAGCGCAGCACAGCACATCTCCTTCGCATAGAGTTGATCAGGTTGTTGATTGTGGCCTGTGGAATGTTGGTCCATTCCTCTTCAATGGCTGTGCAAAGTTGCTGGATATTGGCAGGAACTGGAACATGCTGTCGTATACGCCGATCCGGAGCATCCCAAACATACTCAATGGGTGACCTGTCCGGTGAGTATGCGGGTCCGGCCAGAACTGGGATGTTTTCAGCTTCCAGGAATTGTGTACAGATCTTTGCAACATGGGACCGTGCATTTTCATGCTGCAACATGAGGTGATAGTCGTGGATGAATGGGCCTCAGGATCTCGTCATGGTATCTCTGTGCATTTAAAATGCACCTGTGCTCATTGTCAATAGCATATGCCTGCCCATACCATAACCCCACCGCCACCATGGGCCACTCGATCCACAACGTTGACATCAGCAAACGGCTCACCCACAAGACGCCATACACGCTGTCTACCATCTGCCCTGTACAATGAAAATTGGGATTCATCCGTGAAGAGAACACCTCTCCAAAGTGCCAGATGCCATTGAATGTGAGCATTTGCCCACTCAACTCGGTTATGACGAACTGCAGTCAGGTCGAGACCCCGATGAGGATGACGAACATGCAGATGAGCTTCCCTGAGACGGTTTCTGACAGTTTGCTCAGAAATTCTTTGGTTATGCAAACCGATTGTTGCAACAGCTGTCCGAGTGGCTGCTCTCAGACAATCCTGGAGGTGAAGATGCTGGATGTGGAGGTCCTGGGCTGGTGTGGTTACACGTCTGCGGTTGTGAGGCCGGCTGGATGTGCTGCCAAATTCTCTGAAACTCCTTCTGGAGACGACTTATGGTAGAGAAATGAACATTCAATTCAAGGGCACACCTGTGTGATAATCATGCTGTCTAATCAGCATCTTGATATGCCACACCTGTGAGTTGGATGGATTATCTCGGCAAAGAAGTACTCACTAACACAGATTTGTGAACAATATTTGAGAGAAATAGGCCTTTTGTGTAAAAGTCTTAGATCTTTGAGTTCAGCTCATGATGATAAATAGGGGCAAACACAAAAATGTTGAGTTTTTATAATTTTGCTCAGTGTTAATAAACCTCTTTAACAATAGATTGGTATAGATTTTTTATGTAGCTTTCATGCTCGTGTTTGTGTGTGTGTGTGTGTGGTGTTTTTTTTATTTTGGTTTTTTTTTTATTGGTGTATTAGATTTTTTTATAGCCCTTGTAAAGGGCTGTTTTGTTTATCTTCAAGGATAAATTCACCTTTCGTAACATGTTATACCCATGTTCATGGTATAACCTGTTACGAATAGACCGCCGCCGAACCTCCCCGGTCCCTGTTGTGACAGCTAGTGGGATTCTTCTCCCTCCCAGCTAGCTGTCACAATTCTTAACAAAAAAAAAACGCCTGGCAGTGTCGCTGATTTGACGGGGCTCTGGGCATGGAAAATTACAAGGTCTGGCAACCTTTGCAGCTGTCTGCTTGTAGTTTTCAATGAACTACCACAGTGCTGTAGAGCTCCGTTTTTTGTAGTACATTCATGTTTCCTGTCAGATTGTATCTGCAGATTGCTGGTGCAATGCTTTACAGGCTCCAAATATATATATATATATATATATATATATATATATATATATATATATATATAAAAATATATATATATATATATATA
>BLSH010559290.1:1415291-1431076 GCA_018402905.1 Glandirana rugosa
AAATACCCTCCTATTCGCATGTCTTCTGCCATGGCTGGGGTTCCGCGATGGTCACGCAGGCACCGCTGACGGGTACTGAGACAGTTGTCTGCGCAGGGCCGTTGGTCAGCGCAGGAAGCTCGCCTTCCGATCAATGTGCTGGAGCTGAGGGCTATCAGGCTCTGCCTCTCCCACTGGACGGTAAAGTTGCGCAGCCTCCCGGTTCAGGTTCAGTCGGACAATGCCACGGCAGTGGCGTATGTGAACCAGCTCTCATTCTGCGATGGGCAGAACTTCACGTGCCGGCGATATCCGCCATCTACGTTCCGGGCGTAGAAAACTGGCATGCGGACTTCCTCAGTCGCCGGACGCTGAATCAGGGGGAATGGTCCCTGCATCCAGAAGTGTTCAGCCAGATTTGCAACAAGTGGGGCATGCCAGATGTGGACCTCATGGCGTCTCGGTTCAACCACAAAGTGGAAAACTTTGTGTGCAGGACGAGAGAGCCGTTGGCAGTCGCCACGGACGCACTGGTAGCGCCTTGGGGTCGGTACCGTCTTCTGTACGCTTATCCTCCCATAAAGCTGCTACTGCGCAGGGTGGAAGCGGAGGGGATTCCAATGATCCTGGTGGCTCCGGATTGGCCTCGGCGTCCGTGGTACGCCGACGTGGTGCGAATGGTGGCAGATGTTCCTTGGCGGCTTCCGCTGCGCGAAGATCTGTTGTCTCAGGGACCCATCTTGCACCCTGCTTTTACCCTCGCTGGCTTTGATGGCTTGGCTATTGAGTCCCAGGTGCTGAAGGATCGGGGTGTCGCCGAATCTCCACTATGCTGAAAGAGCGCAAGTGTACTTCGCGCAAGATTTATCATCGCACCTGGAAGGCTTATATTTCCTGGTGTGAGGCGGGGGGGTTGGAATCCCTGCTCTTATGTTGTGTCCAGGGTCCTGGCGTTTTTTTTTTTTTTTTTTTTTTTTGGGCCTGGATAAAAAATGGGCTTTGAGTACTCTCAAGGGTCAGATTTCGGCTCTGGCGATTCTCTTTCAGCGGCCTTTGGTGTCACATTCGTTGATTCGTACATTTGTACAAGGTGTGCACCATGTGGCTCCTCAGGTACGGTCACCGATGGCACCGTGGGATTTGAATTTGGTGCTTTCTGTGCTACAGAAGCAACCATATGAAAAGATCAGGGATATTCCCTTACAACTGTTGTCGCAGAAAGTGGCTTTCTTGGTGGCCATTACATCCGCTAGGCGGTTGTCTGAGTTGGCAGCGTTGTCCTGCAAGTCTCCTTACTTGGTCCTTCACAAGGATAAGGCGGTCTTGCGCCCGTCACCTTCGTTTTTACCGAAGGTGGTCTCTTCTTTTCACATTAATGAAGATATTGTTCTTCCTTCGTTGTGTCCGCATCCTTCACATCCTAAGGAATTTGAGTTACATTCGTTGGATGTTGAGAGAGCTTTGTGGGTGTATTTGACGGCTACAGATTATTTTCGGAATCTGACGCTTTGTGCTGACGGAGGGTCCACGCAAAGGAATGGCGGCCTCGTCGGCCACTGTTTCCCGTTGGATAAGGCAGACTGTGACCCATGCGTATTCTGTTCGGGGCAAAGTCCCTCCTTTTCCAGTCACGGCTCATTCCACCAGGGCAGTTAGCACTTCCTGGGCTTTCAGACACCAGGCTTCGGTGTCACAGGTGTGCAAGGCGGCTACTTGGGCCTCGGTGCACACTTTTACTAAGTTTTATAAAGTTGATGTGTCAGCATCTTCGGATGCTGCTTTTGGCCGTAAAGTTTTACAGGCGGCAGTGGCTGGCGCCTCCTGAGAGGTTTCAGTTGGGTACAGTTGTTGCCGTTTGCCCACCCCTCTTTTATGACACAGCTTTGGGACATCCCCACATGTCAAGGAAGGCTGCGTCTGTCAGTGAACGAAAGAGAAAAAGGGATTTTATTAAAAACTTACTGTAAAATCCTTTTCTCTGAGTTCACTGACAGACGCAGCACCCATCCCTCTGTGTTGTGTTTGTACGGCTTGTTACGAACTGATATGCTGAGCACAGCAGGGGGGGTTATATGGGAGAGAGAGAGGACGGCCCCCTGGGAGGGGCCAGCTTGGTTTCTTTTTGCCTAGTTAACGCCTAGTAGGATCTGCATATCACCCACATGTCAAGGAACGCTGCGTCTGTCAGTGAACTCAGAGAAAAGGATTTTACGGTAAGTTTTAATAAAATCCCTTTTTTTTTTTTATGCGTATCCTACTAGGAGTTGACTAGGCAAAACAGAAAAAGCAAGCTGGCCATCCTCACTCCAGCATATAACCCCCCTGCTCTGCTTAGCATATCAGTTTTTTATGCCTTGTCTGGCACGGAATTAGGCCTGGTTCCCTGCTGGGATCTGCGGTTCCCCAGTTTTTTTTCTTCTTTTTTGCTTTTCTCAAGCTATGATGAAGACTGCTATAAAGTAGCCGGCTGGGGCATAGAGGATACCTTGAATCCTGAAACATTCCCCAGCTCGGCCGTCCTTGCGACTGGACCAGGCCGGGGAGTTGCAGGAGGCGTCCTACGTCTGTGGGTCGTTTAAACCGTCACGGACCCCCAGCTCGTCTACAAGGAATGGCAGCGTCCGCAGAATTTTCGTTTCCCAAGCGTTTTTCTGTGCGCTATCCTTTTGAGGACAGCTTTGTGCAGAAGTGGGAATCCCCCGCAGTGGACCCTCCGGTGGCTCACCTGAATAAGGCGACGACCATTCCCTTGGAGGGGTCCCTCTCTTTCAAGGATCCGGCCGATAGACGGACGGAGGCGGTATCCAAGGCGCTGTTCTTGGTGGCGGGGGCGGCCATGAGACCAGCTCTGGTGTCGGCCGTGGCGGCACAGTCCCTTACCGAGTGTGCGGTTGCGTTGTGCAACGAGTGGGGCTGCGGTTCTTCGCCTGAGGCGTCGAAGCAGGCGGACCATTTGATACAGGGTCTCCGGTACCTGTGTGACGCAGCTTTGGACCTGCTCCCCATACTGTCTAAGATGTCTGGTTTTGCAGTCCTCATCAGACGGGTGCTATGGTTGCGTTCTTGGTCGGGGGACCACGCGTCCAAAAAGGGCCTCACGGACCTCCCTTTTCAGGGTGGTTGGCTCTTTGGGCCCCAGTTGGATGAAATCGTCAAGGTTTTCACCGGGGGGGGGGGGGGGGGAGCCTTTTCTCCCGAAACCCAGGCGGCGGGAATTCCACCGAAGGCAGCCCCCTGCAGCTTCGGGTCAGAAGCCTTTTTTTTTTTTTTTTTTTTTTTTGCAGCGGGCAGGGGTTCCAGGCCCGGCAAGACTGCTGCGGGGCCCGGTAGGTGTCCCTGGCAGCGCAAGAACGAAAAGTCGGAGGAAAAGTCCTCCTCCGCTTTATGGGTTGCCCCCACCCGATTACTCGGGTGGGGGGCCGGCTTCTGGGGTTTGCAGACAGGTGGACTGCCCGCATCTCCGACCGGTGGGTGCGGGAGGTGGTATCCTCCCGGTTCAGGGGTTCAGGATAGAGTTCAGCACTCTACCCTCAGACAGGTTCTTCCCATCGAACTTGAGACTACCGCAGGGGTGTCAAGAAGCTCTTTTAGGGGCTGTTCAGACGCTTTCCAAACAGGGGGTGATCGTGCCAGTTCCTCCGCTGGAAAGGTTCCACAGTTTCTATTGAAACCTCTTTTGTGGTGCCCAAAAGGGGTGGGGTCAGGCCAGTTCTGGACTTAAAAGCCCTAAACCACTTTGTGAGGGCACAAAAATTCCAGATGGAATCTGTCCGCTTGGATATCAGGGACACGTATCTCCATGTTCCCATTTGCTCCCGTCACCAGCGCTTCCTGCACTTTGCGGTGGGGGATCTACATTACCAATTTGTGGCGATCAGGCTTTGCCTCTCCCACTGGACGGCAAGGCTGCGCGGACTCCCAGTTCGGGTTCAGTCGGACAAGGCCACAGCTGTGGTGTACGTGAACCATCAGGGTGGAACAAGAAGCGCGGCAGCAGCGGCTCTCATTCTGAGATGGGCAGAACTTCATGTACCGGCAAACTCTGCCTTTTAGATCCCGGGCGTGGAAAACTGGCGGGCGGATTTCCTCAGTCGCCAGAAACTGGACCAGGGGGAATGGTCCCTGAATCCAGAGGTGTTCCTACAGATTTGCCACAAGTGGGGCACGCCAGACGTGGACTTAATGGCGTCCAGGTTCAATCACAAGGTGCAGACATTCTTGTGCAGGACAAGGGATCCGTTGGCGGCCGCCATGGACGCGCTGGTAGCGCCTTGGGGTCGGTACCGGCTCCTGTACGCTTTCCCAAACTTCTACTGCGCAGGGTAGAAGCGGAGGGGATCCCGACGACCCTGGTGGCTCCGGATTGGCCTCGGTGCCCTTGGTACGCCGACGTGGTGCGGATGGTGACAGATGTTCCTTGGCGTCTTCCCCTGCGGGAAGACCCGCTGTCTCGGGCCCATCTTGCACCCTGCTTTTCCCTTGCTGGCTTTGACGGCGTGGCTATTGAGTCCCAGGTGTTAAGGGATAGGGGTGTCTCTGACTCCATGATCCCTACCTTATTCAAGGCACGCAAGTGTACTTCGCGCAAGATCTATATTCGCACCTGGAGGGCATATATTGCTTGGTGTGAGGCGGGCGGTTGGAACCCCCGCTCTTACGTTCTATCTCGGGTGCTGGCCTTCTTGCAGGGCCTAGACAATAAATTTGGCCTTGAGTACCCTCAAGGGTCAGATTTCGGCTCTGGCGATTCTTTTTCAGCGTCCTTTGGCGACGCATTCTCTGATCTGTACATTTGTACAGGGTGTACGCCATGTGGCTCCTCAGGTCTTTGGCGCCGTGGGATTTGAATTTGGTTCTTTCTGTACTGCAGAAACCGCCTTATGAAAAGATCAGGGAGATTCCCCTGCAACTGTTGTCACGGAAGGTGGACTTTTTGGTGGCCATTACATCCGCCAGGCGGGTTTCTGAATTGGCGGCCTTGTGATGTAAGTCCACCTACTTGGTCCTTCATAAGGACAAGGCGGTGCTGCGCCCTTCTTTTCTACCGAAGGTGGTTTCCTCTTTCCATATTAATGAGGATATTGTCCTTCCTTCATTATGTCCGCACCCGTCACATCCCAAGGAAATTGCCTTGCACTCATTGGATGTCGTGAGGGTTTTACGGGTGTATTTGACGGCTACAGGTTATTTTCGGAAGTCTGATGCCTTGTTTGTATTGACAGAGGGCTCGCGTAAAGGGTTGGCGGCTTCATCGGCTGTTTCCCGTTGGATCAGACAGGCCGTGTCCCATGCGTATGAAGTCCGGGGTCAGGAACCCCCTTTTCCGGTCACGGCTCATTCCACCAGGGCGATTAGCACTTCCTGGGCTTTCAGACACCAGTGCTTCGGTGTCTCAGGTGTGCAAGGCGGCTACTTGGGCCTCGGTGCACACTTTCGCAAATTTTTTACAAAGTTGATGTGTCAGCATCCGCGGATGCTGCGTTTGGCCGCAAGGTTTTACAGGCGGCGGTGTAGGCGCGTCTGGCTCCTCCTGTGAGGATTCTGTTGGGTACAGTTGTTTACCCACCCCTCTTGTATGACACTGCTTTGGGACATCCCCACTTGTCTATGAAGGGCTGTGTCTGTCAGTGAACGTAAGAGAAAGTAGGATTTTATTAAGAACTTGCCGTAAAATCCTTTTTCTCTGAGTTCACTGACAGACGCAGCACCCGCCCCTCTGCGTTGTGTTTGTAGGGCTTGTTACGAACTGATATGCTCAGCAGAGCAGGGGGGTTATATGCTGGAGTGAGGACGGCCCCCCTGGGAGGGGCCAGCTTGCTTTCTGTTTTGCCTAGTCAACTCCTAGTAGGATGCTCATAAACCCCACTTGCCTATGAAGGGCTGCGTCTGTCAGTGAACACAGAGAAAAGGATTTTACGGTAAGTGGTTAATAAAATCCTATCTTTTCGTTTGCCACGCGCCTCAAACAAGGGTTCTCAGCCCGCCAAGGCCCCAGCCGGGAGCCAGAAGCGTCCCTGGCAGCGTAAGTCTGAAAAGGCAGAGGAGAAGTCCTCCTCCGCATGATGGGTTGCCCCCACCCACGGTTCGGGTAGGGGGACGACTCTTAAGCCCCGTACACACGGGACGACGATCACACATACGATCGTGTCAAATCGTATGTTGGCTGTTGTATGTAGCATACTGACTGCGCTACACGATCATACGACCGCAGAAGAGCGTTCAGGTGCATGTAATTAGCATCCAGCCATTCCTGACTTTGGAGCATGCGTGTTTTGCACAATACAACTTTGTTGTACCAACTGCTCTGTACACACGATACAACGGTCGTATGAGAGCTTGTAGGTACGACCCAAGTTTTCTAGTCTGCTCATACAACTCCCTTGTACGACCGTCGTATGTTCGACTGTTCAAATCGCGCATACGAACAATCAATATCGCATACAACGGTCGTTAGTACGACCTGTTGTATGCGATTGTCGTTTCGTGTGTACGAGGCTTTACGGTTCGCGGACCGGTGGACCTTGCGCATCTCGGATCTCTGGGTGCGCGAGGTGGTTTCGTCCGGGTACAAGATAGTTCCGTAGCCAACCACGGGACAGGTTCTTCGCCTCCAATCTGAGGCTTTCCCCAGCACGGCTACGGGCCCTGTTCGGGGCCGTGCATGCCCTGCTCCATCAGGGGGTGATTGTTCCAGCTGTGGAACGTTTCCTCGCTTTCTTTTTGTGGTTCCGAAAAAAAAAAAGACGGGGTCAAGCCTGTCCTGGACCTGAAGGCTCTCAACTTCTTTGTGAGGGTGCGAAAATTCAGGATGGAATCTGTCCGCTCTGTGGTGGCTGTTCTTCGGCGAGGAGATTTCCTGGCCTCCCTGGACATAAAGGACCCGTATTTACACGTGCCCATATGTGTACACCACCAGCGCTTCCTGCGCTTTGCGGTGGGGGAATCTCCACTACCAGTTTGTGGCCCTTCCGTTCGGGCTGGCCTCAGCCCCTCGGGTCTTCACCAAGCTCTTGGCCCCGGTGCTGGCTCTGCTGAGGCAGAGGGGCATAGCAAGTGGTGGCATATCTCAACGATCTGCTCCTGCCGGCGGAATCTGCCTCCGCCTTGTCGGAGAGTCTGGACATCACCCTTGGTTTCCTGCAGGACTTCGGCTGGGTGATCAACCTTCCGAAGTCTGTGCTGGCTCCGTCGTGCCAGTTGGAATACTTGGGCTTGGTCCTGGATACGGAGCGGGCGAAGGTGTTTCTCCCTGCCGCCAAGGTCTTGACACTCCAGGGGGCGGTGCGGGCCCTGCTGTCTCAGCGGAGGTCCTTTATCAGGTTTTGCATGCGGGTGTTGGGGCTGATGGTCTCCTCCTCCGAGGCGGTGCCCTATGCCCAGAGTCACACCCGGCTCCTGCAGCGGCCAATCCTGCTGCGGTGGGACAAGTCTCCGCTCTCCCTGGATCGGGTGATCAGTTTGGATCACCGGACTCAAAGCTCCCTCACCTGGTGGCTACAGGCCCCGACCTTTGAGCAGGGGAAATCGATTCTTCCCCTGGACTGGACAATGGTCACGACAGATGCCAGCCTGCATGGCTGGGGAGGGATCTTGGGGCGGTTGTCGACCCAGGGCCATTGGTCTCCGGAAGAGTCCTATCTCCCGATCAATGTGCTGGAACTGCCGGGCGATCAGGCTTTGCATCTCCCACTGGTCGGGGAGGCTACACGGGCGTCCTGTTTGGGTCCAGTCAGACAACGCCACGGCGATTACTTATGTGAACCATCAGGGCGGAATGAGAAGCGCGGCAGAAGTGGCCCACATTCTACGGTGGGCAGAGCTTCATGTGCCGGCAATCCCGCAGTTCACATCCCGGGCGTAGAGAACTGGCAGGCGGACTATCTCAGTCGCCAGAAGCTGGATCAGGGATAGTGGTCCCTGCATCCGCAGGTGTTCCGCCAGATTTGTCAGAAGTGGGGCACGCCAGATGTGGATCTCCTGGCGTCCTGGCTCAACCAGAAGGTGTAGGCCTTCGTGAGCAGAACAAGGGATCCCCTGGCAGAAGCGGACGCCCTCATGGCTCCGTGGTCTCGGTACCGGCGGCTTTGTTTTCCCTCCACTCCCGTTACTTCCGCGCCTGCTGCGCAGGGTGGAGGCAGAAGGGATCCCAACCATTCTAGTAGCGTCCTTGGTACGCCGACGTGGTGAGGAGGGTGGTCGATGTCCCCTGGCGGCTCCTGCTTCGCGAGGACCTGCTCTCTAAGGGGCCCATCTTGCACCCCGCTTTACCCTCGCTGGCTTTAACGGCCTGGCTATTGAGTCCCAGGTGTTAAAGGATAGGGGACTTTCTGAGTCCGTCATTCCCACTATGCTCAAGGCACGTAAGGCCACTTCGCGGAAGATGTATCACCGCACTTGGAAGGTCTACATTGCTTGATGCGAGGCGGTGGGTTGGAACACCTGTGCTTTTTCGGTGGCTCGGGTGCTGGCCTTCCTTCAGCAAGGCCTAGATCACAAGCTGCTGTTGAGCACGATTAAGGGGCAGATTTCTGCCCTGGCAATTTTTGCAGCGTCCCTTGGCGACGCATTCCCTGATTCGTACCTTTGTCTAGGGGATTCGTCATGTCTCCCCCAGGTACGGTCGCCTTTGGCGCCGTGGGACCTTAATCTGGTCCTTTGTGTTACAGAAGCCGCCTTTCGAAAATATCAGGGAGATCTCCCTGCAACTGCTTTCGCAGAAATGGCCTCTCTGGCAATAACATCCGCTAGGCGGGTGTCTGAGCTGGTGGCTCTGTCCTGTAGGTCCCCGTACTTGGTCCTGCACAGGGACAAGGCGGTCTTGCGTCCCTCTCCTTCCTTCTTACCAAAGGTGGTCTCTTCACATCAATGAGGACATTTGTCCTTCCTTCGCTGTGTCCGCACCCATCTCATCCTAAGGAGGTTGCCTTGCACTCCCTGGATGTGGTTAGGGCGTTGCGAGCATATCTGGCAGCCGCGGCCTCGTTTTAGGAGGTTCGATGCGCTTTTTGACCCGGTGTATGGTCCACACAAGGGACTGGCGGCCTCGTCGGCCACCATTTCACGTTGCATACGTCAGACAGTGACCCGTGCGTATGCTGTTCGGGGCCAGGAGCCCCCCTTTCCGGTCACGGCTCACTCTACCAGGGCGATTAGTACTTCCTGGGCTTTCCGACACCAGGCATCTGTTTTTCAGGTGTGCAAGGTGGCCACTTGGACCTCGGTGCACACTTTTTCTAAGTTTTACAGAGTTGATGTTGCAGCTTCTTCTGATGCTGCTTTAGACCACAAAGTTTTGCAGGCTGTGGTGTGTGGCGCGTCTGGCACCTCCCCGTAGAACTCTTTTGTTGGGCACTGTTGTTCTTGTTGCCCACCTCTCGTTGTGACACTGCTTTGGGACATCCCCACATGTCAAGATGAGAGGCTGCGTCTGTCAATGAACGATTGAGAAAATAGGATTTTTTGACTTAACGTAAAATCCTTTTCTCTGAGTTCATTGATAGATGCAGCACCCGCCCATCTTTGAGTTTGTACTGCTTGCTACGAACTAGTTTGCTGAAGCAGGGCTGGAGGGGGTTATGCGAGTGAGGACTGCCCCATGGGAGGGGCTGTGCTTGCTTTGAGTTGAACTTCGTTCTGCCTAGTCCACTCCTAGGGAAAGCTGCATAAACCCCCACATGTCAAGATGAGAGGCTGCGTCTTTCAATGAACTCAGAGAAAAGGATTTTACGATAGGTCAAAAAATCCTATTTTCCCTGGCTTCTGGTTAAACTGCTTGTTCTATAGCAGAAGATCTTTGTGAGAAGGCAGAGGGATTGGCTGTTACCTCTTCATTTGCTATGCTAGTGAAAACCATTGTCTTCTGGGTCAGAAGGCCACACTGCTATTGCTGTTGCCTCCTCCTGTTGAATCTTCATTTAAACTCTGAGGATTAGCGAGAGAAAAGGAAACACAAACTAGGGGCGGGGAGACGTCCCATTGAATGATGGAGCATCCTGGCCTAGAGCTTGCGAGTGCCACCTTCGGGAGAAGTAACACGTAATCTGAGAGTTTTCCTTCAATGCCACCCAATCTATGACCGGTGTCCCCCAGACCTTGAAGATTTTGAACAGGTATCTGGAATTCAAGCCCCATTCATTAAGGTCCAAGAATCTCTGACTCCATTGATCCACCAGCTTGTTTTGTTGACTCAGAAGGTATGCTGCTGTTAGGGAAAAATCTGGCATGCCACTCTGAGTAGTGGGAGGCTCCTGGTGACCCCTTGCCGGGCCACGTAGTCTACCATGGTTTGTTGTCGGAAAGGACTTTGACTGCCCCCTCTGCAAAATCGATTGGAAGGCTACTAGAGCGTGCCGAACGGCCTCTAATTCTAACAGGTTTGAATGCTGAGATAGAGATGCCTCTCATTTGCCCTGTACTTGTTGGCCTAAGGAATGAGCTCCCCGGTCTACTAGGCTGGAATCTGTAGTCGGCACTACTGGAACTGGAGGTTCGAGAGGCACCCCGCGGTATAGATTCTGAGATCTTCCACCACATCAGAGACCGTTTTTTTGGTACTGAATGGTAGATCTTCTGGGCTAACGAGTGGCGATCCCATTGATGGAGAAAATTGTATTGAAATCTCCCCTTCCGTCATCTGGTCCAGGGTACTACCTGCATCGTGGAAGACAACAGGCCCAGGTACTACATACACTCCTTGGCCATCAGAAATGGCCTGGTCATTACTATTTCCGATTTGGTCTGAATTTCCACAATCTTCCTAAGAGGCAGAAATACACGACCTTGGGTAGTGTCGAATTGCATTCCTAGATACTCTAGGACTTGAGCTGGTTGCAACCGACTCTTGCGATGGTTAACCAACCGAAACGTCTGATTGTGCTGCAGGTTATCAGCACTTGCTGTTGAAGGAGGGACTTTGATGCGGCCCGGAGGAGAATGTCATCCAGATAATGAAAAATTTGAATGCCTCTGATTCTTAAGATAGCGATGACCACTGCCAAAACGTCTGAAAATGTTCTTGGAGCTGTGCACAGCCCGAATGGCAGACAACGAAATTGGAAATGGAAGCGATGGTGTGATGCACTTATGGGCACATGTAGGTAGGCATCTGCTAGGTCTATTGACGCTAGCAAATCTCCCTTCACAATGGACAATGATGGTTTGCAAGGACTCCATTCTGAATGGAGGGACTTTCATGAAGGTATTCAGGGCTTTTAAGTCCAGGACTGGCCTGAATCCTGAGGATTTTGTTACCAAGAACAGAGGAGAATAGAATCCTTCTCCCTTCTCATGCTCCAGAACTGGCAGAATTGCTTGAGATGCCAATAAATTCTTTACATACATTAATAAACAATGCCCCTTTTTCTGGACAAGTAGGAATCTGGGTCTCCACAGAATGAGACTAGGGAGGTATTTCCTTGAATTCTAGGCGATATCCTCTTTGAATGATGTCCAAGACGCAGGCATCTTAAACTTCTTCCGCCCAGACCTCTCCAAAGTAAGACAGTCTGCTCCCATTTGGGAAATCTGGATGGAGACCCCTTCAGAAGAGCTGAAGCTTTCGCTGGCTGGTTCGCCTTGGCTTTGGTTGCTTTGGGAAAGGCTGGACCCTGCCCCTTCCACTGCCTAAAGAACGGTCGCCCCGGTTGGTACGCTGAAGCTTCCCCGAAACCCTTTTTAGATCTCTCAGAAGGACAAACGGGCTGAGGAACTCTTCTTTTCCTGCGGAATAAGCCCTGAATTCCCTCCAGAAACTACTCGTATAATTAGAATATCATCAAAAAGTTGATTTATTCCACTAATTCCATTCAAAAAGTTAAACTTTTATATTATATTCATTCATTACACATAGACTGATATATTTCAAATGTTTATTTCTTTTAATTTTGATGATTATAACTGACAACTACGGAAAATCCCAAATTCAGTATCTCAGAAAATTAGAATTAGAATATTACTTAAGACCAATACAAAAGGATTTTTAGAAATCTTGGCCAACTGAAAAGTATGAGCATGTACAGCACTCAATACTTAGTTGGGGCTCCATTTGCCTGACTGCAGCAATGCGGCGTGGCATGGAGTCGATCAGTCTGTGGCACTGCTCAGGTGTTATGAGAGCCCAGGTTGCTCCGATAGTTGCCTTCAGCTCTTCTGCATTGTTGGGTCTGGCATATCGCATCTTTCTCTTTACAATATGGTCAGGCGAGTTTGCTGGCCAATTAAGAACAGGGATACCATGGTCCTTAACCACTTCAATACTATGCACTTAACACTTTCCTACCAGACCACTTTTCAGCTTTCAGTGCTGTTGCGCTTTGAATGAGAATTGCGCTGTACCCTAACAAATTTTGTTTATCAATTTGTTCCCACGAATGGAACTTTCTTTTGGTGGTATTTGATCACCACTGCGGTTTTTATTTTTTACGCTACAAATAAAAACCGAAAATTTTGAAGAAAAAATTCTGTTTCTCTCACAAATCTTTTGTAAAGAAGTACATTTTCTCCACTGATGAGGCTACACTGACGGGCACTAATGAGGCAGTACTGATTGGCACTGATAGGTTGGCACTGACGGGCACTGATAGGTTGGCACTGACGGGCACTGGAACGCACTGATAGGGGCACTGGTGGGCAGATGCACTGATAGGGGCCCATTCCCTGGTGGTCTAGGGTGGCATCTGAAGGTGGTACTGAGTGCCATCCATATTTGACACTGTTCCCCTTACCTGGTGTTCTAGGGTGGTCTCCCTGGTGGTCCTGTGTGGGCACATTGCTGGTGGTCCATGGGCAGGCTCCCTGGTGGTCTAGTATGGTGATCCTAGGGGGGGCTGTGCTGATAAACCATCAGCACAAACTCCTCCTGTCAGGAAAGCAGCCGATCGCGGCTCTCCTCTACTCAGGTCTGCAGACCCGAGTACAGGAAAAGCCGATAAATGGCTTTCCTGTGTTACACTGTGACCAGCCGTAATTGGTCACGGCTGATCACCTGGTAAAGTGCTTCAGATGGAAGCGCTTTACCGAGATCCGTAATGCGGGGGGGGGTCAGACTGACCCCCCACACCACCGATCACATCGATGCGATGCCAGCTTCTTTTGCAATGACCTTTTGTGTCTTGCCCTCCTCGTGCAAGGTGTCAATGGTCGTCTTTTGGACAACTGTCAAGTCAGCAGTCTTCCCCATGATTGTGTAGCCTACAGGACTAGACTGAGAGACCATTTAAAGGCCTTTGCAGGTGTTTTGAGTTAACTAGCTGATCAGAGTGTGGCACCAGATATCTTCAATATTGAACCTTTTCACAATATTCTAATTTTCTGAAATAATGAATTTGGTATTTTCCTTAGTCGTCTGTTATAATCCTCAAAATTGAACGAATATAATATACAAGTTTCACTTTTTGAATGGAATTGGTGAAATAAATCAACATTGATGACATTCTATGTGTTATAGAGAAAATATATAGAGACGTCCGGAGCGAGGACGAAAAAAGAACACTGCATAGGGGCAGACAGCCGCATCCTATAGGCTTGGAAAGAGGTGGGCAGGGCTGATATGAGGAGGTCCAGGAAAGTGGCGTTTGCTCCCTGCCACCTCCTTGTTTTCCCACCTACAAAGTTCCTATGTCACTGCACAAACTAGCTGATCTCAATCAAGCCATCGCATGTCATCTGGGTCAAGGTGTCATTGTTGCAGTTCTGTAGCAGAACAGTTCCAGGGGTTTTAATCTAACCTTTACACTGTTGCCAACCCAAAGGGTACATTCATCTCAACTAGGATCTTGGCTCTGACTGTCTAAATTGGAGTCCAAGAGTTCTGAATGGAACCCAGCAGAACTAGATGGGTTTGGGCTTTTCATCATCAAGCATCCCTTTCTCATGTTTGCAAGGTTGCCACGAGTTCTCTAGTTTCTACCAAGGTAACGTTTCTGCCTCCTCTGATGCCAGTTTTGGGTGCAAGATCCTTCAGGTGGCTGTGAATGACAGGCTGTCCCCAGTTCTTTTTCTTGGGCATGTTGGCATTTTTTCCTGTGTTGCCCATCCCTCAGAGTACTTTTTTTTTACGTTTCTGAAGGTTAAAGCTGAACTCCAGTAATTCAGTCACTTTCTAAAATTTGCTGAATTTCAATGTGTCTAGTCCAGCCAGGTGCATGCAACCTAATGGACTTTATCTTTTTATTTACAACTCCGTTTCACTGCGTAACAGGAGTACAGCTATTGCTATATTCCGATGCTTTGACTGGAGAGACGTTGCTTTCTCACACAACAGCAGCTCTGCCCACCCCTCTGCTGTTGATTTACAGAAGGCTTTCTACTTTGTGACAGGTTCACATATTACAAAGTGTTCCGTGTTTGGGCAGACTGGCTGCATGTGAAATTGCAGGAGCCGAGACCATAGGTCAAAGTGCCAGAAGTATAGCGTTGGCTGTACTCCAGGCGCTCAGTAAAAATGTAAATTGTAAATTTAAAGAGGCAAGTCAACAAGGTGGCGTTCAAGGGTTAAGAAACAAAACATTGGAATGAGGTACCCCACACACATAGGTACTCTGTCATGTTGTTCACTGCTTTGTTCCCGTGTCAGAGCTTGGAGACCTAGTGACATTACTTCTAACATTGACAGTGTTCATAGCTGGAGATTTGGCTGGACACAACCAGGGACTGCCTCCTGAGAAAAGGTCTTTTATTGAGGATTCAGTCAGAGCAGAGAGGAAGCATGACAAAGGGGAGTATCCGCAGTTGGGGGTTCCTTTTACAAGCAAACTTGTAACGTTGCCTTGAATAGGCAAAGTGTTGGATTGTATTTAATGTGTGGAAATTACCTTGGTCAATAGGATCCAGTCACTTTGGTAAAGGCAGAACATGCTAAGCAGTGTTTTAATATTTGTTCCCTTCTGGTTTTCTCGTTTTTAGATATTATATCACTCGGGCCAAACTGGTTTCCAAAATAGCAAAATACCCTCATGTGGTAAGTACTAGAATTTGTGACTAGATTTTTTTATTGTTAATGATAATGGTATCCAGGGATCCTGCACTATATCATACTGGCCAACAATAATGCTTATGCTTTGTTTTTGATTAGATCAGGGGTCTCCAAACTTTTCACTTTGAGGGCCACATTGTGTATTTTACACACATTCGCGGGCCAAAAAAAAAAAAATCAGTTATTTATAAATGATCCGCAGCAGCAAAATGGGATAGAATTGTACAGGCAGCTCACAGCGGTGCTGGGTGGTGCTCCTTTATATACCACCCACACCTGAGCCTCATGCACTGGCACTAAACTTCCAGTGTGTGTGGGGCCTTACATCTTTGTTCCTGTCAGGCTTTCCACACATTTGTGTCCCCATCAGTCTCCCCACAAATTGCTGTCCCCATCAGGATTTCCCCACACACTTGTGTCCCTTTTCATAGCTTCCCTGCTTGTCTTTCATAGACTCCCTCACACACATTTGTGTCCCCATCACAGCCCCATGCACATCTATTCCCCCCCCCCCCCCAGATAATCCCAGCACATTCATGCCCCCCTCACACACATTTGTGTTCCCCTCAGAACCCCGATACACATTTGAGCCCCCCAACCATGTCTGTGTTCCCATCAAAGCCCCTCCCATGCACATCTTGCTCCCTCAGAGCCCCTCCCATGCACATCTTGCGTCTCCCTCAGAGCCCCTCCCATGCACATCTTGCGTCTCCCTCAGAGCCCCTCCCATGCACATCTGTGTCCCCCCTCAGAGCCCCTCCCATGCACATTTTGTGTCCCCCTCAGAGCCCCTCCCATGCACATTTTGTGTCCCCCTCAGAGCCCCTCCATGCAC
>BLSH010559290.1:1471387-1482549 GCA_018402905.1 Glandirana rugosa
ACCTCGGGCGCGCGGGAGCATGCGCAGTGGAGGACGTCCATGGACGTCCTCCCGGCATTTCAGGTCCGCGCTGGAGCCGTATTTCGGCAATAGCGCGGACCTGGAGGGGTTAAATAAGGGTATTGGCCAGTGCATCCCAATGGGAAATAAATGTAAAAGGGCTAATAAAAGTCCTAGGTGGCTTAACTCCAATGTAAAAATGCTTATAAATGCAAAGGAAAAGGCCTTAAAAAATACAAGTCTGAGGGGTCACTATCAGCACGCCAACTTTACAAAGAATTCAATAAGAAATGTAAGGGTACAATTAGGGCGGCTAAGATAGAACACCAAAGGCACATAGCGGAGGAGAGTAAGAAAAATCCCAAGAAATTCTTTAAGTATATAAATGGTAAGAGAGGGAGGTCTGATCATATTAGCTCCGTAAGGAATGATGAGGGGAATCTGGGTGCAAAGGATGAAGAGATGGCGAATGTTTTGAATTTATTCTTCTCAGTTTCCACAAGGGAAACGGGGTGGGGGGGGCACTTCAGTAACCAAAGCTGTAATGTTTATCCTCATGGCATGTCACAGGAGGCCCCATCATGGCTAACAGAGGATAGAATTAGGAATAGACTTGAAAAACTTGACATTAATAAGTCACCAGGACCAGATGGCTTGCACTCATACTCAGTCAAGTAATTGCCAGACCATTGTTCCTAATTTTTACAAGCAGTCTACTGACTTGTATGGTACCAGCTGATTGGAGGAAAGCCAATGTAGCACCAATATTTAAAAAGGGACAAAGATCTATTCCTGGGAACTACAGACCAGTTAGCCTAACGCAGTGGTTCTCAACTCCGGTCCTCGGGACCCCCCAACAGGCCAGGTTTGCAGGATAACTGAAATACATCACAGGTGATATCATTTGCTGCTCAGTGATTGCAGTGTTCTAGTGTGCATCTCCCCAAGGTAATACTTAAAATCTGGCCTGTTGGTGGGTCCCGAGGACCGGAGTTGAGAACCACTGGCCTAACGTCAATAGTATGAAAGCTTTTGGAGGGGATGATAAGGGATTACATACAAGATTTTAGTAGTAAAAACGGTATCATAAGCAGCATGGATTCATGAAGAACCGTTCTTGCCAAACCAAGCTATTAACCTTCAGGTATTGATATCTTCAGAGCTCAGATCCAGTTGGGGAAATATATCCCTTTCTCTCAGATAAAGGACTGACCGAGTGCGATTCGCAGTATCGCAAACATAGCTCACTGAATTGGCATTTCCTTTCACTGCCTTAGAATTAATACACTGAAAAGCTATAGCTAAAGGGGAAATCAGCCAAAGGTGCTGGAACAGAGAAACAACCAAAAATGAATGCTAGTCCAGACATCATATATGACACAGGGTGAAATCACAGGGACCCGAAACAAAATTGGCACCAGGAACTAGTAAGTTCAATAACAATCAATAGCCAGAAAGTTCAAGCCCAGCCAGCATGCCGGGTACAGGACCGGAACAAGAGGCGGAAAGAGGCCTTGAATTGGGTGTTGAAGCAAGTTCACACATGCCAACAAAATTTGAAATGTTTGCGAAGCTGGAAAACTCATTAAAAACTGATATGGCAAAGCTACATAATGATCTGGGCCAGATACTGGGAAAAGTGGAAGAAATAAAAAAACAGACAGATATGCACTCAGAGGTGATCAGGGAACTGAAAGAGGAAGTGGAAAACCTACATCGAACACAAAGGGACTTCGCCTATAAAATTGATGATCAAGAAAACTGAAATTGGAGGAAAATCCTGAGGATATGGGGGACTACCAGAGACCAACCAAGAGGAAGATCTAACCGGAAAAAATAAAAAAAATATTTAATCCTGGACTAGGAAGAGCAGAGACAGATGCATTAAAAATTGAGAGAGTCCATTGGATAAGAAAACCCCTGGGAATCCCAGCAGAAACCCCAAGAGACGTGATCATAAGGTTTCCAGAAGATAAAGACAAAGCCCAGATAAGTGAAAAAATAAAGAGAGGGCAGCAGCTGAAATATGAAAACCATAGTCTTCAAATATTCACAGACATCTCATGAGAGATTCTCAAAAGGAGGAGACGATTAAAACCACTATTAGAACTGATGAGACAGAAGGAGGTACAATACAACTGAGCTTTCCAGCATGGCTTCTCGGACGAAAAAATGGTAGATTGGCAAAATTGACTTTCCCTGAGGAGACTCGGGCTTTTTGTGAAAAACTAGAGATTCTAAACCCAGATATCCCTGGGTCGTATGAGAAAAAGGACAGATCAGGATCCACAGAAGAAAAATGGCAATTCACATCAAGGAAAGGAGGGACTAAGAAAAATTGATTGAGATATAACTCAAAATCCATAACGTGGGGGGGGGGGGGGGGAGGGGGAAGATAGAAGTAACAATAAAAGAAGACATAGGCAGGATGTGCTAGGGGCTTGTATTAGCCAAATCCCTGCTTCCTGGATAGAAAGTAGGTTCCCTCACCAGGGTTCCGCCCCACAAATTAGAGTAGACGGGTACTAGGTACCAAAATTAGCATGCTGCCTAAGAAGGGAAGGAGATATCCCGAGGGTGGTGGAGGGGAGAGGAGAGGGAGGATTACCCCCTGGGAGTGAGGTAGAACGGGTAGCCGATGCATGATTGTATTTTATGTGTGTATATTATACATGATGGTTCACTTTGACGGTACACATTCTATCTCACTTGATGTGTGGAAACAAGTTGCACCTATTAGGCATACAACTGCAACTGAATAACTTGGCCTCCACCTCTTCCATACACACAGTTTCTGGATGCGTGTGTGTGTGTATATATGTATATATATATATATATATATATATATATATACACACACACACACACATGTAATAAAGTCTCAGGATATGTGTGTGTGTGTATGTGTATAGAAAAGTGTATGTATAAGAAAAGGGTGTATGTATATACAGTCAGGTCCATAAATATTGGGACATCGACACAATTCTAATCTTTTTGGCTCTATACACCAACACAATGGATTTGAAATGAAATTAACAAGATGGGCTTTAACTGCAGACTTTCAGCTTTAATTTGAGGGTATTTACATCCAAATCAGGTGAACAGTGTAGGAATTACAACAGTTTGTATATGTGCCTCCCACTTTTTAAGGGACCAAAAGTAATGGGGCAGATTAACAATCATAAATCAAACTTTCACTTTTTAATACTTGGTTGCACATCCTTTGCAGTCAATTACAGCCTGAAGTCTGGAATGCATCACCAGGCGCTGGGTTTCATCCCTGTGATGCTCTGCCAGGCCTCTACTGTAACTGTCTTCAGTTCCTGCTTGTTCTTGGGGCATTTTCCCTTCAGTTTTGTCTTCAGCAAGTGAAATGCATGCTCAATCGGATTCAGGTCAGATGATTGACTTGGCCATTGTATAACATTCCACTTCTTTCCCTTAAAAAACTCTTTGGTTGCTTTCGCAGTATGCTTCGTGTCATTGTCCATCTGCACTGTGAAGCGCCGTCCAATGAGTTCTGAAGCATTTGGCTGAATATGAGCAGATAATATTGCCCGAAACACTTTAGAATTCATCCTGCTGCTTTTGTCAGCAGTCACATCATCAATAAATGCAAGAGAACCAGTTCCATTGGCAGCCATACATGCCCACGCCATGACACTACCACCACCATGCTTCACTGATGAGGTGGTATGCTTTGGATCATGAGCAGTTCCTTTCCTTCTCCATACACTTCTCTTCCCATCACTCTGGTACAAGTTGATCTTGGTCTCATCTGTCCATAGGATGTTGTTCCAGAACTGTGAAGGCTTTTTTAGATGTTGTTTGGCAAACTCTAATCTGGCCTTCTTGTTTTTGAGGCTCACCAATGGTTTACATCTTGTGGTGAACCCTCTGTATTCATTCTGGTGAAGTCTTCTCTTGATTCTCTTCGTCCTGCCAGTATCAGATGACCGTGACTTCAATCCACTCTGCAGCCGCTGCCGTGAGGCGTAGGAAGAAGGCATCCAGGGCCGGCCAGAAGTAGGCACCTTATCCCATTCTCTTTATGTGAGTTGCCATTTGGCTTCTATAATAAATGCTTTTGTATATCAGTCTGCACTTAGAGGCGCTTCTTTCTTGGTTTTCTTCTCCCTAGTGGCTATTGGCTTTCATCCACCAAAAGTACAGCCCTTCGTGCTTGATATTATTTTATTGGACATCATGGACTTATATTGTCATCTATCAGCACTGTACTTGGTTTTACGCCTTTCTACTTCTTTATCATATTTTTGTGGGCATTGTCTACTTTCATAGGTGAACTTATATAGGGGGAGGGCGGAGTGTGAAAGTGAGACACAATTTGACATATCAGTCGCCCTGTATATCTTCAAGGTAACACAAAAGCAGGTTCAGGGGATCTAGAGGAATAGTAGTACCACTAACACTACTAAGGGTCCCTGCCACCTCTGCCCAATAGGGTTTAAATTTAGGGCATGCCCAGACCATGTGCTAGAAGGTACCCTGTCCTGTAGAGCATCTGGTGCACTCCGGACTAGTCAGTGGGTATATACGAGCCAATCTTTGAGGAATGTAGTAAGCGCTATGTAGGAACTTTAATTGAATAAATCTGATCTACCCTCCATGATAGCGGCAAGACATAGAAGTAGCACACTCCTCCCACATTTCGTCATTAAGAGATGGAATGTCCGCTTTCCATTTATCAAGGGTTTTGGTCGGCTTAATTTTGTGGGCTACCGTTAAGTAAAGGTAAAGGGATGACCGAGATCTGTCCATCACTCCCGAGATCAGGAGACGCTCAATCGAGTCCGGTTCCAGGACAATTGGTCCTGGGAATTGGGCTCTCATTGCATGGTGGAGCTGCCAGTAACTGAACTGAAATGATCTCAGGACTGAGTACAGCTCACGCATCTCCAGAAACCTCATTAGTCCTCTGTCCTTCACTTTGTGCTTCATCGCTGTGATCCCCAAGTTTGCCCAAACTACAGGGTCTGCAATAGTTCGCAGGAGATGGAGCTTAGAATTCCCCCAAAGGGGGGTGTGGGGGAATACCTGGGAGGGCTTTTGAAGTGCCGCTCTGGCACACTGCCACACTTTAAGTGTGGTCTTCATCTGTTGGGTTACTTGGGTGTGTGCTTTTGGTCCCCTGTAAGCCAAGTTTGATAGTGCTGCATATGACCCTAGTATTGCTGCTTCTAACTGTACCGCCGTGTTCAGTTGGGGCTGGAAGAACCAGCAACGCATCGTAACCTGAACCCCCGACCAATAATAGATCAGAAATTCTGGGAGCGCCAGCCCTCCCCTAGATAGAGGGAGGCATAGCACCCTCTTGGATACTCTTGGGGGTCTCCCAGCCCAAACAAACGGCGTCACAATCCCATCCAGTCTGTTGAAGAATTGTCTGTTGATGTGGATTGGGGTGTTCCTAAATAGATATAAAAATTTGGGTAGATATACCATTTTCAAGAGGTTGACCCTGCCAACTGGTGTTAGTAGGAGATTTCGCCATAACATACATTTCTGTGTAAGTTGTGACATCACCGGGCTCAGATTCTTCTTTAGGTAGTCATCCAGTTGTGGGGTAACCCGAACTCCCAGATAGGTAAACTCCACCACCCACCTCAAAGGAGTGTCTGTGTCACTTAAGGGGACAGAAGGATGCAGTGGGAACAGGACTGACTTGTCCCAGTTGATTCTTATGCCCGAGAATCTGCCAAATCTTTCAAATTGAGCAAGAGCAGCGTGAAGGAATGAGTCAGCATCCGCAAGATACAACAGAGTGTCATCTGTGTAGAGGGTTAGTTTTTCTTCTAGGGGACCCACCCTAATGCCCCTGACCCTGGAGTCAGCTCTGAGAAGTATCGCAAGGGATTCCAGAGCTAATGTGAATAGTCCCAGTGACAGGGGGCATCCCTGCAGAATCCCCCTTCCCAGCGAGAAGGACCCTGATAGATTCCCATTGGTACGTATCCGTGCCTGCGGTTCCTTATACAACATTCAGATCCAGCTCAAAAAGTTAGGGCCGAATCTGGACAGAGTGTCCTATAAGTAGCCCCACTCTACAGAGTCAAAAGCCTTCTCTGCGTCAAGTGAGACCACTACTCTCCCCGCTTCTTGGGATGCCCTAGCGATGTGAGTGTACAGACGCCTGATATTTATATTCGTGCCCCTCCCTGGCATAAACTCTGTTTGATCAGGATGAATAAGTGCTGTAATCACTGTGTTGAGTCTATTTGCAAGAACTTAAGAGATTATTTTGGCATCAACATTTAATAACGAAATAGGCCTGTATGAGGCACATAACAAAGGGTCCTTCCCCGGTTTGGGGATCACCACCACTACAGCTTCCTTCATGGAGTCCGGTAGTTTCCCCATCTTTCACAACTCTATTAGCACCAGGTGTAGCCTAGGAGCCAGACTCTCTGCATAGAGTTTGTAAAACTTCACTGGGATGCCATCCGGACCCAGAGTCTTGCCCGGTTGGAGAATCATCAGAGCCTTGAGTATTTTGTCCACTGTGAAAGGGACGTTTAGTTTATCACGATAGGTGCTAGTGAGAACAGGGAAGTCCATGTCGTCCAAGTAGGATGCCAATTCCACTTCATCATAGTCCACCCTGCTACTGTATAGTTCTTGGTAGAAAAGGGTGAAATGTCTGTTAAAATCTGCAGGGGAGGAGAGCAGGTCCCCCGATTGTCCGAGAATGTGTGGGATACTAAACACTCCCGTCTGTTCCTTTGATAACTGGGCTAAGAGTTTCCAAGTTCGTTCCCCCTGTTCGAATATGTGCTGCGACTGGTGTAAAAGTATTTTCTGTGTTAGCTGAGTGCGGACTTGTAACATATTTGTGGTGAGGGATTGAAGCTTCTTATAGATTCGGGGGTCCCTATTGCTGATATATAGAGCTTCCTGTGATTGGGCCTCCTCCTCAAGTTTAACTAGTTCCGCCCTCCTCTCTTTATGTGTATTAGCAATGATAGATTGATATCGCCCGCTAGTAAAGGATTCAAAGGCATCCCAAACTGTGGCCATTTCTGCTGTCCCAGTATTAATGGCCCAGTATTCTGTCAAAGCTGTGCTGTATTCATTTGCTATGACCTCATCAGATATCCAATATCTCGAGAGCCTCCACAGTCTATCCCCAGGCTCAAGAGACATATAAAAACTCAGAGACACTGGAGAGTGATCTGATATACCTCTTGGGAGGATCTGCACGGACCGGACCCTGGGCAGCACAGCCCTCTCCGCATAGGCTAAGTCTATTCGGGAGAAGGTTCGGTGGGTCGCGAAGTGACAAGTGTACTCACGAATCCCAGGGTGTTTCCACCGCCATATGTCCACCAGCCCGTATGTGTCCACCCAAGTCGCCAGGCCCCTGTCAAGGGTGTCCCCCGACCCCAGTCTGTCAAGGTCGGGGCTGGGGGCCATGTTAAAGTAATGAGTGTTGTCCGCGATAAACTCCGCCATTTTGGCCGTGACTCTGTTAAGGAGTGTTACAGAGGCTGGAGGAGATAGGTACACATTGGCAATAACCCATTGTTAACAGTAAATTTGAGCGTGCATGATGACGTAATTGACATCCGGGTACAGGGCCAGATCCAGCAACTTAAATGGGAGGGACTTGAGAACTAATACACTAACCCCTCGAGCAAATTTCGAATAAATGGAGTGGTAGTGATATCCTATCCAGGGTTTTTTAAGGGCTAGAATTTTGCTACCCACCAAGTGGGTCTCTTGGAGCATGCAGATATGTGGGCTGTATTTCTTTACATATTGGAACACCAGAGACCTCTTAACTGGAGAGTTTAATCCCCTGGTGTTCCAAGAGATAATGTTAAGTGAAGGCATTCTTCTGAGTAAACCATATGTCCGCAGGAACAGTTAAAGTCCTGGATTCCTGGATTGAGCTGCCAGACCCGGATGGCATCCACCAACAAGTAGCATTTACACATGAAGCAAGAAAAAATGCTGTTAAAAAGTGCATAACAAAAACCCAAACAAATTGTGTTAACGACAAAGAAAACAAGAAAACCTTGTGATTTTACAGCCACGTGGGGGTCCATGTGTCGGAAGCAGACTACACCCCACCAGGCAGTCAGTGAAGGGGTGTAAAGTGAGCCGGGCAGCTCACGCCACGGCACACTTCCGCTGTCATCTCATAAGGATAACCGTGTTGTAAAGGAATTCAGGTCTCCAAGGGCATAGTTCCCTATTAAACCTGCGTAAGCTAAAAGTGCACTTAAATGATAGGGATATATTGGATCAATGTGTTCAACTCCGAACTACCAAAAACGTAGCGTTATGAGAAAACTCCTGAGTACATCAGGGGCGCCAGCTTTTTGTATTTCAAACAGAATACCAAGGCACAACAGGTGCAACACAAGTCGCTCAGGGGTTCACAAAGTTAGTCTAAGCAAGTGGTTGGGTTAAAACCCAGCAAGGAGTGGAGCTTGATTGTGTACAAGTACTTGGCAAATAATTAGCACAATGTTGCTGTAAAAACTTACGATCCATTGGTTCAGTGATGTGGTGGTAGGGATTCCAGCCAGGCCGTTGCCTCCCTCGGTGTGTTGAAGAAGCGGGTGGATTCTCCATCTTAAACCCGCAGGCACGTCTGGATGCACGGATGACATCGTCTTGGTCACGGAAATTCAACATGCGTAGGATCAGGGTACGCGGCGGCGTCCCTGAGGGTCCAGGTTTGGGGAGGGACTCAGTGGGCCCTCTCAACCATATAGTGCGGGGAAAAGCTTGCATCTGGTAGTATATCACGGAGCAGGCCCTCCACAAAGCTCGGCGGATGAGTCCCCTCCGGAAGGCCCACAATTCGAAGGTTGTTCCTTCTATTTCTATTTTTAGCATCGTCTGCTTTGTATTCTAATGCCTTCACTTTTGTTTGCAATGTGCAGATGGCAGTTGTGTGCTCAGCAATTGTGTCCTCTGCCTATCCAACCCTCTCCTCGGTTTCAGTTACTCTGGAGCGGAGTCTATCAAAATCCTGCCAGATTAAACTTACATCAAGTTGCATCACTTCTATCTTGGCTGTAAGGGCAGACTGGCATGTGGCTACTGCCTCCATTACGCCAGCTAGCCTGGGTGGGGGGGAATCAGCCGACTCACCCCTCTCCATCTGGGCCGCCATGCTCCTCGTGTGGCACACCCTGCCCTGTAGGGATGGGGCCGGTATCTGCGGGAAGTGAAGCCTTTTCCCCTTACTGCCGCGGGCACCTGATGACCGGAGTCTCATCCACAGGTCGGTCATTCGATCTGAGCGGACGAAGGCCCTCTGGAGCAGGAATGTCAATGGAGATCCAGCAGAGCTCTTTCAGATGCGACCGCTCACAGCGCCATCTTGGACACGCTCCCCCTTTACCCCTTCTTAAACAATTTGATTATCCATGGAACTGTTGTACTGGAGCAGGGATCTGCAATCTATCCTCAGCTGCTGCAGAACCACATGTCCCATGAGGTATTGTAAAGCTCTGATATTCACAGACATGACTAAGCATGATGGATACTGTAGTTCCGGAATGGCTGGACATTCTGGAGGCCTCCGCTCCAAATGATGCTTCTCTGCCGGTTTCTTTTTTTTTTTTTTCTTTTTGGAGTATTACAAATAGATTAGATGAAAGTCTGAAGGGAGCTGTGGCTTGAAAATAGTCTTAGTACAAAAGTATTGTTGTCTTCGTGAAGAAGATCGAAATTGGATCTCAAAAGATCGGAAGGTCCCAAGGCTTGGAAATAGTAGAGGAAAAGGAGAACTTAGGGATGAATCCATGTACCGTTCTAAGTCCAACCTTATCCAAACGCAAAAAGAAAATAATATTATTGTCTTCTAATCCCAGAGCCTGAAGCTCTGATATTCCTCAGACCGATGCCATCGCCACAAAGACGAATAGTTTCCAAGTGAAAAAGAAAAACCATTGTTGGGACTTTATATGGGGTAGTGAATAGTTATATTCACTAATCTCCATCCCTGATACTATTGGGAAAGAAAGGGGGGAAGAATGATGGGACTTTGTATGAAGCACAAAACTGAAAATGAAGGAACCAATGGATAGGTAATATAAGTTTGTTTAACCTGTACAGATCCACGCTATAGCCGAAAGACGGCTACAGCGTGGATCTCCATGGACGTCCGCCCCTTCATGCGCTCCCAGCCTTCAATTGCGGGCACGTAGCCGGCAAAATCTGTGCTCGCTGTGTCCCTTGGACACAGCCAATCATAGATCGTGGTAAACGGCCAATCACAGCGGCCGTTTACCACGTGATCGGCGGGTCCAAGGAAAGATGATCTCAAATGTAAACATATGAGATCATCTTTCGTTGCCTGCCTTCTCTCCTCACACAGACACCGATGTGGGAGGAGAGAGAGCGATCTGTGCTACCACCTATTACTGTGAGTGATTTCTAAAATTGCTAATAAACTGCCAAAAAACTGCCCATCATAGTGCCACCTGTCAGTGCCACATATCAGTGCCATCTGTCAGTGCCACATATCAGTGCCACGTATCAGTACCACCTGTCAGTGCCACATATCAGTGCCACCTATCATTGCCATCAAGTGTCACATATCAAAGTGACATCAGTGCCATGTGTCAGTGCCTCCTGACCTGTCATCAGTGCCACGTGTCAGTGCCACCTGACCTGTCATCAGTGCCACGTATCAGTACCACCTGTCAGTGCCACATATCAGTGCCACCTATCAGTGCCATCAAGTGTCACATCATCAAAGTGTCATCAGTGCTACATGTCATAAAGTGCCACCTGACCTGTCATCAGTGCCACGTGTCAGTGCCTCCTGACCTGTCAGTGCCACCTGACCTGTCATCAGTGCCACGTGTCAGTGCCACACATCGGTGCCACCTGTCAGTACATCAAGTGTCATCAGTGCCACATTTCATAAAGTTCCACCTGACCTGTCATCAGTCCCACCTGACCTGTCATCAGTCCCTCCTGACCTGTCATTAGTGCCACGTGTCAGTGCCACCTGACCTGTCATCAGTGCCACCTGTCAGTGCCACACATCATCAGTGCCACCTGTCAGTGTCATCAGTGCCAATTAGTGCTGCAACAAAGGCAAAAGGATCTTTTTCTGCTGAGGAGGCCTACAATATTCTTGTGGCTGATGAGAGCAACGAGGAGCTCTCTCCTGCAGG
>BLSH010559290.1:1499053-1510629 GCA_018402905.1 Glandirana rugosa
ACCCACCTATGCCCTAATCACCCCCCCCCAGCACACCCACCTATATCCTAATCACCCCCCCCAGCACACCTGTGACATTATCATTATTTGTGTGTTTCCAAAGCCAGGCTGCAGTGCATGCTGAGGGTGGATCTGAAGGGTCTAAGCCTGCCCACACGTGACTACACTGTGCGTCATGTACAGGCACTCCTTGGCATCTATGAATAAGCCGAGGAGTGTGCAGAAAGCAAGCACCGCCCCACTCCCTAACTTCACTGCAGGACGGAGAGGGGAGGTCCCAGGTGGCTACCCAGTACTGGGTACTGCTTCTGGTGCGGTAAGATCGTCTAAAATGCCTGCACTGCGCACCTGTGCGCGGGGGGGGGGGCTGGATGCTGGGAGAGGGAAGTCTTGGGCTACTTAGTACGCCGCCTATCGATATGGCAATGTGTGTGGGCTGCCGTGCTTAGTCCCGGCACACAGCACAGCAGTGCACTCATGAAAACGTGAGATAGTTGCCAATTGGAAATCATGTGTAAAGTTTTACCGCCCACGACTGCCTGGCGCCCTAAGGTGGCTGCCTAACCTGCCTTATGCTGGTGCCGGCCCTGGGTGAGAGGTACCAAATGACAGGCAGGAAAGGAAGGATGAAGCTAAAAAATAAAATATAGCTGCTTCTCTGCACAAAAACAAAAGGGATCACACAATCCCATATGCACAATCCTATATTCACAGTTGATCCAGAGGAAGGCGAAAAACCCCAGCAAAGCATGATCCAATTTGTTACAGCGGGGGAAAAAAATTCCTTCCTGACCCCCCGAGAGGCAATCGGATATTCCCTGGATCAACTTACCTATAAATGTTAGTACCCAGTTATATTATGTACCTTCAGGAAAGGAAGTGAAAGGGGATGAATGACAGGAGGGGGACCTGGAAGGGTAAGGCAAAGTGAGAATTCGAGACAGCTGCTTTCTTTGCTGCAAGCCTGAGTAAATGCCAGTAAACAAATGCAGATATATAAGAGACAACTGCTGTCCCAAAAGACCCACAGAAGGGACTCCCTATCTTTTTAGCGCATGTAGTTTCCCAAGAATAGGGACTGCACCTGGGGGAGGCTTGAACCCAGATGGACATTGCCGATTGCAGAGGTAAGGATGTTCGACCATCATTCACTGACCATGAGGTATGAGGAAAAAAAGGAGAATGCTGGGAGGGCACTAACCCTTTTCTTTTAGAATATTCACTAGTCCTGAGGGAGGAGCCAAGGCGGAGTTTGTCGCAGGTATGCTGCCATGGAGGCACCAGGAAAGAGCTATTTTTACAATAAAAGACTTGTCAAAAACTGTTTACTGTTTTTTGTAACACTACATTCCTTTTTTGTTGAACGGGTAGGGGGGGGGGTCGGGATCTGGGGGCCCCCTGATTAAAGGGGGCTTCCAGATTCCGATAAGCCCCCCACCCACAGACCCCCACAACCACCTGCCAGGGTTGTGGGCAAGAGGCCCTTCTCCCCATCAACATTGGGGACAAAGTGCTTTGGGGACCCCAAAGCACCCTCCCTATGTGGAGGGCATGTGGCCTGGTATGGTTCGGAGGGGGGTGCTTGCTCGTCCCCACCCCCTCCTGCTATGCCAGGGCTGCGTGCTCAGATAAGGGTCTGGTTTGGATTTCGGGGGGACCCCAATGCCATTTTTTTTAAATGTTGGCGCGGGATCCCCTTAAAATACATACCAGACCTGAAGGGCCTGGTATGGACTTTGAGGGGGACCCCAACGCAATTTTTTTTTAAAATTTCGGAGTGGGGTTCCCCTTAAAATCAGCACCAGACCCAAAGGGTCTGGTATGGACTGGGGGGACCCCTAACGCAATGCTTTTTCAGTGATTTTTATCTATATTGCCGGGAACCGGCAATACATTACAGTCGCAATAGATTTTAAATGACAATTTTTCCTTTACAAATGTCATTTTGCGGTGGCACTGTTCTAAACAAGGGATTTCTTGAGTGTGTGTACTCCTGCGCTTCCACTTTCAAATAAATGCCAATATCTATATTGACAGCTGCTCACACTTGAATGCTAATCCATAACATTAAATAATTATATAAGGTAAATAGTGGAGCGCTGACATATATCACAGTGTGTTAGAAAGTTATTCCTAGTATGGCTAATTAGTACATACAGGCATATATTCGTGTCATATGTCCCATCCGTAGATAGGCCTATGTGAATATGTGATATCTATGTGTCTCTCCTGGTGTTTTCACAGTGCCAAAATACATAAAATATACCCATTGATGAAGTCACGTGTCACGCGTAGGGTGACAGGAGAGGTGCATCGCAGCTTACACATAGACGAGCTCGGCGCTCGTGGGGAGATGAACATTTTTGTTTTTAAAAAGTGAGTGTATTTTATCTTTTGTGTTTTAAATAAGCATTTTAAACGGTATTTGCACCACGAGGAGGCTTTTCTGTCTTTCTATATATACACCCCTGAGATGGTTACATTGGAGGTTGCAGACAGCATGAGATGGAGCCCATCCATATAGAGAACAGAGGAGTAGGAGTGGAAGATACACAGAGGACCCCTAATGGTGGATCCTGATTCCTACAATATAAAGAAACCTTTATGTGCTACATTTCTGGCACACCTCAGGTGAGAGGCTAGAACACGTAGAGGTGGTACATGTGAAATATATCACCGGATAAATATCCCACAATTTAGGCACAAGATTATATTGTTAATATCTGTGGGTCCAGCCTTGAGACTCAGAATTTTTACAATGTTTACACTGTTATGAGATATTCACTTTTTAAGGTATATTTTATGTATTTTGGCACTGTGAAAACACCAGGAGAGACACATAGATATCACATATTCACATAGGCCTAGCTACGGATGGGACATATGACACGAATATATGCCTGTATGTACTAATTAGCCATACTAGGAATAACTTTCTAACACACTGTGATATATGTCAGCGCTCCACTATTTACCTTATATAACTGTTCTGAACAAGGCACAGATGTGCCACTTTACAGGCATACTAAAGGGACCTGTAGAAAGAAGGCAGATCGCTCCAGGTGAAGGAAATCTGCCCTGATGGACCCAGGTGAGTGCTTGCCCCAGCTCACCACCGCTGAACAACAGGAAAAAGGAATGGCCGCACATCAACTTTGGGTCCAACAAATTTTATTGCAACATTCCATATAGCATGTCAAGTGTCCTCACAGGGCCAGTCTGCAAACATTGTCATTTTGCGGTGGCACTGTTCTAAACAAAACACAGATGTGCCACTTTACAGGCATACTAAAGGAACCCCCCGCACGATATTTAAAGGAATATTTCAATTTTATTTTTTCACTTTAATCATTATTAAAATCATTGCTCCTGAAAAAATGATTGATTTATACATGTCCCCTAGGGCAGTACCCAGGCCCCCATACACTTTTTATGGCAATAACTTGCATATAAGTCTTTAAAATGAGCATTTTAGATTTTTCATGTTCGAGTCCCATTGATTTTAATAGGGTTCGTGTGTTCGCACAAATTTTTTGCCTGTTCGCCAGTTCTGGTGCAAACTGAACCTGGGGGGGGGGGGGGGTGTGTTCATCCCATCCCTATTCCCTACCATTAGTACCATTATTCTTTTAATCTCCAGTGGTTCTACAGGATAGGCATTTGTCTAACGTATGGAACCCCACTTTTTGCAGGAAAGTAGTGGTCCTCTTAGGAGGGTCAACCACGTTCCTGGCAATCATATCCCTCAAACCTGGGGTCAAGAATTGGGCACTCAATGAAAAAAGGGGAAAGGTACATGATATTAAGGGGAATGAAAGACCTTCAGACAAAGGAGAATTAGAAATAAGGGACTATAGAAATAAAGAGGAGATATACTCCCCTCACTATAGAGTTCCCACTCATAATAGATTTTCTCCCTTAAGAGACATATCAACCTGGAGGCAGGATATGTATCCTTATAGAAGGAATCTCCCACCCATTCAATAGAGACATTCCTCCTACATTCTCAAGGGAATCAGTACTACCCCTATAGGAGTAATCCCCCATTTCAGTTAAGGCCCTTAAGAGGAAGGGGTGGTAATAGAGGGAGGGGCTTCTATAGACCCCAATATCAAACCTATGGGAAGGTATATTACTAACAGGGGGAATGGAGGGGGTGGAAAGAACCCTATTAAGTCAACATGACCCAATGGATACAAGCACTCTATAAGATAAATGGAGGACTTTCACATAGTTACATAGTTAGTCAGGTTGAAAAAAGACACAAGTCCATCCATTTTGTGAAATGTCAAACGGTACAAGGAAGGGGTGCTCCTTTCCCCCCTCCTCTTTGTACTGTCCCTGGAGCCATTATTGGCAACCATAAGGAACAGTATTGACATTGGAGGAGTGAAAACTGGGATAAATGAACATAAACTAGCTGCATACGTGAATGACGTATTGTTTTATATTACATATCCTAGAATTACGTTTCCAAACCTGATAAAAAAACTTAAAGAGTATGGTGACCTCTCAAATTTTAAAATAAACCCTATAAAATCTGAAAACCTGAACATTTCCTTAGATGAAAGGGAAGAAAAAGAGATGAAAACGCAGTTCCTGTTCACCTGGGGAAAGGGGAGATTAGAATACCTAGGAATAAAACAAACGACGTCATTAGGAGACCTATACCAAGTAAATGATATACCACTCCTTAACCACTTCAGCCCCAGAAGGATTTCACACTTTAGGACCAGAGCACTTTTTGCGATTCGGCACTGCGTCGCTTTAACTGACAATTGCGCGGCTGATGGTTAGGTAGAATAAATTATATTAAAATGAATATCCTCCCGAAAATCCTTTATAAATTCCAGATGTTGCATATATTATTGCCACAGAGGTATTTTGCTAAAATGAATTGAATAATGATAAAATTAATCTGGCAGAACAAGAAACCAAGAATACAGCTTTCAACGCTATATAGAAATAAAGGCCAGGGGGGAGTGTCAGCACCTGATATAAAGAGTTATTACCAAGCAGTTATCATAGGACGGGTGATTGAGTGGACAAAATTAAACAATGATAAAAGATGGGTAGAAATAGAAAATAAAATAAATAGGGTTCAATTGAGAAATTTGGGTACCACAAAAATGTAGGAAGTTAGGTAGGGATCAGCACGGAATAACAAGGAATGCACTAAAGGTATGGGACACGATACACAAGAGAGCAAAATGGAGCTATAATTCTCCATTACTATCACTTAGGGACACAAATTATTTCCCGCCAGGGAATGAAAGCAAAAATACTGTAGTGATTGGATCAAACAAGCTCAATTAAAAGATGTAACAAAAAATGGAACAATATGCACATATAGGGAATTAAAAATAGGGAGGGGTTTGAGGCTTTGAATGAATGGAAACATCTACAGCTGAAGCACTTCATGGATTCTTTACCAAAACCAATTAGATCAGGGAAGGATTTAAATCCACTAGAAAAATTATGTGAACAGAGTAATAGTATTAAACATGGTATAACGAAGATATATGGGATAATCACAGAAAGGACGAAGGTGGGTATGCCTCAATTCATTAAAAAATGGGAAGAGACTCCCAGTTATATAACCTACCAAACGTTGCCCAGGCTCACCTGCAGACAGAGGACTACATAGCCTCAGCCCAACTCCCCAGACTGACTTCCCCTCAGAGACAGGAGCTGGAAGCGCCGGTCTCGGTGGTGGAAGTGCATACAGCGACTAAGTCTACTAAACCTGGGAAGGCACCGGGCCGGGGTGGCCTCAATGCCCTCTACTACAAGACCTTCTCGGACATTCTGGGACCTCATATGGCCAAAACCTTTAACGCCGTAGGAGATACCTCCTCTTTCACTCCGGCCACCTTATTAGCACATATATCGGTCATACCTAAGGAGGGGAAAGATCCGCTCCTATGTGGAAGTTACAGACCTATCTCCCTCCTCAATGTGGACTTAAAAGTCTTTACCAAAATAATAGCCACCCGTCTTCAACGCTTCCTTCCTGATCTTGTTCACTTGGACCAGGTGGGGTTCGTCCCGACTCGGGAAGCACGAGATAACACCACCAAAGTCCTGAACCTGGTGTATCTGGCCAACCAGACTAAGACTCCCTGTGTATTCCTAAGTGCGGACACCGAAAAGGCGTTCGATAGGGTTAACTGGGATTTCATGCTTAAAACCCTTCAGCACTTTGGAATTGGTGATAAAATGAGGCAATGGATCGCTTGGGTCTATACCAAACCATCGGCCTCGGTTAAGGTCAATGGGGTTTACTCTGACCCGTTTCCCATCTTAAATGGGACACGTCAGGGATGCCCCCTATCACCCCTATTGTACGCACTTACACTAGAACCCTTCCTGAATAAAGTTTGACGGAATGTCGACATCCAGGGCCTCCGCCTGGGAGATACCCAATATCAGGTATCCGCCTATGCGGACAACATGCTGTTTTCCATTACGAACCCCGCAATCTCCCTTCCGAATCTCCTTATGGAACTTGATCACTATGGGGCCCTGTCAAACCTTAAAATTAATTACTCAAAGTCAGAGGCGATGGGGGTGGGCATAGACCATATCCAATTTACGCAATCTACAATTGAACTTTAACTTCAAATGGACCTCCACTGCTTTAAAGTATCTTGGGACTTTAATCCCCCCCTCGCTAGCGGACGTATATAAATTAAACTTCCCACCCTTACTACTTACCGTTCGAAACCTCCTTAACAAATGGCACCAAGGTATACACTCCTGGTTTGGCAGATGTAACATTGTTAAAATGAGCATTCTTCCTAAATTTTTATATTTATTTCAGGCCCTCCCTATCCAAATTCCATTAGGTTATTTCAAACAAGTGACCAGTCTCATCATCAAATTTATTTGGGCGAATAAGCGACCTAGGCTTAGGGCGCGTCTCTTGTCTCTCCCAAAACTATATGGCGGTATTGCAATACCAGATATTCGTAAATATCATCAGGCCACACTTTTGACACGGGTCATTGATTGGTGTAGACATGCATAGCAGAAACTGTGGACTCAGATAGAGCAACATCAATTCAGTGATATCCCGCTCAGTAGGGCGGGTTGGTGTTTTAAGGACCTTCCCCAGCTGCTCAAGGCACACCCCATCATAGGACCCACACTTAGGACATGCCACAGTATGTGTAAAAACTCGGTAATTTCCACCATCAAATTGCCCCTCTACCCTATACTCGGGAATAGAGAAAGGGGGACGCTGCTGCATATTTTTTGGAGCTGTCCCAGGTTAGAAACTTTCTGGAAAGAAGTACAGAGAATCGCACAAAAATTTACAGATCACCCAGTCCCGGCAGACCCGGCCTTTCTCCTGCTTCATTGCACTGAAATCCCCGGTAGGGTATACAAAAAAACGGTCCTGCGTCACCTACTTAATGCTGCCAAGTATTGCATCACAACGAGTTGGAAGCGTGCGGACGCACCTTCTATACAAATGTGGCTTAAGAAAATTGAGGAAATTAATAAGATGGAAGACCTAGTTCTCTCCTCCCAGAACAAGCATGACCAATAAAAAAAAACATGGCAAATATGGAACATGTTCATCTACTCAGAGGAGGGCAAATCCTTACTAGATGATCCCGTTTAACAAGAAATCTACCAGTCAGACATGGGTCAGCGGGGAGTTTGCCCCCCCTTACTAACCCCCCCAACCTCCTTCCCATCCCCTCTTTTTCCCCCTTCCCCCCCCCTTTTCTCTTTGTTTTTGTCCCTCCCCCTCTCTCTCTTTCTCTCCTTCTCCCTGATCTGGGGGGGGGGGGGAGAGAGAAGAAAGAAAAAGGAAAAAGAGAGACTCTGCAACTTAGGCATCCTTTCAAGAGTGTACGAGTGGAGGTCTTGTGTCTCTCGTTCTCTTTCCACAGTTGTCGGGGCATCAGGAGATGCGGTTCGGCGCTCTCGGCGCTCCGACTTGCTATAACATTGTTATTATCATTAATAATTACACGGACCTTCTATCTGTTATCTGTTATCTTTTAAGGATCTGCAATGTACTGTGACTAGTTCTCTGTATGCTGTCTTGATAAATAAAGAATTTGTAAAAAAAAAATGGGAAGAGGAGATGGGAACACGGGTGAATCAGCAACAAATAAGAACAATTTTGAGAGCAGTTTTCGGAACGGCACTGGATATACACATGCAGGAAATGAATTATAAAAGTTTAGCGCGCTGGAACATAACCTCAGTGATTAAACATAAATATCATAAAGATACTCCCCCTCTGTGCTGGAGGGGCTCAAATTGATTTTAATAAAATGTTTTTGGAATACAAATCTATCTAAAGATGGTTTTCTATTTAGGATACATTAATAATTTAGTTTATTCAGCATGAAATGGAGCTTAGTTATGTAGCATGAGGCTGTATATTCTGCAATATTTACATTTTGGTAAACTCATTCAGTTAATCCAAGCTCTGTAAGCTGAGATAACATGCACTGCATTGATGCATTCACCCAATTTCACAGTAACCATGAGATAAAACAAAGTTCAAGAATATTCCTTTTTGCAAATCTATGTACACTGCAAACATCTGTAGATGGATGTATAATTGGGGAGATACTGTCTCTTGTCTGCATTATCAGGATAATGATGTCTTAGAAATTATTGAAATTAGATATTTGATACTTCGTCCTTTGGAAAGAATAAAAGATGAACATTTAATAAAGATAACTTAAAAAAAAAGAACCCTGTCAAGTCATGCCACTGACTCCAAGAAGACAAGAAAAGGAGACAGAGGATGTGTGTGTGGGGGGGAGGGGTTCAAAGAAAAAGAGGAAATCTAGATTCCAGGATCTTCAATTTGTTTTTGTATATATTTTTTTTGGATTTGTATTTTAGCAAAAAGTAAAAAATATTGGTTTTTTTGCAAAATTTTAGCTCTTTTTTGTTTATATCGGTGATCAGAAATGACGCAGAGGTGACCAAATACCACCAACAGAAAGCTCTATTTGTGGGGAAAATGGGACGCAAATTTTATTTGGGTACAACGTCGCACGACCGCGCAATTGTCAGTTAAATCGATGCAGTGCCGAATCACAAAAAGTGCTCTGGTCTTACAGTGGGAAATCCTTCCAGGGGTGAAGTGGTTAAAAAGTATCTTTCTTAGTAAACCTTCCTTCATTTATAAAAGGGCTCCAGGTTTTAGCAATATGATTGCCAGGAACGTGGTTGACCATCCTAATAGGACCACTGCTTTCCTGGAAAGAGTGGGGTTCCTTATGTGTGGCAGATTCCTATCCTGTAGAACCACTGGAGCTAAAAAGATAGATTTTTTTATATTCCACTAATGGCAGGGAATATAAAATTGATAAGTTTATCACACGCAGTACAAAATAGTTTACCTATCTCTTAACATGCCCCTGCGGCTTGAGTTATGTAGGAAAAACTACAAGATGTTTATCAAAACGCATCTATGAGCATGTGAACAATATAAAAAAGGGATTTAGGTCACACAGTGTGTCCAACCATTTTAGACTTGTTCACAACAAAGACCCTTCTCTTTTGAATTTTTATTGAATATATAGGGTGTTTAGACATTGGAGGGGCAGTAATATGCGTCTACAGACATCTCAAAATGAGACCAGATGGATATATGAGCTAGGCTTGTGCAATTCGTTTCGTTCCGAATTTCGTTTTTACCGAATTTTGCAAAATTCGGCAATTCGGACGAATTCCGAATTTTCAGTTTCCGAATTTTTCCGAATTTTCGTTTTTCCGAATCGCGGTAATTCGGCAAGTGCGGTAATTCGGAAATTCACAGTAATTCGGCAATTGAGGTAATTCACAAATTCACGGTAATTCGGCAATTGCGGTAATTCGGCAATTGCGCTAATTCAGAAATTCGGCAATCGGAACAGCCGAAATTCTGAAATTCAGAAATGCGGAAATCTGAAAATTCGGAAAAAGCTAAGAATATTTGAAATAATAACTAACTGATAACTATTAAATTATAGGTATTGGAATTTCCTTGAAAGTTTGGCTGTTAGTGACCTTAAATATGAAATTTATCACTAATAGTCATACTTTCAAGAAAATTCCAATACCTATAATTTAATAGTTATTTATTATTATTTCAAATATTCTTTCTTATTTCCGAATTTCGAAAATTCGGAAATACATTTGAAATAATAAGTTATTGATTTATTATTTTAAATGATAAATTATAATAAGCTATTATTATTTCAAATGTTCTTCCTTATTTCAGACTTTTGCAGTGTGTGACTGTATATATGCATACTGTTTGTATGTGTGTGTGTATACTGGGTGTGTATATACTGTGTGTATATTGTATGTATATTGTATGTATACTGTGTTCCTGTTAGTGAACTTAAATATGACATTTATCACTAATAGCCATATTTTCAAGAAAATTCCAATACCTATAATTTAATAGGTATTTATTATTATTTCAAATGTATTTTCTTATTTCCAGAATTTCGGAAATTCGTAAATAAGGAAGAACATTTGAAATAATAAGTTATTAATTTATTATTTTAACTTATTATAAATTATAATAAGCTATTATTATTTCAAATGTTCTTCCTTATTTCCGACTTTTGCAGTGTGTGACTGTACATATACATACTTACATACAGTATGCATATGTACAGTCACACACGGCAAAAGTCAGAAATAAGGAAGAACATTTGAAATAATAATAGCTTATTATAATTTATAAGAAGTTAAAATAATAAATTAATAACTTATTATTTCAAATGTTTTTCCTTATTTCCGAATTTCCGAAATTCTGGAAATAAGAAAATACATTTGAAATAATAATATCTTATTATTATTTATAATAAGTTAAAATAATACATTAATAACTTATTATTTCAAATGATCTTCCTTATTTCCGAAATTCGGAAATAAGAAAAACATTTGAAATAATAATAATTACCTATTAAATTATAGGTATTGGAATTTTCTTGAAAATATGGCTATTAGTGATAAATTTCATATTTAAGTTCACTAACAGCCAAACTTTCAAGGAAATTTCAATACCTATAATTTAATAGTTATTTATTATTATTTCAAACATTCTTTCTTATTTCCACATTTCGAAAATAAGGAAGAACATTTGAAATAATAAGTTATTAATTTATTATTTTAACTTATTATAAATTATAATAAGCTATTATTATTTCAAATGTTCTTTCTTATTTCCGAATTTCGGAAATAAGGAAGAACATTTGAAGTAATAAGTTATTGATTTATTATTTTAACTTATTTATTAAATATTATTCAATTTTATTATTTAATTATTGAATAATAAAGTTTACAAGAAGGAATAAAAGCTTTACACCTTTATTCTTTCTTACAAACTTTATTATTATTTATTGATAATTTAATATCCATAACTTTAAAGGAACTTTCAAACCGACAATCACTTGAATTTATACTTTAAATAGTGATTATAGGTATAAAAGTTCTTTTAAGGTTATGGATATTAAATTATCCATAAATAATAATAAAGTTTACAAAAAGAATAAAGGCTTAAAGCCTTTATTCCTTCTAGTAAACTTTATTATTCAATAATT
>BLSH010559290.1:1512278-1533181 GCA_018402905.1 Glandirana rugosa
CCGGGGTAAGTAAGAAAGGAAATGTGCCTAGTCAGTGGGACCAGGGAAACGTCTTTTTGTCGGGGTTTCGTACTACAAAGGTGGGGGTACGAAGTGTCATCCATACCACAAGAAACCTACGTTGAGTCGTAAGAAAGGGTAGGTTTGTGCTGTTCAACTCAAAAATGGTTTTTCAAGATAAAACCAAAATAGACTGGTATACTGTAAGAGGGTTAGGAGGAGACCTAGTAGGTTCACGAGAGATTGTTTGAAGTCTGCCCGGGCCTGTACATGACCGAATTCGTCCCCCTGTACAGACCGTGACGACCTAAAGGCCTGCCGCGACATACAAGACCACTGATAATCTCCCTCGATCTGGGGCTCCACGCAAGATCTCACCCCGTGGGGTCAAAATGATCACAAGAACGGTGAGCAAAAATCCCAGAACCACACGTGGGGGACCTAGTGAATGACCTGCAGAGAGCTGGGACCAAAGTAACAAAGGCTACCATCAGTAACACATTACGCCGTCCGGAAATCCAGCAGTGCCAGACATGTCCCCCTGCTTAAGCCAGTACATGTCCGGGCCCGTCTGAAGTTTGTTAGAGAGCACTTGGATGATCCAGAGGAGGATTGGGAGAATGTCATATGGTCAGATAAAACCAAAATAGAACTTTTTGGTAAAAACTCAACTTGTCGTGTTTGGATGGGAAAGAATGCTGAGTTGCATCCAAAGAACACCATACCTACTGTGAAGCATGGGGGTGGAAACATCATGCTTTGGGGCTGTTTTTCTGCAAAGGGACCAGGGTGACTGATCCGTGTAAAGGAAAGAATGAATGGGGCCATGTATCGTGAGATTTTGAGTAAAAACCTCCTTCCAACAGCAAGGGCATTGCAGATTAAACATGGCTGGGTCTTTCAGCATGACAATGATCCCAAACACACTGTCCGGGCAAGGAAGGAGTGGCTTTTCAAGGTCCTGGAGAGGCCTAGCCAGTCTCCAGATCTCAACCCCATAGAAAATCTTTGGAGGGAGTTGAAAATCCGTCCAGCGACAGCCCCAAAACATCACTGCTCTAGAGGAGATCTGCATGGAGGAACGGGCCAAACTACCAGCAACAGTGTGTAAAAACCTTGTGGAGACTTACAGAAAATGTTTGACCTCTGTCATTGCCAACAAAGGGTATATAATAAGGTATGGGAGGGCGCGCTGACGTCACCATTGTATACCCGGAGCACGGGAACCGGCCGGCTTTTTCTTTGCTGATATCTGCTGTACTTATGTGAGTACTCCTTTTTAAATAAATATATTTATGCAGTACTTCACTATTGGGGCCTTCTTCTTTCCTTGTGAGTGCCTATGGTAACGTCCATGCATCGGAATAAGGAGCTTAATAGATGACATCCCGCATTGAGTGGTGTGGCGACCTAATTTCTACTCCATGGGAGACGTGATATGGGCTTAGGAACCCAGAGGAGTCCTATTTCACTATCATTTAACCCATTCAGATCCACGCTATTGCCGAAGTACGGCTCCAGCGCGGATCTGAATTGCCGGGTGGACGTCCATGGACGTCCTGGCCATGTGCACGCTCCTGGTGCGCACTCACAGGCGGCGGCGCACGCCCGCCGCACGCTGCGTGGCCGTGCCCGCGGGTCGGGCGGACTCAATGTCCCGCAATCCCCTGTCAGACCTGCAGAATGGGGAACCGCCGATGTAAACACAGCGGTTCTCTGTTCTGTTGAAGGGGACATATCTAGTAATCCCTGTCACTGGGATCAGTTAGATCTGTTCTGTCCCGACCAGCCCCCCACAGTTAGAACACGCCCAGGGAACACTGTTAACCCCTTCACTGCCCCCTGCAGGTTAACCCCTTCACTGCCAATGACATTTATACAGTAATCAGTGGACATTTACATTTCTGACCACTGTATAAATGTCATTGGTCCCAAAAAAGTGTCAAAAATGTCCGACATGTCCGCCCCAATATCGCAGTCCCGATAAAAATCGCAGCAAAGCCGCCATTACTAGTAAAAATTAAATAAATAATAAAAACACCATAAATCAATTCCCATAGTTTGTAGACGCTATAACTTTTGCACAAACCAATCAATATAAGCCGACTGCTCAGAGCAGTCAATTGACTGTCAGAATGGGATAGCCTTTTGCCACCCAGGACATACGATTCCTTTGTAATCACACCAGGAGAGAGAGCGGTGGAAGGAGGAGGGGACGAGAGCAGTGTTATGAGAATTGACATGTGTGCTTATTGATCACTTTCCTCCGGTGAGTTTTTCCACATGGGGGGAATTCCCCTCCTATTCTGTCACGTGGGGTGGTGACGGTGGACATAAGAAAGAGAATCCTTCCTTTGGATGCATCACTCATTGATATATTTGGACTATTTTATATGGACTGTCATTTTTCACTAGCGCTGCTTTCACCTATATGGTTCATGCATTCAGTATATCATAGGGTGTTTTGTTTGGATATTTTGATTTTATAAGTAGCTGCTAATTTTCGGATTCTTTTTATTTTTCATTATATTCCGATCTTGGATCTGGTATATTTTAATTTTTAAGGTGTTGTCAACCGAGAGCGCTGATACCAGTCATCTTATCTCACTGGGGTTTTGTTTTTATACTTCTACATATTTGTGGTAAAAAAAATTACAATCGGTGTCTACTGATTGGTTTGCACAAAAGTTGCCACATTTACAAACCATGATAATTTATTTATAGCCTTTTTACAATTTTTTTTTTACTAGTATTGACGACGATCTGCGATTTTTATTGGGACTGCGATATTGCGGCAGACATGTTGGACATTTTTGACACTTTTTTGGGACCATTGACATTTATACAGCGATCAGATATTTAAATAGCCACTGATTACTGTATAGATGTCATTGGCAGGGAAGGGTTTAACCAGCAGGGGGCAATGAAGGGGTTATCTGTGCTCCCTAGGCATGTTCTAACTGTGTGGGGACTGGGCTGCCAGGAGCATAAGAGATCTAACTGATTCCGAGTACAGGGATCAGTAGATCTCGGTCATGGCGCCTGACAAAGCAGGGAACCGCTGTGTTTATATCGGCGGCTCCCTGCTTTTCTTCTCTAACAGACGATCATGGGTCACCGGCATACATCGAGTCCGGCCGACCCACGTCCCCGCCCCCTTAGCTGAGCGTTGCCAAATCGCCAAAAACGCGCTACACTGCCACCTTGCAGCAGTAAAAGTATGCAACACGGTCTTTAAGTGGTTAAGGTTTCCTTGTACTTCCATTATATTTAAATAATATTACATTTAAAGTGGTTGTCAACCCATGACAACCACTTTAACCTACAGGTAAGCCTATAATAAGGCTTACCTTTAGGTTCCCTGTATATCTCCCAAACCTGCACGGTTTAGGAGATATACAGTGTACTGCGATGTGCCCATGTCATCGGGCACATTTGCAGGGAAGAAACGGTCTCCATGCTGTTCCTTCACTGTGATCGTGCCCTGATTGGCGGCTCCCGTGCGCACGCGACTCCAGCCAGTCACAGAGCCGGAGATCGCAGCCCCGGAAGGAAGAGGGGTGGAAGATGGACGCGACCTGGAGCGGGGACATCACTGGCTTCCAATGCAAGTAAGTGGCACATAATGGGCTAATATGCGATGCATACTAGCCCATTATGCTATTACATTGCAGGGTAACATAGAGGAAGTAAACCCCATCAGGATTTACTTCCTCTTTAATTTTTGGTCTCAGGTTTATTGTACTAGGCTTATTATATAACAAATGTATTCGCTATTTTTATACACATGATGCACATAGTATTTATATTATACAGTACACTTATATTGAGGTGACATTCCCTTCACATAGTAGGAATATACCATTGCATAGGTCTGTCCTTTTGCACTTTGTACATTAGATGGCAGTGGTGCTTATTTTGTAGCTTATATTTAGATTTTTTTTTATAGTAGGTTTTGATGGTACTGTAATTGGTACTACAGCATTATATTATTTTATTTGCTATATAAACAATTTTTTTTATTTATATATGTTTTATTGTATATGCATATATTTATTATATATAGCTGTATGTGGTTAATGTGGGATCTAGAGGTTTTATTTTGTGATATATGCAGCTTCTGTGTTATAAATTAACCGGTTGTGCTTGTAGCTGGTTAAGGATCCTATCCCACACAGCTTAGGTGTATGGGATGTAAAGTTTATATTTCACACACTGTCACCAGTGCAGTACTGCGTCTTGTCACATTCAGAGGGTAAGTTCACCTGGAACTGTAACTCAAGATCTAGCGACCAATGCAACAACTAAACAAGTTTACCTAGGTACAGGTCCTCACATGAGCAGTGTGACCGCATACAAACAAAGGTGTGCCAGAGTCACAGGGTCTAAGGAGCCACCTGGTCTTCACCAGAGCCACTGGAGGTATGGATGTTGCGCTGTGTGGCAGCTCCCAGGTTGTGGCTCTTTAGCTCACCTGTGCGGGCACAGTGTAACCAAATAGCATGCTGGGAGGACACGAGGTACACACAAGACAGTATGCTGGGATTGACACACATGGCAACAGGAAATTACTGGATCCACTGACAGAAACAAAAATGGAATATACTGCTCACTCAGAGGGAAACACTGAGAACAAAGACAGGATCAAACAGCACACAGAATAAGGGAATACTTAGCAGTAGCAAACACCAGAGGAACAGGAGGGTCCGGCCTCAGAGTGAAGACACATTGCTCGAACACTAAGCTACAAGTTCACAGGCTTAATAATACCTAGGTTCAGGGTGGATTGACAGGAACTCGAGTAGCTCATACAGGAGGTGAAACCCGGTGCCAGATCAATGTACCAGGAACGGTGACAGCCATCAAATAACTGGTGTGGCTGTGATCATGTACAGTGTCTCACAAAAGTGAGTACCCCCTCACATTTTTGTAAATATTTTATTCTATCTTTTCATGTGACAACACTGAAGAAATTACACTTTACTACAATGTAAAGTAGTGAGTGTATAGCTTGTATAACAGTGCAAATTTGCTGTCCCCTCAAAATAATTCAACACACAGCCATTAATGTCTAAACCGCTGGCAACAAAAGTGAGTACACCCCTAAGTCAAAATGTCTAAATTGGGCCCAAAGTGTCAATATTTTGTGTGACCAGCACTATTTTCCAGCACTGCCTTTATCCTCTTGGGCATGGAGTTCAACAGGGCTTCACAGGTTGCCACTGGAGTCCTCTTCTACTCCTCCATGACGACATCACAGAGCTGGTGGATGTTAGAGACCTTGCTCTCCTCCACCTTCCAATTGAGGATGCCCCACAGATGCTCAATAGGGTTTAGGTCTGGAGACATGCTTGGCTAGTCCATGTCCTTTACCCTCAGCTTCTTTAGCAAGGTCGTGGTCGTCTTGGAGGTATGTTTGGGGTCGTTATAATGTTGGAATACTGCCCTGCGGCCCAGTCTCCAAAGGGAGGGGATCATGCTCTGCTTCAGTATGTCACAGTACATGTTGGCATTCATGGTTCCCTCAATGAACTGTAGCTCCCCAGTGCCGGCAGCACTCATGTAGCCCCAGACCATGACACTCCCACCACCATGCTTGACTCTAGGCAAGACACACTTGTCTTTGTACTCCTCACCTGGCTGCCGCCACACATGCTTGACACCGTGTAAACCAAATAAGTTTATCTTGGTTTCATCAGACCACAGGACATGGTGCCAGTAATCTATGTCCTTAGTCTGCATGTCTTCACCAAACTGTTTGCAGGCTTTCATGTGCATCATCTTTAGAGGCTTCCTTCTGGGATGACAGCCATGCAAACCAATTTGATGCAGTGTGCCGTGCATGGTCTGAGCAATGACAGGCTGTCCCCCACTCCTTCAACCTCTGCAGCAATGCTGATAGCACTCATACATCTATTTCCCAAAGACAACCTCTGGATATGACGTTGAGCACTTGCACTCAACCTCTATGGTTGACCTTGGCGAGGCCTGTTCTGAGTGGAACTTGTCCTGTTAAACCTCAATCTTCCTGTAGCCTAGGCCATCTTTATGTAGAGCAACAATTCTTTTTTTCAGATGCTCAGAGAGTTCTTTTCCACGAGGTGCCATGTTGAACTTCAAGTGACTAGTATGAGGGAGTGAGAGTGATAACACCAAATTTAACACACCTGCTCCCCATTCACACCTGAGACCTTGTAACACTAACGAGCCACAGGACATCGGGAAGGAAAATGGCTAATTGAGCCCAATTTGAACATTTTCACTTAGGGGTGTACTCACTTTTGTTGCCAGCGGTTTAGACATTAATGGCTGTGTGTTGAGTTATTTTGAGGGGACAGCAAATCTACACTGTTATACAAGCTGTACACTGACTACTTTACATTGTAGCAAAGTGTCATTTCTTCAGTGTTGTCACATGAAAAGATATAATAAAATATTTACAAACATGTCAGGGGTGTACTCACTTTTGTGAGATACTGTATACATTTAGGCAGGTAGCCTACTGTGTCTTTAGCTAAAACCTGGCTGCCCAGGTCAGAGATGTGACGGACGCGGGTATCAGATCCCTGCCCTCCTCACTAACTTGTGACCAAGGACCAGCCAATCTCTCACAGCGCTGTCACTACGTAACAATGGCACTCTCAGCTGCACCCGGTACAAAGATTTTCCAGTTTGCGGGACCCAATCTAGGTGCCAGCAGCCTGAAAGAGATTGTCACTGGGCTAATTAAACAATTAACCCTTTAACTGTCACCACTTACCTTTGATATTGAAGGGTCAGAACTTCCATCAATTTAGCATTACAATTATGATTTTAGAATAATTGTCTGTAACACCCACTGTCACCACAGACAGGGATGGTCAGAGGATTATCCTATAGCGTACCCCTCTTCAAGAGACGGGTTCTTTTTTTAGCTTACATTAAGAGCTTAGGGACAAGGTTAACACTTTTCAAAATAAGGTTCAATAATGAAAAGGTCAAAATTGGTGCAAATAAAATATTTACAGAAAAAAAGGTGTTTCAAAGAAATAAAGACAATATACAGCAACAGAGAGATAAGGTAGAATTATGGAGGAAGGATACTTGGAATCAATGTCCTTAGGTTGAACAGAGTTCGGTCGATGAGCCAGATGTCAAAATGGTTCTCAAACTTGGCAGATGTTTCTGATGTGATGTTAAAGGAGAACTGCCACTGTCCTTGGCATCTCGCTTTTCTTTGGAATCAAAGGTGTGTTGACAGATGGCCTCTTGACCAATTAAGCTCCGGAGGGTTGGTCACTGGGAGGTCACGACTTCATGACCATGTACCAGGTACAGTTTGTGATAAATATTCATATCTCTGCATCTCTTTCGTCTTCTTGAAGTGTTCCCCACTACTTTGTCAGTGGAAGGAGAGGAGATCAGTGTGTCCTGCTTTGCTTTGTGATATCTCCAGCCTAGTTCTGGCTGCATGTGGATGCATGTGGATGGCGGCGCGTACACAACGCGAAGCCTAGTGTCTTTCCAGACTTTGCGATCTAGTAGCAATTCCTCCATCAACAGCAAGTTTATTCACTCAGAACAGGCTTGCACACATCTCATACAGTCAACAAGCATTATTAGACATCGGCTACAATTACAGATATGGGCTTTCAACGGACCTAGAACTCCCTCGGGAAATCGCCCGAAAACTGCAGACCGCTGATCCAGCTCAGCTGATAGTGAGATCACAGCGCCGGCGCCGAGACCGTAAACAAAGGAGGGGGAAGCGAGGCGGCATCAGGGCTAGGCTAAGGCTAAACCCGCATCAACCATCAATTCCAAGCATCTTCCTTGCTAATGTACGGTCTCTCGCAAACAAAATGGATGAGCTGCTGCTCCGGACGACATCACACAAGCGGATTAAGGAATGTAATGTCATGATTTTAACGGAAACATGGCTTAACGACAACATTCCCAGCAGCGCCATTGAGCTCGGGGGTCGCAGTGTTTTTCGGGCGGACAGGGCGGCAGAGGACTCTGGTAAGCGCAGAGGTGGAGGTCTGTGCATTTATATCAACAACTCATGGTGCACGGGCTCTGTTCATTTAGAGTATCTGATGATTAAGTGCAGACCCTTTTATTTACCGAGAGAATTCTCAGCCATTGTTGTGACTGCGGTGTCCATTCCGCCAGATGCTAATGCTAAGCTAGCTATGGAGGAAATGCACGCTGCTATCAGCAAACAACAGTCTGCATATCCCGAAGGTTCTATCGTTGTTTCTGGAGATTTCAACCACTCCAACCTAAGATCTGTTTTTCCAAAATTTCACCGCAATGTCTCCTGTTCTACTAGAGGGGACAAAACACTGGACCAAGTATACACAAATATACCTGGGGCATACACAGCCATTTCCCTGCCCCACCTGGGTCAGTCTGATCATCTCTCTTTGTTCATGCTACCCAAATACACACCATTGATTAAACGGGTGAAACCAGCTGTGAGGATATTAAAGGTGTGGCCAGAGGGGGCCATTTCTTCTCTACAGCAACAGTTTCAGGATACTGACTGGAATATGTTTTCCTCACAGGCCACACTAGACTCTCACAGGAACATGGACATTTACACTTCGTCTGTTTTGGACCATATCAACACGTGCATTGATAATGTCACTACTGTCAAACACGTGAAATGCTTCCCTAATCAGAAGCCGTGGATGAACTCTGAAGTCCGTCTCCTGTTAAAAGCAAGAGATGCTGCCTTTAAATCTGGCAACATAGAGGATTACAACAGAGCCAGGGCCAACCTGAAAAGAGACATCAGGAAAGCAAAACTCACATTCAAACTCCACATAGAAGAGCACTTCCACAACTCTGACCCCAGACGTATGTGGAAAGGCATTCAGACCATCACAGACTACAAACGCACAGCTCAACCAATCAGTAGTGCCTTCCAACCGGACGAGCTTAATCGATTTTTTGCTCATTTTGACAAAAGCACAGGTCATTTGACCTCAACAACAGACTCTTCCATAGCTTATAGCCCACTTTCACTCTCAATAACGGAAGTATATTCAGTTTTTAGCAGAGTGGATGCACGCAAGACAGCCGGCCCGGATGGCATACCGGGACGTGTTCTCAGAGCATGTGCTAGACAACTGGCACAGGTCTTTACTGACAGTTCCAACCTGTCATTGGCCCAAGCCATGGTTCCCACATGCCTGAAGACCACTACTATCATACCTGTGCCTAAGCACTCAGCTGTTGAATGCCCGAACGATTTTCACCCAGTTGCACTCACCCCCATTGTTATGAAGTGCTTTGAGAAACTGGTCCTGAATCACCTCACTGCGGGCCTACCACCTACACTGGACCCATTCCAGTTTGCTTATCGTACAAACAGGTCAACAGAGGATGCAGTTTCCACAGCTCTTCATTCAGCCCTCACCCACCTGGATAAAAGCAACACCTATATCAGAATGCTGTTCATTGACTTTAGTTCTGCATTCAATACAGTTCTCCCCACTGTACTGATCACTAAGCTCAGTGACCTGGGTATCTGCACCTCCATTTGCAGATGGATTCTGGACTTTCTCACCAACAGACCTCAATCTGTCAGGTTGGGCAATTAGGTATCCTCACCCTTCATTCTGAACATGGGCATCCCGCAGGGCTGTGTTCTGAGCCCACTACGCTACTCCCTGTTTACCCACGATTGTGTTCCTCTGTACAACTCCAACATCTTCATCAAGTATGCAGATGACACCACCGTGGTTGGCCAGATTGACAACAACGACGAATTGGCCTACAGGGAAGAGATCCGTAATCTGACAGCATGGTGTGCCAATAACAACCTGACCCTCAATGCCACAAAGACCAAAGAGCTCATTGTGGACTTTCGGAAATCCAACAGCAGGAGACATCTACCAATCAACATCAATGGAACTGAGGTTGAGCAAGTTTCCAGCTTTAAGTTCCTGGGAGTTCACATCTCTGAGGATCTGTCATGGCAGCAGAACACTTCAGCTCTGGTTAAAAAAGCACAACAGCTCCTGTACTTCTTGAGAAGTCTCAAAAAATCTCATCTGTCTCCAGAGATTTTAATGAATTTCTACCGCTGCATCATAGAGAGCATCCTAACCAACTCCATCACTGTATGGTATGGAGGCTCCACTGTGTGTGAACGTAAAGCCCTGCAAAGGGTGGTAAAAACTGCCCAACGCATCACTGGCACCCAACTACTTGCCATTGAATAGCTTTATCACAGTAGATGTTTCCGCAGGGCTCACAACATTATCAAGGACTCTTCACATCCCAGTCATAAACTGTTTAACCTCCTTCCATCAAGAAGGAGATACAGGAATTTACGTACCAGAACCAGCAGGTTCAGGAACAGCTTTTTCCCATCCGCCATCACACTACTGAACTCTACACTACACCGTTAGATCATTACAAAACAAATCACTGCATATAACCTCTATATTATGTACTAATATCCCTGCTGTACATTCTGTCCAACATTTTATTCACTTGTTCATGTAATGTGTATATATATATATACATACACACAAGACTGCTTATTTAGCTTGTTAATTTTTAAATATTGTTTACATATTTATTACTTTATTACTTTCTGTATACATGCTATATATTTATCTGCACTTTTGCACGATAGCTACTTTTTGCACTTCTGGTAGATGCCAAACTGCATTTCGTTGTTATGTACCTGTACAATGCAATGACAATAAATTTGTATCTATCTATCTATCTATCTATCTATCTATCTATCTATCTATCTATCTATCTATCTCTAATGTTTACAGACTGCTAACATCCAGATTATAAGCAAAAAAAGGTATGAGGAAGATTAGTGTGTCTGCTGCAGCCACAACCCTAGAATTACATTGGACCTGAGTTTCCCTCATACAGCATAGGACTTTAAAGTCTCACAGACAGGAGAAAGAAGTAAAATTTATTATTTATTTATTAATATAAAATTGTTAAAATTTTGGATTCATTTGAATACAATACAATGATAACAGTATATATAACACTGATATATCTAGGAGTTTATATGAGTTACGTTCAGGGGGCTGTGACCAGCCAAATCAAATGCGTTTCTGAGCCAATAAAGACTCCTTCTTCAGGGAAGTCCCTGCTCGTAATGTAAAGATCTAGAAAAAGTAATTCTGTAAGTACACAATATGTCGTATATTTTACATATCATATCATAGTGTATATCACATAGCCCAACTAGGTGGGCAAGGATGGCAAAATACTCACACAGATATCTCCTGGGTGCCGGCAAAAGATGCAATGCATGCAAGTTATATTTCTTCCTGCAACCCCGCACCTTCTCTCTAGGAGCCACCAAGGTGGGATTGGTCATCTCGCTTCTACTAGATGAACCCCAAGCCTGGGCCCACCAGCTGCTGGAACAAAAGGCCCCTGAAACCACCAACCTCGTCCTTTTCTTTCAGTCCATGGCCCGGCTGTAGGAGATTCCCCATCAGGTTGCCACTGCAGAGGCTGCTCTCCATGCGCTCCAGCAAGGCCTCCATACAGTGGAAGATTACGTAGCAAAGTTCCGGCGCTGGAGCGCAGACACGGCCTGGAATGATGCAGCACTCTGTCATCAGTCCAGGCTGGGACTCTCAGAGCCGCTCAAAGACAAGCTGGCCCGTGTGAGTGTCCCCAGGACTCTGGACACCCTGATCAACCTGGCCATCCAGGTTGACCGACGTCTGCGGGAGTGTAGAGCTGAAGAAGCTGCAGGATCTGCACGACCTGCCCAGATGATACCCGGAGTGCCCAGCTACCCGGGACCAGCTCCACAAGCCTTGCCGGAACCCAGACCTCGACTCCCCTCACTCTCTCCTGAAGAGATACACAGACGCCTGACCCATAATCTCTGCCTCTATTGCGGAGGCCCCGGACATCTTGTCAGGTCCTGTCCAGTCAAGTGTGGGAAGGGTCCCCACGCTACCACAGGAGGACTCTTATCCTTACCCAATTTCTCTAACCACCTTGTTCTTCTCCTTCATCTTTAGCTCCCTGAGGGGAATTTCCAGGTCCCAGCTATCTTGGACTCCGGAGTCTGCAGCTGCTTTGTTGACCTGGCCTTTGCAGCTCAACATCAAATTCCCCTCAAACCTAAGACCCATCCGATGGCCATCCGCTTAGCTGACAGGTCCACCATTAAATCTGGAGCAGTCACCCATTAAACTGTCCCTCTTCTTGCCCGGACAACGGGCAGCCAATCGGAAAACCTGTTGTTGGACGCCATTACATCCCCTCTCTTCCTGCCGCACCATTGATTGGTCCACTGGAGAAGTTCAGTTTTCCTCCTCTAATTGCCAATGCAACTGCCTACCGCCGGCTCCGGAATCTCCTTCTTCTGTGATCTGTCTGAACTCTGACTCTGATCCGGAAACCCGCCTTGCTTTTCCATCCGTCTACCACGAGTTCCTGGATGTGTTCAGCAAGAAAGGGGCAGATGAACTCCCACCTCATAGGTCGTACAACTGCCCTATAGAAATGCTACCTGGGGCAGAAGTACCTTTCGGCCGAATCTACCCGCTCTCTGAGTTGGAACTGAAAGCCCTCAAGGCTTACCTTGATGATAACCTTAAAAAAGGTTTAATTCGGCCCTCCACATCACCTGCAGGGTCTGGAATATTCTTTGTAGAGAAGAAAGACCACTCTCTCAGACCCTGCATAGACTATAGGGACCTTAATAAGATTACGGTTAAAAAACGATATCCCTTGCCATTGGTCCCTGAACTATTTCAAAGACTTGGAACAACTGCTGTATTCACCAAACTGGATCTTCGCAGAGCCTATAACCTCATTCGCATCCGAGAGGGTGACGAATGGAAGACCGCTTTCGGGACACGCTTCGGTCACTATGAATACTTAATGATGCCCTTCGGGCTCTGTAATGCTCCAGCCACATTCCAGCACCTGGTGAATGATGTGTTCCGTGACTACCTGGATCAGTTCGTCATCATTTACCTCGATGACAGTCTCTCTGAAAGAACACCGCAGGCACGTCGGGTGCGTCTTACAACGCCTGCGTCAGCATGGACTCTTTGCTAAGGCTAAAAAATGTGCCTTTGAGTGCTCCAGCATCTCGTTCTTGGGCTTCAACATTTCAGTCACCGGAGTCACCATGGACCCACAGAAGGTCTCCGCAATCTTGGATTGGCCAGCTCCCGTTGACAGGAAATGGATCCAATGGTTCGTAGGCTTCGCCAATTTTTACAGGAAGTTTATTAAGGGGTTTTCTGCTGTCATCTCACCCATTACCCAACTCACTGAACAAGGCTCCCGCTTCCACTGGTCTGTCACGTACCTAATGATGGAGTCTTATTGTGCAGAGGGCAACCTCTCTTACAGCCCTGGTTCAGGAACCCCTGATAGAGAAGACAGGAGATTCCGGAGCACAGGGGGGCACGAGGGCTGGTGCGGATGCAGATGGTGTTGTGAGGATCCTCTAGGAGATCGTGCAGACAGAAGAGTGGTGATGCTGGCCGGGTCAGTAACAGGCTGGCTAGTGTGGTACAAGGGAGCAGGCAAACAGGTCATCGGGTGCAGGCAGGGTCGTTAACAGGCAGGCAACTGAGGTACAAGAGGGTCAGGCAGAAGCGTGGTCGTAGACAGGCAGAGGGTCGGTACAGGCAGAGTTCAATCAAGGTCAGGCAAGCCGGGTCACAGATACAGGAAGTCTTTAGCAAACGGGTCACAGGAACACACTGAAACGCTGTAGAACGGACAGCACTTGCTTCCTGGTGCTGTCCTGCTTAAATGGCCACTATGGGCCAGAGGGCCGGAAACGGCCAAGAAGACTATTTTCCTAACATGGTCTCCAAATGGCCTTTCTGAAGCTCAAGGAACTATGTACCTGTTCTAAAGCATCCAGATTCAGCCCTGCCTTACATCCTGGAGGTGGATGCTTCGGAGACTGCAGTGGGAGCAGTTCTATCCCAGAGACAAGGGCCAAAGGCCTCTCTACACCCCATCGCCTTTTTCTCCCGCAAGCTTACGGCACCAGAGAAAAATTAAGATGTGGGGGACCGGGAACTTCTGGCTATCAAGTCCGCCCTGGAGGAATGGCGGTATCTGATGGAGGGAGCTCTACATCCTTTCATGGTCTTCACCGACCATAAAAACTTAGAGTACCTGCGCACAGCTAAAAGGCTAAAGTCACGCCAGACACGATGGGCTCTATTTTTCTCCCACTTTCATTTGCACATTACTTACAGGTCCGGGTCGAAGAATGTAAAGCCAGATGCTCTGTCCAGAATGTTCAGCGAGCCTGGAGACTCCACGCCACCGGATACCATCCTCCCATCCCGGAGCTTCTTGTTAATGCAGGAAGATCTGCTGTATCGGATTAAACGATCCCTGGCCGAATCAACCATGTCTCCTGACCCCAGACTAGCAATGAAGGATGGACTGTGGTGGTTCAAAGACAAGCTCTACATCCCAGAAGAGCAACGTCTAACAGTCCTGGAACTCTGCCATGACCACCAATTGGTGGTCATTTATCAAAGAAGTGGTCTGACTTCACAGGCTTCCTGTTAACATTGTCTCGGATCATGGTGTGCAGTTCACCTCCCAGGTCTGGAAAGCCTTGTGTGCTACACTTATGATCGAACTGGCATTCTCTTCTGCCTATCACCCCCAGACAAATGGCCAGACAGAAAGGACCTTGGAACAATATATCCGATGCTACTCTTCCTTTGCCCAAGATGATTGGGTCTCGCTGCTACCTATGGCTGAATTTGCATAAAACAACACCATACATTCAGCCACCAAGCAGTCCATGTTCTGGGCGAACCTGGGTTATCATCCTACGTTCATACCTAACCTAGTCCCGGAAAGTATTGTACCTGCTGTACAGAAGACCGTAGAGTTCTTGACAAAGAACAACAAACTATTACAGGAAACCCTGGCTCAGACGCAGCAGTGCAAGAAGAGGGCATTCAATAAAGGGAGACGCGGGGAATTGGACCTGCAGCCGGGTGAATGAGTGTGGTTGGCAACCAAGAACTTGAGGCTGTCATGCCCTTCCAGGAAGTTGGGCCCAAGGTTCATCGGTCCCTTCCCTGTGAGAAGGAAGATCAACAGGGTGGCATACGAGCTGGACCTTTCTCCTTCGCTGCGAGTCCACCCGGTATTTCATGTCACCTTGTTGAAACCCGTAACCCAAGACCCCTTCCCGGGTCGGAAGTCGGCCCCACCAGAGCCAATTTTGTGGATGGTAAAGAATAATTTGAAGTGGAAGCCATCGTGCAGGAAAAGGGGTGTGTCCACCCAGTTCCTGGTCAAGTGGAAGGGGTACGGGCCTGAAGAAAGTTCATGGGAACCCGAGGACCACATCCACGCTGAAGAACTTGTTGAATCTTTTTGGAGAAAACACCCAGAGCTAAGAGCCCGTATGGGCACCCGGAGGCTGCCCCTTGGGGGGGCAATGTCAGGAGACCACCTCCGCCCCTGGAATTCGGGCCAGGCGACCTATGCGCGGGCGCATGTAGCGTTTGCGCGCGCCTGTGCACGCCGGTGCATGTGTGCGCCTGTGCACCGGCACGGTCTCCCAAAAGGCCATTTAAGCTGACAGCACCCGGCAATCGGTGCTGTCCGTTCTACAGCGTTCCCATGTTCTATAGTGATCTGTTCTGAAGACTTCCTGCTTACCTGTGACCTGGCTTGACTTGTACCTGTCTGAATTCTGCCTGCACCTACCCCCGCTTGCCTACGACCGTCCTTCTGCCTGAGCCCTTGGTACTTCAGTTGTCTGCCCGTTGCTGAACCTGCTTACACCCAACCACCCGACTGCCTGCTCCTTTTGTACCGCCTTGCCTGCATGTTACCGACCCAGCCTGTCTCACTGCTCTTCAGTCTTGCACACACCTCTGAACAACATCTCATCACCATCTGTGTCCGATCCAGCCCTCATGCCCCCCTGCACTCTAGAACTCCTCTCTGCTCTACCAGGGGTTCTGGAACCAGGGCCGTAAGAGAAGTCAGACTCTACCATCAGGTACGTGACACCTGCTAGGACCTATGGTCAGCTCTAAAATGCCGATTCACAGGAAGAACCCTGGAACATGGACTTCTCTGTTAAAGCACTGCCTAGCATGGACTTTCCTCTAAGAGACTTCACCTGTGCAGGTAACCTGGGGCAGCCACAGTTAGGTTTAGTTGGGAACTACTGGGAATGTTATTACATGTTATACATGTTCTGCCACATTTACAATAAACAATACAACTGCTCAGAGCCTGGTCTGAAGTTATTCAAGAGGTACATGTGAGGATTTGGCGTATCATCAAAGACCTTGGATCCTTAACCACAACATGGGGTATGTTTAACAACACTACGGCAAAAGGTTCAGGAGTAACTGCAAGGAGAAACAGCAAGGTGACCTGTTGTCTGGTAGCGAGGGGGTTGGTGCTTTGACTCCCTGCCTAGCTGTCTGTCTCTATCGGTCACCAAGAGTGGACTAGCATTACGGAGATCTATGACCTGGTCACTTCGTATGGAAAGAGGAGAGTTAAGTGAGAGTATGTGCTCAGCGGGACCCCATTCTGTTACTAGAAGTGAGGTAACAGAGATACGCTAACTGGTTGAGTGGGCAGCGGCTCAGCCTGTTTCTCCAAATGTAACACATACTGTACATCAGTACAAGTATGTTGGAAATGGGACAAAGGTGCTTAAGGAGGAACTCCATATCTTGGGTACTGCACACAGGTGGCTGATATCTGAATTAGGATATGTTTGATTTTTCACATGACCCCAGCTCCTGCCTGGTCCCCAGGCATTGCTGAACACACCTTCGGGTGAAGTATTACCCCATGTACAAGAATCAGTGACTATACCTGGCATAGCCCAAAGAACCCACCCCGAGGGGGAGCCTCTTGTGTGACCCTCGCTTGGCACCCAACGAGAGAGTGAAACATGATGAACAACCTGTCAGTCCCACTTACATACACATCCTTCCTCTACAGGCTAGTTAGTATAGGTCTTAGAATGGGGATGGGAGCAGGCTTAAAGTGGAGTTCCACCCATGTAATAGTCAGCAGCTACAAAAAGTGTAGCTGCTGAGTTTTAATAATCGGACACTCACCTGTCCCTCGCTCCAGCGATGCGGTCGCCCGAGGGCTGGCTCTAAGCCCCCTCCCCTCGACGGTGCTGGCCAGGTTTGGCTTCAATGCCAGGCGCGCACTGCGCATGTAGGAGTCGCACATCGCATTGTGACTGGCCGCCGTATCTTCTGGGACCTATGACGTGTCCCAGAAGGTCGCTGAGAGGGAGGGGGGAAAGGTGAACTTCCTTCCCGGAATTGCGGTGCCAGGGGAGGAAGTGGACCTGGGACCCTGTGAAAACAGGGTCCCTGGTCACCCCCCCCCCCCCAAAAAAGACATGCCAATTGTGGCATGTCAGGGGGTCACCTTCCATTAAAGTGGAAATTCCACTTTAGAGTGGAACTCCACTTTAAGATTTGTTTTTTTTTCCTATACATTTCCAAAACATTGTAATACCTTCCAAAAATGCAGCATGCAGGCCTTTTGCTCAGTGTAGTCCCATGGACAAAAAAGAAAAAACAGAGGGGGGGGGAGAGAAGAGAAACCCCCTCAAAGGAAAGCAGTCATTGGAACACAATTAGTGAAAAATATGAAAAAATGTTTATTGATAATGGTCAAGCAATACAAAAACACATGGGATCAGGAGATGAGCCTTCACCAAAATATAAAACCAATTAAAAAGACAACGTTGTCTAGGACAGGGAGGGGAATCGCAGCTGCTCATACATCTCCAAGCATACACCAGACACACCAATTCACAGGTGACCACATAACAGTCCCATGGAACAAGTCAGTGCTATCCAGGTGGCTGGATGTGAAGGAGCTGGAGGAGATGGGAAGTGGAAAGAATGGAACAAGTCACTGAAGTGGTGAAACTGGAGGCTCTCAAGTAAGACAAAGGGTGTCAGTCCTGTTTGGTAAATGGTACATCGCTCCAATTATGGACGGGTAAATGATGGCCTGTGATACCCCTCACAGGACAATGTGGTATTCTGGAAGTACATATCATGGGAAGTGAAACACAAATACTCTCACCAAGTCGTCCAGGCGTGGATGTCCCATAAGTCCATAGGCGATGGGGAAAGGGGAAAGGGGAGAAGGGGAGGCAAGAAACCTTCTCACTGTTCACTCCCAACATTTGTTCCCCATAAAAGCCACTTCCGTCACTTCGAACATATCGCTGACCTGGCTTGTAGAGGCGGCCTCACCGTCCGAACGTTGCTTCCTGGAGATCCCACAATAAAAATGGCCACGAGCAGTAACTGGTGGTAGCTGGGCTCCACAGCAAGGACAGCATGGACTCCAGCAATCTTCAGTGCATCACCTCTGCCCTCTAGGTGACCCCTCCCACGTCACGTCACGTGCGTGATGACGCACTCTGACGCGTTTCATTTACTAATCGCCAATTTCCTCAGAGCTAGGGAGGAGTTGGAGACCTGGGCTATTTATTCAATTTGCACATGTGGATGTCACTCATACATAAACGTCATATAGACAATCCACAGTCAGATGATTGATCTGTAATGAGTGCAAGTAGCCACCAGATGTCAGTCTCAACAAAAACCTCCCATTCACTAGCATTCATCACACAGGTAACAATAAAAATCAAAAGTCCCCAACAGACTGATTTATACAACAGCAACTTTTTTTGAGCATACAGCCCGGATGTCCTAATATCAACTTAATCCCTAGGCCAGGGGCAATAGTCAAACTGGATTTACATTCACCCAAATTAATTTTCCTTGGATATTTGATCGTCCACAAGTCTGGCCCCCACTGGGACCTGTATGGAAAGGAGTTTAAGAAGGACGTCCCTCGTTTCTCTGACGAAGGAGGGGAGTTTATTGACAAGGCCCTTTATTAAGGAGTCTACATATTTACCTACCTTTTCCAAAGGACCTTTTACGGCAGACATAATGGGTCTGCCAGGTGGTTGGGTCAGGGATTTGGGGAGTTTAGGGAGTATATACAAGGTAGGTGTATTGAAGTGGTCCACTTTCAAATAGTCATCTTCCCTCTTAGAAATAAGGCCTGCCTCCTTACCCATAATAATTTTATGGTTCAGGGCACAGACAATGGGCGGAAACGGGTTCTCTTTGAGTCTCTCATAAGTTTTGCTGTCTCGTAATTTTCGAAAGATTTCATCTTCATAAAGTCTTTCACTCATTAAGACCACGTTACCGCCCTTGTCGCTCTTTTTAATAACCAAACCAAGGGCTTCTTCCAATTCTTTTAAAGCTTTACGTTCATCTTTAGACAAATTGTCACTACCTTGCCAGTTCCAATTTACCCCCTCCAAGTCCTTCTGGACTAAGTCCAGAAAGAGCTGTAATCTTTTGTGTTTTGATAACGGGGGCATTTTGGTAGATCTAATCTGTAACCCAGCATCACGTCTTATTGGTTGTGATTCTTCCTCATCCGATTCATTCCCAAGGTTCTCATTCAACAATGAAGTAAGAATTTCCAGGGCCTCCTCCTCATCCTCATCAAACCTAGCTCCCCCACCTTTTTTAGGTTGGTTATGCCATAGTCTAAAAACAACTTTCCGTAGGAACATACTAATGTCCTTGAAAACATCAAATTCGTTCATGGCAGATGAGGATGAGAAGGGCAACCCTCTTTTAAGGACCTGGATATGAGTATCTCTCAGGGGAAAATCGGATAGGTTAACCACTTTCATATCTTGCTTAGTATCTCCTGGGGTATTTATTTTTAATGTTTCTGCTGGTTCCTCAATCTCCCACCTTGCCATACCCTGATCTCCTCCTTTCCTTTTCCTTTTACGTCTGTGTTTCTTTTTCCTCCCCTTCCTTTGGTTTTGGATGTCCCCACCTTCTTTGGATCTGGATCCAAATGCTCTATCTCTACCTCCTCTAAAAAAGCTACAGATTTTTCAACCTCGATATCACTGTCATTAGAGGAATGGTATTTTCTGGATGTATTTCTCTCTATTTCTCTGTCTATTGTGAGACCTTCTAGATTTAATCCTGCCTCTTTCCCTGTCTAAATTAAACTGTTCTCCATTTTCCCAGTCAGTTAAGTTTTGTTTAAATTTATCTTGCTTATGACTTTTCAGGTTTCTCTGGACTTTCTCAATCTCTTTTTTGAGGCTCTCGTTTAACCTTTCAAAGTCCTTGTCTTCCCTGAAAGGTTCCAGTTGTTTAGCACTCTTATCTAGTTCTTCCTGAATTTCTTTTAGTTGTTCTTGTTCTTCCTCTATGATGAGTTGCATAAAAGACTAAGACCTCTATCAGTACAGATTTCTTTCCATTTATTAATATACCTAGGTGTATGTAGGTGATCAGCTGGAATAATCCTCTCCCTCAGCCCCCTAGGAACAATCCTGTTGGAAATATGGGATCTGAGGGATGAGATATCCCATTTACGATTTAGAGATCTAATCATATGTTTTTTTATGATTTTTAAACAGTTTCTTCAAAGGTTCCCTATCCACTACGCAATTGTCTTGATCTTTAGAAAAGGCTGTCTGAATTTCTACATCATATTCAGGATCAATCATAAAGGCCATTCTCATTAACCACAGTCTGTTGGTAATTAGGGTGAAAGTTCAAACACTGATCCCACTTACATCTAATCTTGGTATATACAGGCTAACGATGGGATCACATGGTTGAAAAAGAAGGACCCCGATCAGGAATCCACACGGCTCATACAGAAAGAAATAGGTAACAACCCAGATCAACCAACACTAAGCCTCCAAACTATACAAAAAGCTGTCCAATAGAGGCCACTAGGGCTTAACACAAAATCACAGGGTGGAAAAAAGCCACCCCAGTGCAGTCCAATAGCCAGTTAACATGGACAAAAAAAAAAAAAACAGAGGGGGGGGGGGGGGG
>BLSH010559290.1:1542727-1560186 GCA_018402905.1 Glandirana rugosa
GTGACCTACAGTGAGTATGTATTTGCAGTATATCGGTCTCTTAGTTTAATGGGTTAGGCCTAGATGATGTTGCCTTGATGATGGACTAATCATATCGGTAATTTACCATTAATCCCGGGTTTAGACGACGTAGTGACCAACTTTAGTAAGTTGGTCACACTTGGTTTTCGGTTTTTTGGTATTTAGTTTTCTTTTTTTCAGGGACTCCATACTCCCCTTTCTTCCTAAACGGGGAAAAAAAGGAGTCTCCTTTCGCCGACCATTCCAGTGTTTCGTCGTTTTGTCCAGTTAAATCTATTTTTCTCATTTAAAATAATTCCATGTTTTTAATTTAATTTACAGACAACGTTGTCATCATTGATTTTATTATTGGAGGTTTAGTCTCTCCCTGATCCCCTACTTATATTTCTATCCTCATCACATTTAATTTAATTTTTGTACCTTAATAAAATTTACTCTTTTTATCTAAATTGACCTGTTTTGCTGCTTTGTGACCTTACCAGCCGCTTTCCTCTGAGGAAAAAAAGGGGCAAATCCTTCTTTCCCCTCATACCTCAGGGACTTTTTTTCTTTTGATTTATGGTTTTTTGGCTTTTGGTTCACACTGGTTGAATGATTTCAACCAGTGATGCAGCAGATTTGGGCCCTAATTACCATTTAATGGCTATACTAATCAGGTAGTAGTTCCGTTGTAGTAGATCCGGATTGGGTAATTTGATTCTCTGGCTATATGACGTTTATGTATGAGTGACATCCAGTGGTCATCTGAGATAATGACACCTAATGTGCAAATTGAATAAATAGCCCAGGTCTCCAACTCCTCCCTAGCTCTGAGGAAATTGGCTATTAGCCAATGAAACACGTCAGCGGTGCATCATCACGCACGTGACGTGGGAGGAGTCACCTAGGAAGGGCGGATGTGATGCACTGAAGATTGCCGGAGTCCATGTTGTCCTTGCTGTGGAGCCCAGCTACCGCCAGTTACTGATCGTGGCCATTTTATTGTGGGATCTCCAGGAAGCAACGTTCGGACGGTGAGGGCGCCTCTACAAGCCATGTCAGTGCTATGTTCGAAGTGACAGAAGTGGCGTTTATGGGGAACGAACATTGGGAGTGAACAGTGGGAAGGTTTCTTGCCTCCCCTTCTCCCCTTTCCCCACCGCCTATGGACTTATGGGATATCCAAGCCCGGCTGACTTGGTGAGAGTATTTGTGTTTCACTTCCCATGATATGTACCTCCAGAATACCACATTGTCCTGTGAGGGGTATCACAGGCCATCATTTCCTCGTCCATAATTGGAGCGCTGTACCATTTACCAAACGGGACTGACACACCTTGTCTTACTTGATAGCCTCCAGTTTCACCACTTCAGTGACATGTTCCATTCTTTCCACTTCTCCAGATCCTTCACATCCAGCCACCTGAATAGCACTGATTTGTTCCATGGGATTGTTATGTGGTCACCTGTGAATTGGTGTATCTGGTGTATGCTTGGAGATGTATGAGCAGCTGCGATTCCCCTCCCTGTCCTAGACAACGTTGTCTTTTTAATTGGTTTTGTATTTTGGTGAAGGTTCATCTCCTGATCCCATGTGTTTTTGTATTGCTTGTCCATTATCAATAAACATTTTTTCATATTTTTCACTAATTGTGTTCCAATGACCACTTTCCTTTGAGGGGGTTTCTCTTCTCCCCCCCCCCCCCCCCCCTCTGTTTTTCTTTTTTGTCCATTTTAACTGGCTATTGGACTGCACTGGGGTGGCTTTTTTTCACCCAGTGATTTTGTGTTAAGCCCTAGTGGCCTCTATTGGACAGCTTTTTCTATAGTTTGGAGGCTTAGTGTTTATGATTCGGGTTGTTACCTATTTCTTTCTCAGTGTAGTCCCATGCCATCCTTTGCTTGTAATGGGTGCTATATAATATATTTTATCATATCCATGCATTTTGCCTACAGTGGAAGGTGCTGCATGGCAATATATCTGTTGTGATCCAGGCCTATACAAATTCCAGCTGTACAACAATGTTGAAATTACATCATATGACCTAGCTCAGGCAATAATTTCAAGTGGCAGAACAATACAGGGCCTCATGCACATGGGCGCCTGAGCCCGTGGAACATACATTCTGACATATTTACCTGCCTGGAAAGCCCATGTTCTGCATAAAGCCACCTAAAGACATACATGGCTGTACACGGTTCTACTCAGGTATGCCAATGGTCCCGTAAACATGAGTATAGGCAATAGGACACTGTACCCCCAATGCTGTACTCTCTAAGGGGATTCTTTTTCCCTAGATGCATTATTTTACATTTAGAAATATTGAACTGCAGTCTCCACTGCTTTGACCAATCTTCCAGCAATGCCAAATCATGTTCCATGTTACAGACACCTCCAGGGATATCAACCACACCTTTGTATCATCAGCAAAGAGACATAACTTGCCCAACAAACCTTTAGTTATATCACTTACATAGAGGTTAAATAGAACAGGACCCAGTACAGAGCCTTGTGGTACCCCACTAGTGACTGGTCTCTGCTGTGACACGGTCCGTGATGATGCTTTGATACAGGAAGCGAAACGCGTTGACGTCACTTCCGGTCCTCCGTGGTTGGTCGCGTCACGTTCGCCGGCAGCTTGTGCGGGGCGGGAGCCCATGTAACCAGCCTGCATATCTGACATATGAGACGCTATTTTAAAGATGTCATCTTGTAAGTAGGAATTTTTTTATATGCGCAAAATAAAAGTTTTACGGGTTACACTATGTTGGTCCCCTTGTCTTCCTGAGTCACCAAAGGTTTGGCAACAGAGGGAAAGAGGCTTATTACCAGTTCCAGTGCTTACCAAGGCCTGCCAGTGAAGGGGAAGGAGGCTTATCCTTTGCTCCGGTGTCCAGCCAGGAATCATCGGTTATCACTCTGCGATTTTAGACCCACTGACTGCAAAGCAGTGGGTCCACTCGCTCTGGTGAGTAGGGACACCAGTGGGATCCTGGCACCTGGCACGTGTGATGTGGCACTTTTCTATCGTTTTGAAGCACTGAAGAGCACAATTGTCACTTTAAATATTATCTTTTGATGGACATCAATGGACTTTATATCAGATGATTTAGTATCTAGATTATTGATCATAGACCATTGGTGGACGTTTATGTATTGTTAATCATTCACTTATTTGCACATTTACTATATTTGATTTATATGTTTAACACATAAGGTTGGCGCTTATATATATGTTTTTTGTTACTCACAGTTTTAGTTTGCTGGCTTATAGCAGCCTTCCTAAGGGAAGATTATTCCCTCACTTAGGAGTGTAAACACAGCTTGATCCACAGCGCAATCAGTTAAAATATTCTTTTTACCACATGACCAATAAAAACAAATATTACATATTGGGGTAAACATGCAGACCAATCAAATTCCTCCACCCCAAGCGCGCTCATCCATGTCTTTATGGACCTTGCTTTGTGCACTGGTGCGCAGTCATGTTGGAACAGGAAGGGGCCATCTCCAAACTGTTCCCACAAAGTTGGGAGCATGAAATTGTCCAAATTGTGTTGGAATGCTGACTCCTTAAGAGTTCACTTCACTGGAACTAAGGGGCCAAGTCCAACCCCTGAAAAACAACCCCACACCATAACCCCCCCTCCACCAAATTATTTGGACCAGTACACAAAGCAAGGTCCATAAAGATATGGATGAGTGAGTTTGGGCTGGATGAACTTGACTGGCCTGCACAGAGTCCTGACCTCAACCCGATAGAACACCTTTGGGATTAATTAGAGCGGATGCTGCGAGCCAGGCCTTCTTGTCCACATCAGTAATAAATAAAAGTCAGTAATGCGCTAAAGTGTCCAGTGCAGCAGCAACATAACGTGCGATAATAACACAAATAAATCAGAATTAATAAAAAACATTTGCGCTAAAGTGCATATAAAACTTAGGGTATAAATAAGCAAAATGAAAAACAATTAAAGTGCATCAATCATAAATATAAGGCCATGTAGGCTAAAGTGTCCAAAACCCACAAAATCCAAAATGTGCAACATAAGCAACACAGTTCTTATTGATGGGTTGTTCTGGTGATCAGTCCAACACCACTATGGTGAAAACAGCCTGAACGTTGTCCTCCGATGGGATTCACTTAGTGTAGATAAACCACCACCAGAAACACACACACCTTGAAGTGTTAGGAGCGGGGGAAGGTACCCTTACCGGAAATCCAGGACTCACTATCACTAGTAAGTCATGCGAGCTGGCAGATACAACCCTCTGCGGGGTATATGTGCAGACTTCTCCCTTCTCCAGACAATCCGGCAGATAGACACCAAACAGAGTCTTCAAGCCAGGTTTCCAACTCCACCAAATATGATGTTAAAAAGAGGAAAGGAATCCATAGTGTAAATCCGCAGTAGCAAAGTTTATTAAAAACATATAGGGTACTTACATTTAAAACAAGGAAATCGCGTGTAACAAGCTGGCTAGCACATATACAAAACGAGCGTTCCCGTTCCTGTCTGAACATGTGGGCGTGGTGACGTCAGCACGTAGCTCCGCCCTACATGTTTCATCATACGTGATGTCTTCCAGGGGCCCCACTTACATTAGAGTTCCCAGCATTACCCCTTAAAGGAGTTGTAAACCTTCAAGGTTTTTCACCTTAATGCATTCTATGCATTAAGGTTAAAAAACCTTCTGCGTTGCAGCTGCCCCCGAGCCCACCTTTTATCTTATCTGAACCCGAATGTTCTAGAGACGAGCACGAGCCCAGCAGCTTCAGCTGCTCTCTTGGGTCCTCATTGGATAGATTGATAGCAGCAGGAGCCATTGGGGGCAGGGCCAAGTCCTGCTGTCTGTGTCAATGGATGCAGCAGCAGGACTCAGGAGCGCACCCGCACTGGTGCTCCTCATGGAAAGCGGCTCTCCATGGGGGCACCCAAAGAAAAGGAGGAACTAGGAGTGCCACCGGGACACCCCAGAAAAGGAGGATCGTGCAAAACCCTTGTACAGAGCAAGTAAGTATGACAGGTTTGTTATTTTACAAAGAAAAGAAAACCCTTTACAAGCACTTTAAATTAGGTTTCCCAAAGCCTCACTTACATCAGAGTTCACAGAGCACCCCTTACATCTGTGTCCCTCTTACCTTAGTGTACTCATTCATTTGGTGGCAGGAGAGAGAAGGGAGGGGGCCTATGCACTCGGTGGTTGTGGTACTTGGTGAGTTGGGGAACATAGGTGTGCGCAACCCAAGCAGCAGGAGGTATCTGTGCCTCACTGGGTGATTAGGGTGTGCCCAAGCACACTCCGTGTGCATGCCTGTGTTGGGGGGGTGGGCAAAAGTCTGGCGTGGATAATTTGTCCAGGTTTCAGAAACATGGGCTGCCTGTGGGAAACTCAGGTCAGGAATATGTAATGCAAAAAGCACAGAGGTCAGGAGTATGTAAAATAAAGAATGCAAGGATCAGGAGTGCATAATGCAAAAACAGGCTGAAGTGTAGGTAACACACAGAGGGGAAGGGGCCAGGGGTAGATAATGAACAAAGCATGAGTCAGAATCACATAATGCACAGATCCCAGGAGTAAATAACGCACAGCGCAGGGGTCAGGCAAATTTCCTTGCCAAGCAAACAGAGCCAGAAGTGCATAATGACCAGTGTGCATGGGTAAGGACTGCCTCAGAGAGGAATCCTGTGTGCATTGGGGTGATTAGGGTGTGCCTGGGCACACCCCGTGCGCACGCCTATGGTTGAATATAAAATACACTATTTATCTTTCAAAAAGTGTTTTTCAGTGTTAAACCATTCATCCACTTTCTAAATTTCTGTATTGGTAAATTATAACAAAACAATATAATTGAATAGTGGTGGTAAAAAAGCACTTGTTGGTTTACCATGGTTTATTTGTATATTCTCCTGTAAGGGGGCGCGTCCTTTGCCTACATACCTTTGGTTATAGGTGTCCCTCGCTGTTATGGCATAAAGGTGTGCGGTGTGAGAGTTGGGGGATAAACCTGGAGAAATGCTGAGACGTGCTGGGTATATAGGTTTTCTATTTTATTTTACCATACAAAACCTGATTATTGGAAGACACTTCCTCCTCAAGAAAGGCCAATATGTCAGCACATAGAAGACACCTCTCACCATTATAACCAAGTCTGCAACATGGAAGGCTCTGCACCGGTTGACAACAAAACGTAAACAGAAGATTAGAGTTCCAGAACAATTATATTTCTCCCCTGGCTCTGAGGGGGCCCTTCACCGCCCCCTGCTGTCTCCTGGGAGCCGACTGTTATCTCAGCCGCTCTGACAGAACAGCGAACCTGCAGTGAGTCCTACAGAACTACAACTCCCAGAACCCCTCACGCTGCACGCGAAACTCGGCTTCCTTCATTTTTTTTTTACTGGCAGCCAACTAGAACTTTCTTTTGTAAGCTCAACCAATCTACTTCCCTGCATTGACCAATGAACGTGCGCATCCGTTACTAGTAGCCAATCGGAGAAGGCAGAAGGAAAGCGCTTTGAAGTGTAGAAGTGTGTGTGTCAGGAATCGGCCTCAGTGGTGTGAGTAAAGAGGAGGCGGAGGAGGACTGTGCTATCCCGCTGGAGTTCAGCTCTTCCCATTGTGACAGACAGGTATTCCTGGATGAGCGTTGTGTCATGTTTATTAATAATGGCTGTGCAGGGCCTGTGTTCTTCTCTGTACAGAGCCTGTGCTCACACCAGGGCTGACTTCAGTCTGTATAAGTGCAGGAATTGTACCTAAGGCTCTTTTCACACTGAGGCGCTAATTAATTAAACATAGCCTCTGTAAAGCGCCTCAAAAATCCCCCCCAATCCACCGTAATGTGAAAGCCGGAGTGCTGTGGTGCGCTTGCGGGACGTTCCAAAAAGTCCTGCAAGCAGCATCTTTGGGGCGGTGAGGTGAGTGGTGAAATACCGACCCTCTACCGCCCCTGCCATTGAAATGAATGGCAAGCGCTTCTGAAGTGGCTGCACACTGCCTCTGTAACGTGGAGCGCTGGCACATTTAACGCCTTGTGGGTGGTTAAAAGCATCGCACTCTCGCCTGCATAGTGGAGCCATATTGCTGGTAAAACTCCAACCACGGCTAAGTCTGCAGTGTGAAAGTAGCCTGAAAATGTCAACTCCTTTAAAGCGGAGTTCCACCCATGTAAAAGTCAGCAGCTACAAACAATCGGACACTCACCTGTCCCTCGCTCCAGCGATGCGGTCGTCCGAGGGCTCGCTCGTCACTCCCTTTCCCTCAGCGGCGCCGCCATCATAAGTGTGGGCACCTGGCTTTGGCTTCAAAGCCGGGCACGCACTGCTCATGCACGAGTCACCCTGTGCCTTATGACTGGCTGGTGTATCTTCTGGGACCCGTGATGTGTCCCAGAAGATCGCTGAGAGGGAGGGGGGAAGGTGGACTTCCTTCCCGGAGCTGCGGCGCCAGGGGAGGAAGTGGACCCTGTGAAAACAGGGTCCCTGGTCACCCCCCCCCCCCCCAAAAAAAGACATGCCAATTGTGACATGTCGGGGGGTCACCTTCCTTTAAAGCGGAAGTTCCACTTTAAGGCCACTTTCACACTGAGGCAGTTTTCAGGCGTTTTAGCGCTAGAAATAGCCTCTAAACGCCTGAGAACTGCCTCAAATCTCCAGCCCATTCTTGTCATGTGACTCTTCACACTGGGGTTGTGCCTCTTGCAGGACGTTCACAGAACTGCAAGCAGCATCTTTGGAGCAGTGCGGGAGTTGTCTACACCGCTCCTAAACTGCCCTGCCCATTGAAATGAATGGGCGCCGCTGAAGCGTCGGCAAAGCATTTCGGCAGCGGCGCTACACCGGCACTTTAACTCCCTTCGGGGGGTTAAAAGCACACCGCTCCAGACTTAAAAGCACCGCTAAAATAAGTGGCTCTTTACCGCGGCCGCTCTGCATGCTTTGCAGTGTGAAAGTGGCCTAAAGAGGAAGTAAACTTCTGTGCATTATTTGTACCTGTAGGTATGCCTATAAGGCGGCTTATCTATAGGTACTGTAAATATTTCCTAAACGTGCGACATTTAGGAGATATTTACATTTCATGCAGCTGATTACGTCATTGACGCATACGCTCTGAAGGAATGGCCACCTGTGCCGTCATCGTGGCTCCGGCAACTCACAGGACGGAAGACTGGTAGAAGATGTACGCTGCCTCCAGTGATTGCATCAATGGAGGGCTTTGTTTTCAGGTAAATTTCACATAATGTGCTTTACCTTCAGGATTTATGTGATTTAAATCAAGTCAATTTAAATCACTAGTAAAAAGGCTTGATTTAAATCATATATTTTTTTTTTTTTTAAAGTTCTGTTTATTGAGTTTAAGCTTGACAGAAAATAATGATAGTGGTGGCAGCATAGCACCTACCCACTTCCGGACCACGCAAGGTCCAACCACATTGTAGTGATAACATAAACCACTAGCATAAAAAAACAAAAACATATAACCCGGCCCTTACGCCCCCACCCACCCCCAATACCCAGCTCACTCCAGTACATAAGGAAGGATAAATTCAATAGCAAATCCGGATCATAACTTATTGTTTCCAAGAGGGAAAAGAGAAATACTTTGCTTTTAGCACAAATTAACATATTACAGAACACGTTAAGTATATAAAGACAATATTCCAAATACTTTTTTTTCCCCCGAAAATGTATTAGCCAAGTTCCCAGTACTACATGCTGCCCACATTTAAGTGCCTTGCCTCTCAAGCCCTACTATCCAACAGTGATATCAGAATTATACCAGGCCTGCCACACCTTCTCAAATTTTTTCCTGCATCCTCTAGAAATGTGAATAGCCTTGTGGAGAGGCAGGATAAACCCCCTATATGGGACTTTCAAGGGAGAACCAACTCAACAAGAACCAGTCATAAAATGTAACATTTATTGGTAATCTTAAAAACATATACCATTGTGGCGAGGGACAATGCCCAACATGGACAAAAATACATACAATATGAACGTGAAATTACGAACATGAAATCTAGAACATCACATTGAAAAATCTAAATAACATGAAGGAAAAAAAAACAATATATCACAACAATGTTGTGATATGTTTTTTTTTTTTTTTTTTTCTTGTTATTTAGATTTTTGTTTTTAACATTTACTATGACCACATACCCCTGAGGAAGATATCATAGTACGTCAAAACGCGTTGGGTCTGTCGATGCCTCCTTAGTGTGGCAGATGAGTAGTCTTTTTTTTTTTAAATTTTGCTTGTTCAATGTGATGTTCTAGATTTCATGTTAGTCATTTCACGTTCATAATTTATGTATTTTTGTCCATGTTGGGCATTGTCCCTCGCCACCATGGTATATGTTTTTAAAATTATCAATAATTGTTACGTTTTATGACTGGTTCTTGTTGAGTTGGTTCTCCCTTGAAAGTCCTATATAGGGGGTTTATCCTATGCTTGTTCTGTCTAATTAGGGATGGGGACATAACCAACTGTCTGTAAAACTGTTGATATACTCACAACTGTCAAGATCCCTAGTTTCTATAAAACAGTAGTATGTTAAGCAGGGTTCTGTGTGTCCTGGAAGGAACAACTTCCTCCACCAGACCCAACAGACAAACTCTGATGGACAAGGGAACCGGCACCGCCAACACCTCTAATATGCAGGAAGTGACCGCAGTCCAAAAAGTCTGGATCTGCCCACATTCCCAGAAGATATGGTCAGCAGGGGAAAAGGAGCATCTCCAACAATCAGCAGAAACAGGGATAAATAGCAGCTAATCTGGCAGGGGTAAAATAGATCCTGTGTAGAAATTTAAATTGGATTATCCTATCTCTCGCTGAAATAACAGCTACTGGTCTTTTTTAAATAATTCCTTGTATGTCACCGATAATGTCTTGGGGAGTTTGTCATCTGAAGGTAAATTTTCTAGATAAGATGTAAGTACTGCAACTCTTACCTCCCGGAACTGTGATTGAAAGGCGTGACCAATTTGTAAATATCTGAAGAGATATGAATGAGGAAGGTCATGCCTAGCTTGCAGTTGCGCATAAGACAGTAGATCGCCCTCTCTAGTTATATCTTTTAAAGGCTTTATCTCTTTAACCGCCCATGCCATGGGATTGGAAAATACATAAAAGTGTGGCAGTTTGGGGTTCATCCACAGAGGACTTAGAGGTGAAATGCCTATGTAATTAGGGCACGCCAGCTTGTGTGCCTCCTCCCAAGCTTTTATTGTGGCTTTTATAGTGGGAAGGTCAGATTTAAGGCCTCTATAGAGGGTCAAGCGTAGGGATTCAAAAGATCCCAAGTGCGCAGCCTCCAAGACAGTAGCCGAGTCACCGGCATCTGCCGTTAACAAACGACGGACAAACACCATCTGACCTGCTATATAGTACTTCCGCCAATCTGGCAAAGCCAGACCCCCTTGACCCCAGGGTTCTTGTAGAATCTTAAGCCCGACTCTATTAAATCATAATTTTTAAAGAGCAACGGTCATCTCTGTCCCTCTGTTGACTCGCCGACAGTCCCATTCACTTTAATGGGCCGGCTGGTGATACGGCAGTGACACAAGGTGAGGGACGTGGCGGCAGCAGATGAGTGGATGCCCGCTAACCGGTCGCTGCCACGATGGATCTGAAATGACAGGTGCTCTTTAAATGTAAGGACTTATTCTTGCTGGTATTTAGAATCTTTAAAGCGGTAGTAAACCCGCACACAAAAAAAAAACCCCTGTAAGACAATAGCATACTGTGTTAGTATTCTTCGCATACTAGCACATTATGAAATGGTTTAGAACAAGGCCCCCACAGCCCGACACAATAAGTGCTGAGGGAGCCGACATGATGTCCCTTGTCTTTCTTCCGGGTACGCGACTCCGGCGCTGTGAGTGGCAGGAGCCACGAGACGTCACTCCCGCGTGTGCGCTCTTCGTTCCGGCAGCGAGCTCTGATTTTCTGGCAGCCTCTGCCGGATCATCAGAGCGCATGCGCCGTGACGTCAGGCGGCTGCATGCAGAGCGAATATCTCCTATATTATACAGGTTTAGGAGATGTTCATTTTACCTACAGGTAAGCCGCCTTATAGGCTTACCTGTAGGTCAAAATCACATTAGGGGGTTTACAACCACTTTAATATTTGCAAACAAAATAAAGGTTTTCTAGTTAGAATAATAAGCTGTCGGGTTAGTAAAACAGCGATATCGGCACCGATCCAATCATACATTTTGTAGTGTACATACATTTGTAAAACAATGGGATATAGGAATATTCCTGACCTTTGTTTTACCTCATGGTTACTGTGAAACCGTATGAATGGATCAATGTAGAGCATGTTATCTCAGCTTGCATTCGTTGAATGAGTTTACCAAAAATTTAATTATTGCAGAATATACAGCCTCATGCTACATAACTAAGCTCCATTTCATGCTGAATAAACTAAATTATTATGGTATCCTAAATCAGGCCTCGACAATCCCCAGGCGCCAGGTCGCCATGGCGACCAGAAATCTCATCCTGGCCTGTGACAGCTGTTCCTTTTCTCACAGCGTCTCCAATTCAGCGAGAGCCAGTCTCTACTTAAAGCGGAGTTACACCCTGTTAGAAGTCAGCAGCTACCAAAGGGGTAGCTGCTGACCGCAGGTTGACGGCGACAAGATGGCTCTCCTGGGCAAACCGCCGTCATATGACAGCGACTGCCAGATTGCGCACTGTGAGCGCGCGCCGCCGGAGGTGCGCTCACTGTGTCTGGGGGGGCCATGGAGCGGGTGCGGCTGACTCGATCTCCGCCGGCTACCCGTGATGCCCCCCAGAGTGAAAGAATGGAGGTCCGTGTAAGTAAACACGGATCTCCGTTCTGTTAGAGGGGGAAGGGAGTGATCACAGCCTTCCTCTATATGGAAGCTGTGATCACTCCCCTCCCCCTGCCTGTCAAACACTAAGACAGTTAGAACACGCCCTGGGAACACAGTTAACCCTTAGAGAGCCCCCCAGGTTAACCCCTTCACTGCCAATGGCATTTACACAGTAATCAGTGCATTTTTATAGCACTGATCGCTGTATAAATGCCAATGGTCCCAAAAAAGTGTCAAAATGGTCTGACATGTCCACCGCAATATCGCAGTACCGCTAAAAATCGCAGATCACCGCCATTACTAGTAAAAAATAAATAAATAAATAAAAACCCCAGAAATTAATTCTCATCATCCGTAAACGCGGCAACTTTTGCGCAAACCAATCAATAAACGCTGATTGTGATTTATTTTTTTTTTTTTTATCACCGATATGAGGAAGAATATAAATCGGCCAAAACCGATGGAAAAAAAATTTTTTGTATTTATTTTTTTTTTTTTTATATTTGTATTTTAGCAAAAAGCAAGAAATTTGTTTTTTTTTTTTGCAAAATTGTCGCTCTTCTTTTGTTTATAGCGGCGATCAGAAATGAAGCAGTGGTGATCAAATACCACCAGAAGAACGCTCTGTTTGTGGGAAGAAAAGGACGCAAATTTCGTTTGGGCACAATGTCACGCGACCGTGCAATTGTCAGTTAAAGCAACGCAGTGCCGAATCACAAAAAGGGCTCTGGTCAGGAAGGGGGCAAATCCTTCCGGGGCTGAAGTGGTTAAAATGCCACTAAGGCTTTGTTTAGATGTGAAGTGAACAGCCTCAGATGATACACAGAGATTAAACAAATCCCCCTATATAAGTCTTACATTTATATATGCTGTCTTCAGCTTGATATACTGTTTAGAAAATGCACATTCTGTTTTTCACTTCCTCGTTCCTATGTAGGAGGAGATGATTGCAAAAGCTGATTGGAGGAAAGGCACACACCCCCTTCCCACACACGCAGAGCCGTGTCTGTGAATTGTTTAGCTGGCTGCTAATCTAATACTAATCTAAAATACTTCCAATTACACCCCAAAATACATTCTGCTACTCGCTCCGAGGATGGCGATACCACATGTGTGAGACTTTTTCACAGCCTGGCCACATAGAGAGGTCCAACATGCAGGGAGCACTGTCATGTATTCTAGGAGCAGAATTTTCACATATAATTTCCTAACGACCTATTACACTTTTGAAGGCCCTGGAGCACCAGGACAATGGAATTGCCCACAAAATGACCCCATTTTGGAAAGCAAACACCCCAACGTATAATCTATGAGGCATTCTGAGTTTTTTGAATGGTTCATTGTTTTCTCCACAGGTCTTCGAAAAACGTGGAAAGAAAATGAAAACGCTTTTATTTTTACGCAAAGTGGTCAATTTATAAGATATTTATAACACCTAGCATGTACATAGCAAAAATGACCCCCCAAAATATATTCTGCTACTCATCTTTAGTATGGTGATACCACATGTGTGAGCCTTTTTCACACCCTGTCCACATACAGAGGCCGAACATGCAGGGAGCACCGTCAGGCGTTCTAGGAGCCTAAATTACACATAAAATTTCATTCATACCTATCACACTTTTGAAGGCCCTGGAGCACCAGGACAGTGGAATTACCCCCGAAATGATCCCATTTTGGAAAGCAAACACCAAGGTATATTCTATGAGGCATGGGCTGCAGATAGGTACTCGGGTATTCTGATGGGCTGCAGATAGGTACTCGGGTACTTTTGATGGGCTGGAGACAGGTACTCGGGTAATCTGATGGACTGGTAAAAGGTACTTGGGTACTCTGATGGGCTGCAGATAGGTACTGGGTTACTCAGATGGGTTGGTGACAGGTACTCGGGTAATCTGATGGGCAGGTGACAGGTACTCGAGGTGGTGACAGGTACTTGGGCACTCAGATGGGGTGGTGACAGGTACTCGGGTACGCTGATGGTCTGGTGACAGGTACTCGGGTACACTGATGGTCTGGTGACAGGTACTCGGGTACGCTGATGGTCTGGTGACAGGTACTCGGGTACGCTGATGGTCTGGTGACAGGTACTCGGGTACGCTGATGGGTTGGTGACAGGTACTCGGTTACTCTGATGGGTTGGTGACAGGTACTCGGTTACTCTGATGGGTTGGTGACAGGTACTCTGTTACTCTGATGGGTTGGTGACAGGTACTCGGTTACTCTGATGGGTTGGTGACAGGTACTCGGTTACTCTGATGGGTTGGTGACAGGTACTCGGTTACTCTGATGGGTTGGTGACAGGTACTCGGTTACTCTGGGTTGGTGACAGGTACTCGGGTACTTTGATGGACAAGTGACAGGTACTTTCATGGGGTGGTGACAGGTCCTCTTTATTGGGGGGCGGGGGGGTTGGTCAGTGTGCTTGGTGTGTACATCTGGCGGTAATGAGCTGTTACCGCAATCTCCCTCTCACACACGATCGGTGTGTGACAGGGAGAACCCGGTAACAGCTCGTTACCGTGGATTGTTTACATCATGTGACCAGCTGTGATTTGACACAGCCGGTCATGTGGTAATGAGCCAATTCTATTGGCTCTTTACACTGATCAGAGCTGAGCTTTGTCCGAGGGACAAGCCTCAGCTCCGATCGTCGCACTGCGCACCCCCGGGGGGCGCACACGAACGGCGTGCATGTGGAGGTCGGTACTGACCGGCTGTGATTGGACACAGCCGGTCACCTGGTAAAGAGCCAATTTTATTGGCTCTTTACCCCGATCGAGGGGGGAGCTATATCCGTAATCATATGACGTCCTCCTGGATCGACAAAGGGTTCCTGCCGACGTCATTTTACAATGACTCGGTAAGGAAGGGGTTAAGGGCCTGTTTGCACTGGCTTCAAAATGTGGCATTGGACACGCTTTCTTAACCACTTCACCCCCGGAAGGATTTCCCATTGTAGGACCAGAGCACTTTTTGCGATTCGGCACTGTGTCGCTTTAACTGACAATTGCGCGGTCGTGCGACGTTGTACCCAAACTAAATTGATGTCCTTTTTTCCCCCACAAATAGAGCTTTCTTTTGGTGGTGTTTGATGACCTCTGTGTCATATATGATCACCGCTATAAACAAAGAGTGACAATTTTGCAAAAAAAAAAATATATATTTCTTACTTTTTTGCTATAATACAAATCCAAAAAAAAAATATAAAAACAAACGTATTCATCGGTTTTGGCCATTTTTATATTCTTCCTCATATTTTTTTTTAAAAAAAATCGCAATCGGCGTTTGATTGGTTTGCACAAAAGTTGCCGCGTGTACAAACCATGAGAACTCATTTCTGGCGTTTTTTACTTTTTTTTTTTTTTAAATCGGGACTTTGATATTGAAGCAGACATGTCGGACATTTTTGACACTTTTTTTTCTTGTAGAATTGCTTCTAAGTACATTAGTCCTAATATTGTTGTTCTGTTTCATTGGTGTTGAGGTGTGAATGACTACCGTATCTCATGTCGGCCATTTTTGACACTTTTTTGAGACCAATGACATTTATACAGTGATCAGAAATTTAAATATCCACTGTATAAATGTCATTGGCAATGAAGGGGTTAACCTGCAGGGGGCGATCTAGGGGTTAACTGTGTTCCCCAGGCATATTCTAACTGTGAGGGGGCTGGGCTACCAGGGGCATAAGAGATCTAACTGATCCCAGTGACAGGGATAGGTAGATCTCTTAGATGCTGCCTGTCAGAATGGGGAACTGCCGTGTTTACATCGGCGATTCCCCGTTCTTTCCCTCTGGCAGCTCATCGCGGCTCGCCGGCGGACATCGGGTCCGCCCGAGCCACAGGGCACACTCCTCCAGAGTGCGGCGGCTCATTCGCGCCCCCTAGCTGCCTGTCCGTAGATCGCCGCCTATTTAAGGCGATTCGCGGTATGCGTCCACGCTATTGCCGTAAATAGGCAGCGCGTGGTTGGGAATCGGTTAAAGGATAAGCTCACCTTTTGTAACATGTTGCATGTTATACCCATATTCTGGGTGTAAAATGTTACGGACAGACCACCCCCACTCACCCACGATCCCTCACCTTAACAGTTAGTAGGCTTCCCCCCGCCCCCACTAGCTGTCAACCTTTTTAACAAATGCAGCCGAGCGTCACTCATTCCCAGTCCTCTGTGAATGGGAAAACTACAAGTCCCAACATCCCTTGTGATTGTCAGCTTGTAGTTTTCAATGAGCTAACATCTCTGTGGTAGTTTGTCTTCCTGTCAGTTTATTTGTACACCGATACTCTGACAGGTCTTCAAGAGACCCGCATGGCACCAGCAACCTGCTGATCGCTGTTGCAATGCTTTCGAGGCTCCAGAAACAAAAAATAAGATGCACATTTTTTTACCTACAAAAAAAAGTGTGCAGTTATTTATTTATTTTGTTAAAAGGTGAACTTATCCTTTAACCACTTGCCAACTGCCCGCCGCAGCGCGACGGAGACACAGTGGCTTTTTGTAGCACTAATCGCTGTGTAAATGCCAATGGTCCCAAAAAAGTGTCAAAATGGTCCGACATGTCCGCTGCAATATCGCAGTACCACTAAAAATCGCAGATTGCCGACATTACTAGTAAAAAAATAAAAAAAACCCTAGAAATTAATTTCCATCATTCGTAAGCGCGGCAACTTTTGCGCAAACTAGGGATGCACCGAAAATTGCAGCTGAAAATTATCAGCGTTTTTGGTATCAGCCGAAACAAAAGAACGGGCCGATATCGAAAAGGGGTGGGTACTGTCCATTGCGGGGGTATGTGTGCATCACATACCCTGCAATGGATGTGGGAGATGAGAAGATTCACAATGCACAGTGCGTGCTGCTTGTACGAGCCACTCTGTGCATGAAACTGTGAGCTAATTACAGTACACTGGAATGCAGAGAGAGTTGTCAGATCTTCATCTTGATGTCGGGAGGTGGGCGGGACCTGGATGTTAGCTGTTTAGTCCCGCCCACCTCCGATCTCAGTGAACATCTGACAGCTCTCTCTCTCTGCATTCTCTGCATTCCAGTGTAATTAGGTAACAGTTTTATGCACAGAGCGGCTGGTACAGCACGCTCTGTGCATTGTGAATCTACTTATCTCTTCTGCCAGTGCCACTTGCCAGTACCATCCAGTGCTGCCTGTCAGTGCCACATGGCAGTGCCACCTGCCAGTACAATCCAGGGCCACCTGCCAGTGGCGCCTGTCAGTGCCTGCCAGTGGCGCCTGTCAGTGCCTGCCAGTGGCGCCTGTCAGAGCCAACCAGTGGCACCTGTCAGTGCCAACCAGTGGCACCAATCAGTGCTGCCTATCAGTGCTTCCAATCAGTGCTGCCTGTCAGTGCCCAGGCACAGGTAGGCTACATATGACAATTGTATATAAAAATAGAAATATTTTTTAAATACTGTCAGTTTCGGCTTAGTTCGGTTTCGGCACCAAAATTTCCATTCAGTGCACCACTAGCGCAAACCAATCAATAAACACCGATTTGCGATTTTTATTTTTATTTATTTATTTTTTTTACCAAAAATGAGGAAGAATATAAATCGGCCAAAACTGATGAAAAAAAAAAAAAAAAAAA
>BLSH010559290.1:1590794-1603571 GCA_018402905.1 Glandirana rugosa
AAAGACCAGCGGTACTAATATTATATTATATTGTATTGTTATATATATATTATGTTATGTTATGTTATGTTATATTATATTATAATCATGGCGACCAGAAATCACGTCCTGGCATCTAACCGCATCTCTGAAGAGGCTGACAGCTGTGAAAACCAGGCATTCTGCCAAGTTCGCTGATAACTATAAGGCCTCATACTCATGGGCGTAATAGCAAAACGTCGGGACCGACGTCAGCGTTTTGCATCGTCGTTAATGCGCGTTAGCGAGCGTCCCTGTCAATAGGCGTTTTGTTAAAAAAAAAAACATTCCTCTATTTTTTTTTAACCTGAAAATGCCGGCGCTAAAAATGCCGGTTAACGTCGCTACGTCATTAATGCACGTTAGTGAGCGTTTTGCCGGCTCTGCGTCAAAAATGCCATAACGCTACAGCCTCGGAACGCGCTGGTCCTGCGTTCGATTTACAGCTTAAGGACGCTGACTCCATCTGCAGCTCAAAAACTTCAGCCTTTGTATGGGGTCATTGAATAACATGGAGAGCTGCAAAAAACGCTAAAAAAAGTGTCGTTAAAAGTCCGTGTGTATGAGACCTAAACACAAAGATACAAAAGTATCTTTTTGTACTTCTATCAAAGGCATGAACTCTGGTCTAGATGAGCTCAGTTTAACCACTTAAAGACTGAACCTTTTTTGACATTTGTTGCTTACAAGTAAAAATCCAGTATTTTTTGCTAGAAAATTACTTAAAACCCCCAATCATTTTATATTTTTTGTTAGCAGAGACCCTAGAGAATAAAATAGAGGTTTTTACAATATTTTATGTTGCACTGTATTTTGTGCAACGATCTTTCAAATTAAATTAAATTTTTTTTTTTTTTGGAAAAAATACACTTTAACGAATTAAAAAAAACAAAAAAAAAACCTTAAGTAAGCCCTTTTTTTGTGTATAATATGAAAGATTACATTACACCCAAGAATCGTGATCTTTATTCTAAGCAACAAAATTGTAATTCTTCTTTTAGCCAGAATTGTGCAGCTCTGTAGATAAATGGGAGGCACGCTGCAGAGGAGGAAAGTCCTAAACAAAACGCCTCGTGTTCCCGTGAGTGCTGACTCGGCGTGCAGACCGTAGATAAGTGAAAGCAAAATCCAGAAAGCCGCACTCCAAAAAATGCTTCTTTATTGCAGATAAAAGTCCATACAGTACAAAAATAGAGCAAAAAAGCTAACACGTTTCACGCCCTTCTCACAAGCGCTTACTCATAGCTGCTAGCACAACAGTACAAAAAACATTTTATATGCATAGACATAGTATAGAATGTGACCAATCAAAGTCAATAGCTCATTAACGGTGATTAGGCCACAGGCGGTGAAATTCTCTGACGGGCGGGATCCATGCAGGGATAGTAGAGCCAATCAGATGGATGATCCAGTACACCTAGAAATTCCAAGTAGGTACATTTTGTTACCCTCCTGTGGGACGCAGCCCCTCAGAGCAGCCGACTTGTGGTGACTAAACAACAGAATGATTAGAAGAGACAATATACAAAAATGAAATCAAAGCAGATCAAATAAACACATCCCTGTGCAAATTAAAACTCCACATGACCTGGTCAAATAGCATATTAGTGACCACAATAAACAAAGACATGTCTGTTGTAAAATTCATGACATAAGATGGACAAATCGCACATAAATAGTAAAAAAAAAAAATATATATATAGCATAAATGTAAAGGTGTATAAATATGTGCTTAAAGATTCCATAAGAATATGCCAAAAGAAGGGGGGGAGATGGAGAAAAACATCTCCGATCTGTATCCAACTATACAAAGGTGACTGGCCCATACACACACACCAATAAAGACGTGTCCAAAAAGATTCCAAAAAGCCAATCCAGGGAGCATTTGTGTTCTAAATTCAAATGATTATAAGCCCACCCATCTGACAATGACGTGTGTGTAAGAGGGGCCGACACAAGGTACACATATCTTGTCAATACACATTAACAATATATTATGAAGAATGTATAAAGCCCTAAATGAGAATATATAAATGTGTAACTAAAGGCACCCTATGATAAGCTGAAGAAGGGAGAAAAAAAATCCCCAGTCTGTGGCCGGCTGTATGGAGACCGTGAGCCCACACACACAGCAATACGAGTGTGTGCATCGAGAGACCGACACAGGGAATGCGTCAGTCACCGATGCAGACAACTGTGAGCCCACACATGTAGCGATGTGTACAGGGAAGCTTGTATATGGGGAAGTTGGCATAAAAAGGGCATGTGGTTTCGATGTAGGTAATCGTTATTAAACAATGTAATTATGTGGAGGGAAAAATGATACAAAGGGAAACAAAAAAGAGAAGAGAGGAAAGAAAAGATTGTTGCATAGTCTCTTATTATGCACAAACATGTGTAATGCAAGGTCACAAAATTGCAAAACAAAACATGGCTAGTTAAAACCGTATATAACCAAGATTAAGAAAATAAAACCGCAAGTCACTGTTGGGACTGGAAACCATGGACTGACGAGGGTGAGGCAACATGAAGGAGCAATTGTAAATATATGAATATATAGAAATATGTATTGATATTAATATAATATTTTATTTTATTAGTGGTGCCTACTCAAATATTAACCCTCGGGGTGCTAGATAGGAGTGATGAACTATTCAATGATGAGTTTGACACAATTGTGCTGCTCTACTGTGTGCTGTGAGGTGGAGCTGGATATGCTGTAGAGTCTCTGTGTCCTCTGATAAAGCCCTATGTACCATCAACCATTACCACTGTTTATGTGCAGCTGGGCTGCAGTATTTCATGGTAACCGGAAACTCACCAGTGCAATGAAAGGTCACTGTGGGGGACACACATGTAGGCAGGAAGTGGCTGCAAAGAGGCACAGATGATCAGCAGCACTGGAATACTTCTTTAACCTTTTTTTGTATTTTATGTAGAGTGTCACGAAGGCTTCATTTAGATGTGAAGTTGGGTGGTAAAAATGTGTAGTAGACATGTTTTGGCCACCCTCTAAGCTGCAATAGACAGCAGATGAGGGTGTTTTACATGCTGCAGTCATGATGCATTCAGCATAATAAGGAGTTACCCCATAACAGGTTTTCAGTGTCACTCTTTCTGGCCAGACTATAACCTTGGTGTAATGACGTGACTGGCTGCTCTGCTGTAAGTTAGGGTTGTGGGGGGGGGGGCAAATTACTTGCCCTACCCCTGGGGGGCGCTACAACCCAACACTATGCTGAAAAAACACTGGCTCCTAGATTTAAAGCAAATTTGTCAAGCCCTGATATGTATATCTCTCACAAAAGTGAGTACACCCCTCACATTTTGTAAATATTTTATTATATCTTTTCGTGTGACAACACTGAAGAAATGTCACTTTGCTACAATGTAATGTAGTGAGTTTACAGCTTGTATGACAGTGTAAATTTGCTGTCCCCTCAAAATAACAACACACAGCCATTAATGTCTAAACCGCTGGCAACAAAAGTTAGTACACCCCTAAGTGAAAATGTCCAAAATGGGCCCAATTAGTCTTTTTCCCTCCCCGGTGTCATGTGTCTCAGGTGTGACCATTCACACCTGAGACACATGACACCGGGGAGGGAAAAAGCGGGTGTGTTTAAATTTTGGTGTTATCGCTCTAACTCTTACTGGTCACTGGAAGTTCAACATGGCATCTCATGGCAGAGATGAGGATCTGAAAAAAAAAAAGAGTTGAATACATGTGCTCAGCATCATATCCAGAGGTGTCTTTGGGAAATAGATGTATGAGTGCTGCCAGCATTGCTGCAGAGGTTGAAGGGGTGGGGGTTCAGCCTTTCAGTGCTCAGACCATACGCCGCACACTGCATCAAATTGGTCTGCATGGCTGTCTTCCCAGAAGGAAGCCTCTTCTAAAAATGATGCACAAGAAAGCCTGCAAACAGTTTGCTGAGGACAAGCAGATTAGACCTGTGGTCTGATGAGACCAAGATAAACTTATTTGATTCAGATGGTGTCAAGCGTGTGTGGCGGCAACCAGGTGAGGAGTACAAAGACAAGTGTGTCTTGCCTACAGTCAAGCATGGTGGTGGGAGTGTCATGGTCTGGGTCTGCATGAGTGCTGCCAGCCCTGGGTAGCTACAGTTCATTAAGGGAACCATGAATGCCAACATGTACTGTGACATACAGAAGCAGAGCATGATCCCCCTCCCTTCAGAGACTGGACCGCAGGACAGTATACCAACATAATGGCCGCAAACAAACTTCCAAGACGACCACTACCTTGCTAAAGAAGCCGAGAGTAAAGTTGGACTGGCCAAAACCAGACCTAAACCCTATTGAGCATCTGTGGGGCATCCTCAAACGGAAGGTGGAGGGGTGCAAGGTCTCTAACATACAGCAGCTCTGTGATGACGTCATTAAGGAGTGGAAGAGGACTCCAGTGGCAACCTGTGAAGCTCTGGTAAACTCCATGCCCAAGAGGGTTAAGGCAGTGCTGGAAAATATTGGTGGCCACACAAAATGTTGACACTTTGGGCCCAATTTGGACATTTTCACTTAGGTGTATTCCCTTTTGTTGCCAGGGGTTTAGACATTAATGGCTGTGTGTTTGAGTTATTTTGATGGGGCAGCAAATGCACACTGTTACACAAGCTGTACACTCACTACTTTACATTGTAGCAAAGTGTCATTTCTTCAGTGTTTTCACATGAAAAGATACAATCAAATATTTACAAAAATGTGAGGGGTGTACTCGCATTTGTGAGATACTGTATATTCTCTAACAAGTACTAGATAAAAAGGTAATACCGCGCTAGTGTTAGAAGTGATAAAGAGCTGCAACCACAAGTACACTATATAGGTAACAAGAAATCTGGAAAATCAAAAAAGCTGCGTTATAAACATTTACAGTCTCAACATTAATCCAGATGGAGGTAACAGTGGTATATAAACAGTCTCTTAAAAAACATAGATGGTAAAGAGAGGCCCGGACTGCCAGTAGGACCATAATATTGGATATCAGTCCAGTTGTCCTAATGCATATACAGGCACTCCCATATGGTAACAAAGTCTTTTGTTAGATGGCTGTAATAAGCAATCAAGACTGCTCCTACCACCCAGTGCTCCACTGTAAGTAAAGTGAGATATCCACCACCGGACAGAAGACAAGCTTACCAGATGTAAGCGTTTTGGTACGTTTATGGCTACTAACCCAACCAGGGTCCCTTTCGGAGTAGACACTCGATTCCACCTGTCAGCACGCTCCTGGAGCACTTTCCCTTGTATTCACAAAGGACCCGATTACACCATCCAGTATACATGCAAGGAAACAGGCCTCGCATAGTGTGATAACGTCCAATAAAAAGTTTTTAATCAGTAAAAGTAATGAATTTACAATCGTTCTAAGTCATTGCATATAAAACGCAGGCCGGCTGTATTCTTCCTGTCTCATGGGTATGGAAAGATCATGGTGACGTCAGCACGCCTTCCCTGGGATAAAAAAAAAATTATATATGGTTCGATATAGACTCCATGCCCCCGATGACGTCACATTTGACGAAATATGTAGGGCGGTAGTTTTTATCTCTGTACTAGAAGGTCCTATTCTGTGAATCTTGAATTTATATGCTGGCTCTGTACTGGTTTTTTTGTACGTTTTTAGTAGCTAATTTTCCCAATAAATCATCATAAGGTTTTGCACTATTTGGACACTATTCTCCTCTTTATGGGGTATCTATGAGAGCGATTTAGAGATCGTTGTTGATTCGTAACCCAATGCCTATCTTGACTCTTATAATGTGGAGTCTAAGGATTGGGTAAGCGAACATGCTATACAACCATGGTGAAGGTGCACTCGGGCAGGGTGGATTTGATTTAAATCAAGTCGATTTAAATCCATGATTTAAATCGCTACTAAAAAGGCTTGATTTTAAATCAACTCGATTTAAATAATTTTTAAAGAGCAAATGTCCTCTGTCCAGCAGCGGCTCCTCCTCTGACCCGCTGTTGATTCACCGACAGTCCCATTCACTTTAATGGGACAGCTGATGATGTGGCAGCAGCAGGTGAGTGGATGCCCGCTATAAATATAAGGACTCATTCTTGCTGGTAATTTGGTAATTAGAGTCTTTAATATTTGCAAACAAAATGAAGGTTTCCTATTTAGAATAGGGTAGTGTGTATATAAAGGAGCGCCCCAGACTATGAACATTGAGAGAGAAAACACTTTAATAGGTGTTAGACAAGAGCCAACGCATTTCGAGGGACCAAGGACTCCACCTTCCTCAGGGCTGCTGCTTGTGAGAAGATCCTTTTATGGGTCAGCCTTAGACCCGATGTCTTGGAGATCAGACCGTCGGGTACGGTTAGAGAGGCAGCATTGAGTCACCTATTAAAGTGTTTTCTCTCTCAATGTTCATAGTCTGGGGCGCTCCTTTATATACACTACCCTTGACACTATGGAGCGACCACTGGGCCGCATCCTGAGGTAGCAGCCCAGGCCCACTATCAACCATACAACATTCGGGCATCTAACTTGTGAAAGAAACTTTTCCCATTCTGCTCATCTGACCTCTTATCTATAACCTCTTATCTATAACCAGTGACCAATCAAGTCAGTCCAGCGTGATCTCTCTACCTTTTCTAAAACATATTTAGAATAATAAGCTGTCAGGTTACTAAAACAGCGATATCAGAACCAATTCAATTATACAGTTTGTAGTGTGCATAGATTTGCAAAACTATGGAATATTCCTGAACTTTGTTTTATCTCATGGTTACTGTGAAATTGTGTGAATGCATCAATGCGCAGTACATGTTATCTCAACTTGCAGAGCTTGGATTTATTGAATGAGTTTACCAAAAATGTAATTATTGCAGAATATACAGCCTCATGCTACATAACTAGGCACCATTTCATGCCAAATAAACTAAATTATTAATGTATCTTAAATAGAAAACTATCGTTAGCTTTTTAATCCAAAAGCATTTTATTAAAATAAATTTGATAAAAATGTAAAAAAAAGGGATTTCATTAAAACTTACCGTAAAATCCTTTTCTCCGAGTTCACTGACAGCCGCAGCTCTTCATGACAAGTGGGGTTTATGCTTGTCCCACTAGGAGTTAACTAGGCAGGGAAAAGAACAGCTGGCCCCTCCCATGGGACCGTCCTCTCTTCCCACATAAACCCTCACATAGACTAGCTCTTCAGTTCGTACACAAGCCGTACAAAGAATAGAGCACAGATGGGTGGGTGCTGCGTCTGTCAGTGATCTCGGAGAAAAGGATTTTACGGTAAGTTTTAATAAAATCCCTTTTTCTCCTACGTTCACTGACAGACACAGCTCTTCATGACAAGTGGGGATGTCCCAAAGCTATGTCAAAAAGAGGGGTGGGTAAACAAGAACAACTGTACCCAACAGAGCCTCTGAAGGAGGCGCCAACGCGCCTACACTGCCGCCTGAAAAACTTTGCGGCCAAAAGCAGCATCCGAAGATGCTAACACATCAACTTTATAAAACTTAGTGAAAGTGTGTACCGAGGCCCAAGTGGCCGCCTTGCACACCTGAGACACCGAAGCCTGGTGTCTGAAAGCCCAGGAAGTGCTAACAGCCCGGGTAGAAGGAGCCGTGACCGGAAAAGGGGGAACCTTGCCACGAACAGAATACGCGTGGGTCACGGTCCGTCTATTCCAACGAGAAATAGTAGCCGACGAGGCCGCCAAGCCTTTGCGTGGACCTTCTGTCAGCACAAACAGATTATCAAACTTCCGAAAAGAAGCTTTAGCAGCTAAATACACTCGTAAGGCCCTCACTACGTCCAAGGTATGCAACTCCATTTCCTTTGGGTGCAATGGACGTGGGCACAATGAAGGAAGAACAATATCTTCGTTAATATGAAACCACCTTCGGAAGAAACAAAGGAGAGGGTCGCAAGACCACCTTGTGCTTGTGCAGGACTAGGTAAGGAGACTTGCACGACAGTGCTGCCAACTCAGACACCTGTCTGGCGGAAGTGATGGCTACCAAGAAATCCCCCTTCTGCTACAGCAGATGTAAGGAAATCTCCCTGATTTTTTTCATAGGGCGGTTTCTGAAGTACAGAAAGCACCAAATTCAGATCCCACGGGGCCATCGGGGTCTTCACCCGAGGCGTCACATGTCGCACAGCTTGTACGAATCAACGAGTGCGAAGCCAAGGGTCTCCGAAAGAGAATCGCCAGGGCCAATATCTGCTCTGATATTTGCTGCAAAAAAGTTAGGACCCTGGACACCACATAAGAGCGAGGGTTATGACCCTCTGCCTCGCACCTAGCTATATAAGCCTTCCAGGTGCGGTGGTAAATCTTGTGAGAAGTACACTTGCGAGCCTTCAACAAGGTAGGAATCACGGAGTCAGCGACTCCCCTGTCTCTTAGCACCTGGGACTCAATAGCCACGCCGTCAAAGCCAGCGAGGGTAAAGCAGGGTGCAAGATGGGCCCCTGAGAGAGAAGACCTTCTCGCAGTGGGAGCCGCCAAGGGGCGTCTGCCACCATTTGCACCACGTCGGCGTACCAAGTGCGCCGAGGCGAATCTGGAGCCACCAGGATTATTGGTATTCCCTCCGCCACTATCCTGCGTATCAATCGCGGTAAAAGTTTTATCGGAGGAAAGGCGTACAGAAGGCGGTAGTGGCCCCAGAGGGCCACCAGAGCGTCCGTGGCCACTGCCAACGGATCCTTCATTCTGGACACAAAGGTCTTCACCTTGTGATTGAACCGGGACGCCATGAGATCCACGTCTGGTGTCCCCCATCTGCGGCAAATCTGGTTGAACACCTCCGGGGGGAGAGACCACTCTCCCTGGTCCAGCGTCTGGCAACTGAGAAAGTCCGCCTGCCAGTTTTCTGCACCTGGTATGTAAATGGCGGAGATTGCCAGAACATGACGTTCCGACCAGCGTAGTATCAGAGCTGCCTCCGCCGAAGCTCCTGGACTTCTCGTGCCTCCCTGATGGTTCACATATGCCACAGCAGTGGCATTGTCCGATTGGATCCGAATCGGATGACCCTGCAACCTCACTGTCCAGTGAGATAGGCACAATCTGATTGCTCTCGGTTCCAGCACATTGATGGGAAGCCGAGCCTCCTGTGCTGACCAACGGTCCTGGGCAGACAGCCGCCCCAGGATTCCGCCCCAGCCTGAAAGACTGGCATCCGTGATTATGATTACCCACTGAAGGGGCAGGAACGACTTCCCCCGAATCAACGCCGAGTCCCGAAGCCACCAGGTCAGAGACGCCCTGGTCTGGGAGCTCAGACGGATCAGAAGGTCCAGAGACCGAGGGGACCTGTCCCACCGAGCCAGGATTGCTCGCTGAAGAAGACGAGTGTGACTCTGGGCGTATGGTATTGCCTCGAAAGTCGAGACCATGAGTCCCAGCACCCGCATACAGAAACGTAATGAAGAACGTCTGTGCGACGGGAGGGTTCGCACTGCCGACTGCAGTGCCAGCAACTTGGCTGGAGGAAGGAAAACCTTTGCCTGCTCTGTGTCCAGAATCAGACCCAGATAACCCAGGCGACGGGATGGAGACACCGTCGACTACTGCAGGTTGAGCAACCAGCCAAAGTCCTGCAGCGAGGTCATTGTGATTTTCACATTTTCCTCCAGAGCCGAAGCGGACTCCGCTCGCAGGAGCAGGTCATCCAGGTAGGCTACTATCGCAATGCCTCTGTCGCAGCAACGCCAATACCGGAGCTAGCAGTTTTGTGAATACTCGAGGGGCTGAGGCCAGACCGAAAGGGAGTGCCACAAATTGATAATGGAGGTCTCCCACTGCAAAGCGAAGGAAACGCTGATGCTGGGGACAGATGGGTACATGGAGGTACGCATCCCTGATGTCCAGAGACACCAGAAATTCCCCCTGATGGAGGGCGGCCACAACCGAGCGAGTAGATTCCATCCGGAATTTCCGCGCCCTGACATATCTGTTCAGGGCCTTCAGGTCCAGAACTGGCCGAACCCCCCCCCCTTTTTGGGGACCACAAACAGATTTGAGTAAAAACCTCGAAACCTCTCTGCTGGAGGCACTGGCACAATCACCCCCTGGTCCGAGAGTGCTTGAACAGCCCCGAGGAGAGCCTCCCGGCGTGTCTGCGGGAGCCCTAAGTTCGATGGGAAGAACCTGTCTGGGGGTAGAGTGTTGAACTCTATCCTGTACCCTGTAGACACCACTTCCCGGACCCAACATTTGGGAATGTGAGCAAGCCACCAGTCTGCGAACCCCAGAAGACGTCCCCCCCCACCCAAAGGGCAACCCATCAGGCTGAGGAGGGCTTGTCCTCCGCCTTTTCGGATTTGCGCTGCCATTGCCGTTTACCGGCCCCTGCAGCGACCTTACCGGGACGGGTCCCTTTACCTGTTGCGCCTGGGGCGCGAAAAAACCTCTTCTGACCCGAGGGGGGAGGCACCTGTCTACTGCGAAATTCACGCCTCCGGGGCTCTGGGAGGAAAGTACTCTTACCTCCCGTGAAATCCTTAATGATCTCATCCAACCGTGGACCAAATAGACGTCCACCCTGAAAAGGAAGGTCGGCAAGACCTTTTTTGGAAGCATGGTCACCGGACCAAGAACGCAACCAAAGAATCCGTTTGAGGATAACGGCAAACACCTCTATTCTGGGTAACATAGGCAGTAAATCGACGGCCGCATCACAAAGGTACTTGAAACCTTGGAGCAAAATCTCAGCCCTCTGTGGCGCATTCATCAGGCGGCCGCAGTCCAGATCACTCTGGAGCTCCGCCATACGCTCAGACAGATGTTGCGCCGCCATGGCGGACGCCAGGGCTAGCCGCAGAACAGAGCCTGCCACCAGGAATAGCGACTTTAACAGCGCCTCTCTTTCTGTCAGCGGGATCCTTGAAGGAAGGAGCCCCTTCCAGAGGAATGGTTGTTGCCTTATTAAGGCGAGCTATCGGTGGGTCCACCACCGGCGACTCCCATTTTTTCAAAAAGCTTTCCTCAAAGGGATAGCGAGCAGCGAAACGTTTTGACAGCGAAAAATAATGCTGCGGATGCTGCCATTCACGATAAATAAAGTGATCAAAAAATTGATCGTAGGGGTAAGCCTTGGGGGCCCTAGGGGGCCCGGAGGACCCACACACATACGCAGAAGTCTGTGATTCGCCATCCTGGCTCAATCGCACCTTAGTGCGAATGCCAGCGATTAATGGCAGAAGCCAGCGCTTTTTCACGCGCAGCCGCCGCCCCCTGATCCTCTTCACCGTCCGATGGGCCCAGTTCCCCATCAGATAGGTCCACTGGGGTCCCGGTGACCAGAGGCGCCTTCCGGATCAGAATCCTCCCCTGGAGAACAAGGAGGAGGGGGACGCTTCTTGGGGGCCTGTTGGGCGACATCCGCCCGGGGGAGAAATTCACTAAAGACCGCCCGCAGCTGGTCCAAAAAAGGCCCTTGCGCAGATTGCGCCACCGCTGATTCCTCCTCGGCAGGTTCAGTAGTATAGTCTGCCATCGTTCTCCCCTCACAACAGTCTTAGTGACACACAGGTGAATACTAAAAGATTGAGGCACCCCCACACAGCCGCGCACCACCGCCCCACAGCGCACCAGGTAACCCAGGAGGACTGCACCCGCCGCCACCAGCACCCACAGGGGAGCCCACCCGTACTTGCTGTTTGCTGCCTGTAACCCTGGAGGATCGTAAGAAGAGCCGCGCCGTCAGTACACACACCGTTCCAAGGAGAAAGGAAAACGTTCCACACACGTTTTTGCAGAAGCATGAGGCACCAAGATGGCCATCGTTGAACACTAGAGGCCGAAACCCATCTACAGGAACGTGCAGTACCGCAAACGGCTGCTCTGAGCACTAGAGGGAAAACCCCGTAGGCCCAGAATGTCCGCGGCTATGGCAAAATGGCGGCCGATCGCCGCATGGCAGCGAAAAATAAAATGAACGGCGCCAGAGAACCGGGTGCGGTGCGGGGAGGGAGGGGGGGGTGTGAAGGAGGTGAAATTGAGCTCCACGCGCCCCTGCCAGCGGTTACCCAGAATTTTTTTTAAGGGTCGTCGGTCCCCCTTCCGCCCCTGAAAAAGGGGGGAAGGAAGGAACTCTCACTCACCACTCCTGACGAGCGCAGTGGGTAGCCACCCAGGGATACCTTACAACAGGCCTCGACAAACCCCAGGCGCCAGGTCGCCATGGCGACCAGAAATCGCGTCCTGGCGAGTGACTTCGTTCCTTCTCTCCCCATGGTAAAACAGCTGACAGATTCAGCGTCGGATTCAGCGAGAGCCGAGAGCCGTTCTCGGCTTCATTTAACAGCTGTTAAACTTGGCCGCTGCCCGGGATATTTGTTTCCACTTAGACTGAAGAAAAGTAACAAACAGGCTGCCTGGAATGTTTGTTGAGAGTTAGGAGAATAAAGGAACAACAATGTATCTTCTTAAATTGTCGACAATTTACTTCGGCTCTTGCCGAGAGCCGAGAGCGACTTAGGCTGCGACTTAGACAGTCGACAAAATGGTACCCCTCTCTTCCTTGCTTCAGTGAGCGGTCCTGCGCTAAAGACCAGCGGTACCGCTGGACCGCGGACCCCAAACAGCTCCGGACAACATTCCATAGGGACCCACCGATGGGTGACGCGAGCAGTCCTCACCACTCACTCTCAAGGAAGGAAGGGGGGAAAAAGTCCCCGCCTTCCCCCTGGCTGCTGGGAATTTTTTTTAAGACCCATTGGCGACCGTCCCCGCGCACCTCGAGTTAAAGTGGAGG
>BLSH010559290.1:1605496-1619670 GCA_018402905.1 Glandirana rugosa
CGCCGCCTGTCTAGCCAGTGAACTGTGGTCAGTGTAAATATGTCGTTAGTCACGATTTTTATCGATGACTTACAATGACCGTCCCTTCCTCAATTGTGATCCCCGCTAGTTCTCCAATTCACACAATGGAGACACCGTAAAGATTGACATACCCCCGACCCGACTGGCCTCCTCCTCTCTCTATCAAAAAGGGCTAGGGACCCTTGTCTAGAGAGAGTTGAGGGGACAGTCTTGACCCTAGACAAAACAAATGTGAGCGTCTAGGGTCAAGACGGACAGAGCCCTCACTAACGCCCACCGACCGCCTGTATCTCAGGTGGGGTGGGCGACTAGCTGAGGGAGCTTTCGGTCGCTCGCGCTTGATCGCCCCTAGTGTTAACTCCTTCCCTGCCAGTAACATTCAGTAGCTATTTTTAGCACTGATTGCTGTATAAATGTGACTGGTGTCAAGTGACCGATCTGTCCGCCGCAGTCCCGCTAAAGAACGCAGATCGCCGCCATTACTATTAAAAAAAAAACATAAATCTATTCCCGTAGTGTGTAGACGCTATAACTTTTGCGCAAACCAATCAATATATGCTTATTGCGGTTTTTATTTTTTTATTTTTATTTTTTTTCCCTATATTTATTATAGCAAAAAGTAAAAAAATAAATTATATATTTTTTTTAAATTGTCGCTCCCTTTTTTTTTTGGTTTATAGCACAAAAAATAAAAAACGCAGAGGTGATCATATACCACCAAAATAAAGCTCTATTTGTGGGGAAAAAAGGATGTCAATTTAGTTTGGGTACAACATCGCTGGACCGCGCAGTTGTCAGTTAAAACGACGCAGTACCGAATCGCAAAAAATGATCTGGTCAGGAAGTGGGTAAATCCTTCTGGGGCTGAAGTGGTCAAGATGAAAAGCCTTCTATGTGCAGCAGCCCCCCTAATACTTACTTGAGCCCCATCTGGATCCAGCGATGTTGCACGAGAGACTCGGCCATCCGGGACTCTCACTTATGATTGGCTGAGACGCACAGCGTGCGCCATTGGCTCCCGCTGCTGTCAATCAGCCAGTGAGCCAATGAGGGGGGGGGGCAGGACAGAGTTGCGCCTCCGTGTCTGAATGGACACACGCAGCTTGGGCTCGGGTGCCCCTTTAGCAAGCAGCTTACTGTGGGGGCAGGAGGGTGGGGCCAGGAGCACCGATGGGGGACCCAAGAGGAAGTTATGGGCTGCCCTGTGCAAAACCACTGCACAGACCAGGTAAGTATAACATGTTTGTTATTTTTAAAGAGAAAAAAAAAAGACTTTAGTATCCCTTTTCATTTTGATTTCATGATATGCATATATCCTTTTTTCATTTTTAAAGATGATCCAACAGATGAAAAACTTGAATTAAATATCGAGGGCTTTTCTGAAGAAAAAGGAGAAGGTAACTTTTGTGTATGACATTCCATATTGCGTTAAACAGACATACTTTCACTGCTGAATGCTCAATGCATTTTATACTTCAGTAAATGTAGCAGAAGGTTTTAGATTCTCTTCATAATATTTTCTGCAGAATCACGTGTTAATGAGCCATATATCTGCTTCTCAATAATTGACATAACAGTTTTCTTTGGAACATGTTTTATTTTACTCCATAGTTTTGTATACAGGTCATGAGGTGATATACATTATATTGTACATTTGGTTCCTGTTTCTGAACTTGGATGTGTCATTCTGGTCTATGTCGATCAGCTGATTGTACTTGTTCTCTTTCTTATATACAAGAAATCAACAATTAAACATAAAAATTTATGCAAGGCATTCTAGTAGGTAGATCTTTCTAATGGAGACACCATGATGTATAAGAATTTAATGGGTGATGAAACTTGATGGCTTTGATGCTTAGTTGAAAATCATTGCATAAGATTTTCATTCTGATGTGAACAGCCATTCAGTTTATTCAAACTTATGAAGTTGATATTTGAATCTAATGTCAAGTTCGTATTTTCAGTGTGACAATTTAAAGGAATGGTCATAAGAAAATGACTGAACTTTTCGCTGCTCTAGTTTTATATTAAAGTGGAGTTCCACCCTATTAAAAGTCAGCAGCTACAAAAAGTAATAATCAGACACTCACCTGTCCCAGGCTCCAGCGATGCGGCCGCCCGGTGCTTCGCCTTTCTCCCCCTCCTCTGTGCGGCGCCGGCATCACAAGTGTGGGCACCCAGCTTTGGCTTCAAAGCCGGGCGCTCACTGCGCTGCACTTTGTGAATGGCAGGTGCATCTTCTGGAACCTGTGATGTGTCCCAGAAGATTGCCAAGAGGGAGGTGAACTTCCTTCCTGTGCCGCGGAGCTAGGGGAGGAAGTGCAGCTGGGACCCTGTCAAAACTGGGTCCCCGCTGCCCCCCCCCAAAAATGACATGCCAATTGTGGCATCTCGGGGGGTCACCTTCCCTTAAAGCACAAGTTCCACTTTTGGTAGGAACTCCGCTTTAAAGGTTAGGCAGACATAGTGAGGGCAAAACAAGGCTATTTTAGCCACATCAAAACTGATCACTTCATTCGCTGTGTTACACTGTAAAATGTATTACAAAAAAAAGCGCTTGGTGCCAGTAATGTGGGTACTGATGTTCTCACAATGTTAGAATTATCTACAATGTTGACTCTGTAACGGCAGACAGCGGTAAACAGACCCTCTGTTTTTTACTGCAGGATACCTTGCAATCAGGTAACCATCTTTGTTTAATTTGATTGTACTTGATGAAGTGGCACTGTGCTTCATTGAAACTCATTTTACCTTTTAACCTGTCCAGTAAATAATTACTGCACTACATGGAGAGTAAATTTTCCAGGGTAACTCAGCTACAGAATCAGAATTTTATACTTCATGTATACCAGCAGCTCCTAAACTTGAGTTTAGTTGCTTTCAGCATTTTTTGCCAAAGCTCCTAAACTCAACTCCATAAAAGCTGATGTGTTTATGTATGTGTGTTTATATACAGTATCTCACAGAAGTGAGTACACCCCTTACATTTTTGTTAATATTTTATTATATTTTTTCATGCGACAACACTGAAGAAATGACACATTGCTACAATGTAAAGTAGTGAGCGTACATCTTGTATAACAGTGTAAATTTGCTGTCCCCTCAAAATAACTCAACACACAGCCATTAATGTCTAAACCGCTGGCAACAAAAGTGAGTACCCCTCTAAGTGCAAATGTCCAAATTGGGCCCAATTAGCCATTTTCCCTTCCCGGTGTCATGTGACTCGTTCGTGTTACAGCAGGTGTATTAAATTTGGTGTCGTCGCTCTCTCACACTGGTCACTGTAAGTTCAACATGGAACCTCATGGCAAAAGAACTCTCTGTGGATCTGAAAAGAATTGTTGCTCTACATAAAGATGGCCTAGGCTATGAGAAGATTGCCAAGACCCTGACCCTGAAACTGAGCTGCAGCACGGTGGCCAAGACCATACAGCGGTTTAACAGGACAGGTTCCACTCAGAACAGCCCTCGCTATGGTCGACCAAAGAGGTTGAGTGCACATGCTCAGGATCATATCCAAAGGTTGCCTTTGGGAAATAGACGTATTAGTGCTGCCAGCATTGCTGCAGAGGTTGCAGGGATAGGGGGGACAGCCTGTCAGTGCTCAGACCATACGCCGCACAGTGCATCAAATTGGTCTGCATGGCTGTCGTCCCAGAAGAAAGCCTCTTCTAAAGATGATGCACAAGAAAGCTCGCAAACAGCTTTTTGCTGAAGATAAGCAGACTAAGGACATGGATTACTGGAACCGTGTCCTGTGGTCTGATGAGACCAAGATAAACTTATTTGGGTCAGATGGTGTCAAGCGTGTGTGGTGGCAACCAGGTGAGGAGTACAAAGACAAGTGTGTCTTGCCTACAGTCAAGCATGGTGGTGGGAGTGTCATGTCTGGGGCTGCAGGAGTGCTGGTGGCAATGAGGAGCTGCAGTTCATTGAGGGAACCATGAATGCCAACATGTACTGTAACATACTGAAGCAGAGCATGATCCCCCTCCCTTCGGAGACTGGACTGCAGGGCAGTATTCCAAAATAACCCCAAACATACCTCCAAGAAGACCACTGCCTTGCTAAAGAAGCTGAGGGTAAAGGTTGATGGACTGGCCAAGCATGTCTCCAGACCTAAACCCCATTGAGCATCTGTGGGGCGTCCTCAAACGGAAGGTGGAGGAGTGCAAGGTCTTTAACATCCACCAGCTCTGTGATGTCGTCATGGAGGAGTGGAAGAGGACTCCAGTGGCAACCTGTGAAGCTCTGGTGAACTCCACGCCCAAGAGGGTTAAGGCAGTGCTGGAAAATAATGGCGGCCACACAAAATATAGACACTTTGGGCACAATTTAGACATTTTCACTTAGGGGTGTACTCACTTTTGTTGTCAGTGGTTTAGACATTAATGGCTGTGTGTTGAGGGGAGAGCAAATTTGCACTATTATACAAGCTGTGCACTCACTACTTTACATTGTAGCAAAGTGTAATTTCTTCAGTGTTGTCACATGAAAAGATGTAATAAAATATTTAAAAAAAAAAGTGATGGGTTTACTCACTTATGTGAGATACTGTATGTGTGTGTGTGTGTGTGTGTATATGTGTACGTATGTATGTGTGTGTGTGTGTGTGTGTGTATATATATATATATATATATATATATATATTATATTCTACTTTTAGCAGAGTTTAGGAGCTGCTGCGGTTAGGTGAGCTTCAACCTCCCTCTCCTGAATGCGGAAGAATCGTGCTCGGGATAGGAATGTTTTGCTGGAAAACGCAGTCCTTGGTTGCGGTAAATGTACTGTAGGCAGGGTGTACATGAAGCCTTTGTTGGTAGAAATGTTTTCATCTAGGCTCCCTTGAAGTAACCAACACTGGATCAGAACTATCCCCCCAGCACAATGGCAAGGTAACTTCATTGATCACTATTTCTGCTCCTGAGAGCAATTCACTGTCCAAGTTAGGGCTGTAACTATTATTTTCATGATTGATTAGCTGGCTGATCATTGTTTCGATTAATTGATTAATCGGATGACCTCCAAGTGTGGTGTATAATTTAGTTAATATGTAAAGTTTAAAAAAAGACAATTATTTATTCTGGAATATACATGTGCACTGGTAAATATAAAGAACCAGCTATATATGGTTAGGGAACAAAATATCTAATCCACTGTGAGAAAATATATGTACAGTGGGTACAGAAAGTATTCAGACCCCGTTAAATTTTTCACTTTGTTATATTGCAGCCATATGCTAAAATTTTAAGTACATTTTTTCTCTCAATGTACACACAGCTCCCCGTATTGACAGAAAAACACAGAATTGTTGAAATTTTTGCAGATTTATTAAAAAAGAAAAACTGAAATATCACATGGTCCTAAGTATTCAGACCCTTTGCTGTGACACTCATTTATTTAACTCAGGTGCTGACCATTTCTTCTGATCATCCTTGAGATTGGTTCTACACCTTCATCTGAGTCCAGCTGTGTTTGATTATACTGATTGGACTTGATTAGGAAAGCCACACACCTGTCTATATAAGACCTTACAGCTCACAGTGCATGTCAGAGCAAATGAGAATTATGAGGTCAAAAGGAACTGCCTGGAGAGCTCAGACAGAATTGTGGCAAGGCACAGATCTGGCCAAGGTTACAAAAACATTTCTGCTGCACTTAAGGTTCCCAAGAGCACAGTGGCCTCCATAATCCTTAAATGGAAGACGTTTGGGACGACCAGAACCCTTCCTAGAGCTGGCCGTCCGCCCAAACTGAGCTATCGGGGGGAGAAGAGCCTTTGTGCGAGAGGTAAAGAAGAACCCAAAGATCATTGTGGCTGAGCTCCAGAGATGCAGTCGGGAGATGGGAGAAAGTTGTAGAAAGTCAACCATCACTGCAGCCCTCCACCAGTCGGGGCTTTATGGCAGAGTGGCCCGACGGAAGCCTCTCCACAGTGCAAGACACATGAAAGCCCGCATGGCGTTTGCTAAAAAAAAACAAAACACCTGAAGGACTCCAAGATGGTGAGTAATAAGATTCTCTGGTCTGATGAGACCAAGATAGAACTTTTTGGCCTTAATTCTAAGCGGTATGTGTGGAGAAAACCTGGCACTGCTCATCACCTGTCCAATACAGTCCCAACAGTGAAGCATGGTGGTAGCAGCATCATGCTGTGGGGGTGTTTTTCAGCTGCAGGGGTAGGACGACTGGTTGCAATCAAGGCAAAGATGAATGTGGCCAAGTACAGGGATATCCTGGACAAAAACCTTCTCCAGAGTGCTCAGGACCTCAGACTGGGCCGAAGGTTTACCTTTCAACAAGACAATGACCCTAAGCACACAGCTAAAATAACAAGCTTCACAACAACTCCGTGACTGTTCTTGAATGGCCCAGCCAGAGCCCTGACTTAAACCCAATTGAGCATCTCTGGAGAGACCTAAAAATGGCTGTCCACCAACGTTCACCATCCAACCTGACAGGAAGAATGGCAGAGGATCCCCAAATCCAGGTGTGAAAAACTTGTTGCATCTTTCCCAAAAAGACTCATGGCTGTATTAGATCAAAAGGGTGCTTCTACTAAATACTGAGCAAAGGGTCTGAATACTTAGGACCATGTGAAATTTCAGTTTTTTCTTTTTTTAATAAATCTGCAAAAATGTCAACAATTCTGTGTTTTTCTGTCAATATGGGGTGCTGTGTGTACATTAATGAGGAAAAAAATTTGAACTTAAATGATTTTAGCAAATGGCTGCAATATAACAAAGAGTGAAAAATTTAAGGTGGTCTGAATACTCTCCGTACCGTGTGTGTGTGTGTGTGTGTGTGTGTGTGTGTGTGTGTGTGTGTGTGTGTGTGTGTGTAAGGGAAGAAAGTATTGATCCCCTGCTGATTTTGTACATTTGCCCACTGTCAATCAATCTGCCCACTCATCAATCTATAATTTTAATGGTAGGTTTATTTTAACAGTGAGAGGCAGAATAACAAAAAAATCCAGAAAAACGCATTTCAAAAAAGTTACAAATTGATTTGCATTTTAATGAGTGAAATAAGTACTTGACCAATTCGCAAAATATGACTTGGTACTTTGTGGCAAAACAGCTGTTGACAATCACCGCGGTCAGACGTTTTTTGTAGTTGGCCACCAGGGTTGCACGCATCTCAGAAGAGATTTTGTCCCATTCCTCTTTGCAGATCCTCTCCAAGTCACTTAAGAGTTCGAGGCTGACGTTTGGTAACTCAAACCTTCAGCTCCCTCCACATATTTTTTATGGGATCAAGGTCTGGAGACTGGCTAGGCCACTCTACAACCCACAACAGTAAAATCAGTCTGTATATGCAGCATAGCATGCTTGATCTACTCACTGTGGAACTTAAGGGGTTAATCCTCAGCATTGTGTAAAAAAGGCTGTTTTATCCTGTATGCTTAGATCCTTCCTTCCTGCACTGTCTTATCTGGGCAAGTCCATATAATACACAGCAGGGTGGTTAAAGCTGCACATGCTCAGTTTGGTCTATTATGCTGGATAGAACAATTCCTGTTTCAGGTGAACTGTTCAGGTAACATGATATTGACATCACACATGTGGGCATGTATACAGGCTGTAGTGGAAATCTCCTTCTACTTGAACACACAGCTATGGACATACTGTGCAGGTTATCTGAAAACCATGGTATAAAGATCATCCCAAAAGGTCTATAGTGCAGTATTTTAATGTAAAAAGATGATTTATAAGCTGTGGGGGGCAGATTTTCATATTACTGTGTTTAATAACATAACCACTTCAGCCCAAGAAGGATTTACCCCCTTCCTGACTAGAGCACTTTTTGCGATACGGCACTGCGTCGCTTTAGCTGACAATTGCGACGCTGTACCCAAATGAGATTGACGTCCTTTTTTTCCCCACAAATGGGGCTTCCTTTTGGTGGTATTTGATCACCTGCGGTTTTTATTTTTTGCGCTATAAACAAAAAAAGTGACAATTTGGGGGAAAAAAAACCCTATTTTTTTTACTTTATGCTAGAATATCCAAACAAAAAATGTAAAAAAAACGAATTTCTTCCTTAGTTTAGGTCGATATGTAGTCTACCTTTTTTTTTGGTAAATAAAATCGCAATAGGCGTATATTGATTGGGCTGCGCAAAAGTTATTGCGTCTACAAACTGAGAATAGATTTATGGTATTTATTATTATTATTTTTTTTTTTTTTTTTTTTACTAGTAATGGCAATGTGCGATTTTTTTTTTTTTTTATCTTTTTTTAATCGGGACTGCGACATTGCCGCGGACAGATCGGGCACTTTTTCGGGACCTATGACATTTATACAGCGATCAGAGCTTTAAATAGCCACTGATTACTGTATAAATGTCACTGGCAGGGAAGGGATTAAACTGTAGGGGGCGATTAAGGGGTTAAGTGTGTTCCCTTATTGTGTTCTAACTGTGTGGGGGCTGGGCTGACAGGGGCATGACAGATCTAACTGTTCCCGATCACTGGGAACAGTAGATCTGTGACCTATCCCCTGACAGAATGTTCTGCCTCTGTAACAGGTGATCGCAGGTCGCCGACGGACGTAGAGTCCGCCCGACCTGTGGGCAACTCGCGCACAAGCCGCCGTACAGCTACACTGCTATTAACCACTTGCCACCCAGCCGCCATCGTTATATGGCGGCAGGTCATCAAGCGGTTAATGTGCTTCTTCTTGGACCAATCCTTTGTTACCTCGGCTGTGTGTTTTGGGTCATTGTCATGCTGGAATACCCATCCATGACCGACCCATTTTCAGTGCCCTGGCTGAGGGAAGAAGGTTCTCACCCAAGATTTGACGGTACATGGCCCTGTCCGTTGTCCCTTTTGATACAGTGAAATTGTCCTGTCCCTTTAGAAGAACACCCCCAAAGCATAATGTTTCTTTTTCATACATCAAGGGACACAGGGCAGGCTATATTATCATTACCTCATGGGTTATATGCCACCTGTAGGTGAATGGACACTGGTAATTCAAATTAGACGGGAAGTCCTCCCCTATATAACGCCTCCCAACTGGGAGCACTTCAGTTTTTTTTGCCAGTGTCTTGAAGGTGGATGGTCACTTCAACAGCTCTATGGATCTTCTATGCTGGTTCCCACACAGGTTCTTTTTAGAATCAGGGACAGCTCTAGTACTGGATCCAATTTAAACGGCTATTAAGCTAAGATAAATGGTACCCCGGCCTTGCTAAGAAGACAAGAGTTTTGCAAGGTTTTGCCTGTAATGCGACCACACGTGGCGCTGGACCCTGCGTACAGGAAAACCTGGGATTCCAAAACCAAGGTACTCCTGCAGGGTGCTGTCCAAGGGAGTGGACCCTCATACTATAGGGTACCCTGTCCTTGAGACTAAACCCGCAGTGATGGGTGATGACTGGGCCTGCAATCTCCTACAGGCCCTGCGGCGGGAATGGTGAGTAATCCCCAAACAGGAATTTGTTGAAACCAGCTAGCTTCCTGTTTATAAAATTCCCACAATTTTCGGTCACCACCAATGTATGTAATCTATGTAAGTGAATGGACGGCGGGGAGTTCGCATGCCAGCGTGCACGTGTGATTCCTGCACAGATATCAGGATGTCACCATAACAGCATGGAGCTCATGCAGCTTGAGGCGGCATGTGGTCGGTGCTGGGGCACAGAGCGGGCTATAATCCTCCAGGGGCACGTGAGTCTGGTGGTGGACTGCTGGAGTCAGGCTAGGCAGAAATTTGAGCTTGGGGGAGGTGGGATAGACAAGTGTGTACACTAGCAAGCCAAGGCTTCCAAGAAGCATACTGCGGGAAGCAGCGCTTCATGTGCACGGGTGTGTTAACCACAGCCCCTGCTGAGGCTAATCGGACCCTTTCTGTCTTTGCTTCCCCTGAGAGACCAGAAGCGACTGGGCAATCTGAGCCGCTGCGACTGTCTGGTATTGTATCTGACCCCTCATCTGTTTCCTCACAGGTTACTAAATATGATTGCTGGTATGATTGCTTCTGCTACACGGTACCAAGAAGCGTGACAAGTCTCCTTCCCCTAACCCTCTGATTCTGGAGCGAGAGTGGGTTGAGGAGGAAGCTACAGGGGATCTGACCGATAATATAGCGGACACTTCTGCTTCAGAGAATCCTGAGCCAGAAGAGCCCCCAAGGACACCTGCCTCTCAATCAGAGGCTGCTGATCCAAGCACTTACACGTAAGGTGCATGCAGCGTTCGGGTTACCTCCAGCGGAGAGTCCTGTGAATGCATATTCCTCCCTTGGGTCATTAAAACAACCACAAGGTGCGTAGGGCTTCTTTGCACCCTCTCCTTGAGAAGGTGATATATTCTGCCTAGGAGCACCCAGACAGATTGTTTATTCCTCCTAAAAGGTTTTCCGTGATGTATCCTATGGAGGAAAGTTTTTTGAGAAAGTGGGGAGTACCAACTGTCAATGCAGCAGTCACATCCCTAAGTAGATCCCTGACCGGTCCTGTTGATGCTCAGGTGTTTCAGGATCCTGCATATAAATGCTGGAATCCTTATTAAAGGCCTCTTTTTCCTCTGCTATCCAACCTGCTATAGCAGCGATTGGGCTATGCCAGGCCTTAAAGGATCAGGCTGAGAGACCCAGTGGAGAGCAAGAGCCGGATAAGGGGTCCATGGATTTACCTCCAGGCTCTGTTTTGCTGTGGATGCTCTCAAAGATTCAATACAGCAGATATCTCGGTTGGCTCTATTGAACTCCCCAGTAAGAAATTTCTAACAGGTTTCCTCTTTCATGGCGAATGCCTATTAGGGGAAGACCTTGACAAATATATTAAAAATATTTCTGGAGGTAAGAGTTCGCTTCTGCCCATAGAGACGGCCAAGCGTCCCTCCTTCAGGGGGTTCAGCTTCTGGTTCTTCTGATTTTTCCGGCCCTAGGCGGTCTCAACGGCCACAACGGTCTGGATCCAGAGGTAACCAGCAGGGTCAAGTTCAGAAAAAGCCTTGGGCCCAGAAGGTCAAGTCTGCCACCAAGCCCTCCTTGTGAAGGGGCGCCCCCCACTCGTGTGGATGGTGGTAAGGTTGTTAGATTTTGCAAATGTATGGGAAGCGCTGGTCCAGGACAAGTGGGTTGTCACCACAGTGTCCCACGAATACAAGATGGAATTCCAAGCTTACCCCTCTCTAAGATTCCTAAGATCCAGAGTACCTACGGATCCGGTAAAGAGCACATTTGTTTCAAGCGCTAGACCACTTGATCCTGCAAGGTGTTATTGCAGAGGTGCCAACAACCGAGAGGGCCAAAGGTTTCTACTCAAACCTATTCACGGTCCCAAAGCCAAACGGAGATGTAAGTCCTATTCTGGATCTCAAGGCCCTAAACCAATATCTTGAGGTATGGCCATACCCCATGGAGTCAATCCGCTCAGTGATTGCCTCACTCCAGAAAGGAGATTTTTTTGGCATCAATAGACAGCAAGGATGCATATGTGCATGTGCCAATTTTTGTACCTCACCAGAGGTTTTTGCGTTTTGTGATAGAACGACATACATCACGACAACTCCCTGAGTCTCCCAGATTCTGGCTCCAGTGCTGGGGCTTCTAAGGTCACGAGGGGTCCTAATAATGGGATACCTGGACGACCTCTTGCTCAGAGGTTAGTCTTGGTGCAGACTCGAGCAGAATGTGGCCCTAACAATCCAGTTCCTGGAAAGCATGGGTTGGGTCGTGAATGTTAGGAAATCCTTGCTAGACCCAGTTCAGTCTCTGGAATATCTAGGCCTACAGCTAGATACAGTCCAGACAAGGGTGCTCCTTATTTTAGGAAAATCAGCGACCTCAAAGCTCTGGTACGCCAGGTGAGTGCGATGAGACGCCCTTCAGTTCACCTCTGTATGACGCTGCTAGGAAAGATGGTAGCCTCTTTCGAGGCAGTTCCCTATGGGCAGTTTCACTCCAGGGCACTTCAGCGCAAGATCTTGGCAGATTGGAACAGGCAGCCACAGTCTCTGGATTCCTGCATGTCCTTGACGTCCAGGGCTCGATGGAGTCTCGCTTGGTAGCTAGTAAGCCAGAATATGTCTCAGGACAGATCCTTTCTTCCAGTATCTTGGAAGATTGTGACCACAGATGCCAGCCTTATAGGCTGGGGAGCGGTCATGGAGGACTCCGCGGTCCAGGGGAGATGTTCCTTAGTGGAGCAGAGATTGCCCTTCAATGTCCTAGAGCTACGAGCCATTCGGCTAGCTCTAAGGTATTGGACATCCAGGTTTCAGGGCCACCCGATAAGGGTACAGGCTGACAATGCCATGGCGGTGGCTTATGTCAACCATCAGGGTGTCAACCTGAGTCAGTTGGCACACAAGGAAGTTTGCCTACTGCTTTCTTGGGCAGAGAATCATCATGTACCAAGACTCTCTGCAGTTCACATCCCAGGGGTAGAAAATTGGAAGGTCAACTTTCTCAGCCGCCAACAGATGCACCCGGGAGAGAGGTCGCTGCATCCCGAAGTGTTTCGGGAAATTTGCTTGCGCTGGGGGACGTCAGCGGTGGATCTACTGGCATCCCAATTAAACAACAAAATCCAGCAGTTTGTGTCAAGAGCAAGGTACCCTCTGGCTATAGGAGTGGACACTCTGGTGATTCCATGGGCCCAGTTCTGCCTTTCCCCCAATCTCTCTTGTACCGCATCTCTTGTCCCGATCTACTCTCAGGGTCCTATATTCCGCTCGAATTTACGTGCGTCAAGTTTGACGGCGTGGCTATTGAAGCCAAAGTATTGAGAGATTGTGGGTTTTCAGGCCCTGTGTTGTCTACTATGGTAAACGCTAGAAAGCTAGTCACCAGGAAGAATTATCACAGGATCCGGAAGGCTTGCATTGCGTGGTGTGAGGCCAGGAAATGGCATCCCTGCAAGTATGTAATTGGTAGAATACTAGCCTTTCTTCAAGCAGGAGTAGACTTTGACTACAATCAAAGGACAGGTTTCTGCCTTGTCCATTTATTTTCAGAGGCCTTTGGCTTCTCACTATCCTGATCAGGACTTTTCTTCAAGGGGTAACTCGTTTGTTACCACCTGTTAGATTTCCTCCCTGTCCATGGTATTTGAATTTTTTGTTTTGTCAGTGCTGCAGAAGCACCCTTTTTAACCTCTTAGGGAGATTCCCTTGGTTCTTTTGACTAGGAAACTAGTATTGCTTTTTGCCATCACCTCAGCCAGAAGGGTTTCGGAGTTGGCAGTAAAGAGCCATTCTTGAGATTGCAACAGGATAAGGTGGTGCTGCGGCCTCTTCATCGAAATGAAGATATTATTTTGCTGCCTTTTTATTCTCCGCCCTCCTCACAGGAGGAGAGACAATTGCACTCTCTGGATGTGGTGCGTGCTGTTGGGATCTGAAGAGGAGATCGGCAGACTACAGGAAGACTGATGCCTTTTTTTGTTTTGCCTGAAGGCCCTAGGAAGGGTCAGGCGGCATCCAAGGCAGCTTTTTCGCGATGGATTTGCTAGCTGATTACTCAAGCTTATGGTTTAAAGGGGAAGGCTCCCCCATTCAGGGTGAGAGCTCATGCCACCAGGAGAGTAGGGATGTCACGTACCAGTATGGATGCTGAGATGATGAGAGGGCTCCCCTTGCGGCTAAGTGCACTACACCCCTGGAGTTGGGGACAGGAGGTGTAATGCCCAAAGAAGCACAGGTCGCCTGCAGATGAGTCTTCAGGACTAGGGCCGAACGAGGTGCAAGAAGAGGACGGAATAAACCTGACGAGGTACACAAACTGGGGGCCGGACAGGAACTGAGGCGTAGGCCAATGATGGAGGTGTCAAGACGGACGATGAGGTCAGGCCGAGGTCAGAGGAGGACGACACATATGCCTGATGACGGTGTAGACCTTGAAGATAACTTCTGAGTAGACGTCCGCTGGACACGAAGAAACCCGTAATGTGGAGGACAGGGGTTGAGGTCCCCACATCACGTGAATCGGCGTTCCCCTCGGGAGAGTAGTAGAGTCGTAGGTATGACCATGCACTGTAGGGATGAGAGGACCACCGTACTCGAGAGTGGGACTTACCCCCTCGGAAGGGGAAATTTGGTATTCGAACTCATTAGTCGATCGTTTAGGTAGCGCTTTTTCGACGGAACCTACGGCGGACTGGGAAGGATCCCGGAAGTCCGTTTTGTTTTTTTCCGT
>BLSH010559290.1:1702395-1715509 GCA_018402905.1 Glandirana rugosa
GTCGTAAGAATACTGTGTACCCCTGCAGGGTTTCGACACGGTTAGTTCTCCCCACCCGTTTTAGTATTGTTGACATGGGTTGTCTTTTTTTGGGAGAATCCGCCGCGATTGGCTCGGATATGACGGCGAACGTTATGGGACGCCGGTTTTCGTCGTAGGCTCCTACAACGTTGTAGTTAAAACATTTTGAATCATTTACACACGTGACTCCGGGTTCATCGACGGAACGTGTGGACTCTGTGGCTCCGAACCATAGATTTGCGGGTCCTGCATGATTGACGGGACCACCTTACTCGGCACTGGCCTTTGCCCCCTTGGAATGGGGCTTAGAGTATACGTACTCAGTGCCAGAAGGCATAGGTTGCTGGCACAGCTTTGGGACGTCCCCATGTGTCATAAGAATGCTGCGTCTGTCAGTGAACGGAAGAGAAAAGGGGATTTTTTGTATAACTTACCGTAAAATCCTTTTCTCTGAGTTCACTGACAGATGCAGCACCCACCCCTCTGCGTTGGTTTTGTACTGCTTGTTACAAACTGATGTGCTGTACAGAGCAGGGGGATTATATGCTAAGGTGAGGACGGCCCCCTGGGAGGGGCCAACCTACACTTTTTTTTGTTTTGCCTAGGCTACTCCTAGTAGGATGAGCATAACCCCATGTGTCATAAGAATGCTGCGTCTGTCAGTGAACTCGGAGAAAAGGATTTTACGGTAAGTTATACAAAAAAATCCCTTTTTTCACACCGATCTTGGTGTGGCCAGATGCTTTAAGGGCTGAGGGGGATCCAGAGTCTAATAGACCCCAATTTTTCAAAAAAGAGTAACCTGTCACTACATATTGTTATCATAGGGGATATTTAAATTCCCTGTGATAACAATAAAAATGTTGGGAAAAAAATGGGACAGTGTAAAAATAAAAAGCAAAATGAATAATTAAAAAACAAAAAAAAAATGCACCCCCCATGCACACGCACTAAGGTGAATGCAAGCGTCGGTCTCGTGTCATATGTAAACAGCAATTGCACCGCTCCTTAATGTTTGTTTTTGCAACAGCATAGCCCACATACCTCTGTATCTATGACAGAAGTGTGGTGCTGGTGGGACACCTTTGCCCTGGCGGATGTCTGGAGACATCTCCACCTTGGTGCTAGGGAATTTACTTGCCACTCAGCTACGTTCAAAACTTTGTCTAGAATAGACTTGATTTATGCGTCCAAGTCTGCCCTAAAGCTGGTCCAGGACGTCACGGTTCTTCCCAGGGGGATATCGGATCACGCCCCTCTGTGCTTTGCCTTGTCTCTGGTTGACCCACCAGACTCCAGGCTATGGCGCCTATCTCGATTCTGGGCTCAGGACGAGAGGATACAGGACCCTGTGGAGATTTCCATGGGGCATTATTGGGCAGCAAATGGCGATTTATTACCCCCATCAGTGGCGTGGGATTCTTTTACGGGGGGAATTTATTTCTAAAATTTCTCGGGTGCGGAGGGAGAAGTCACGGTCCCTGGGGGAGCTGGAGGAACGTGCAGGCAACCTGGAAACCGAATACGTGGGGGATCCCACAGAACAGAGGTACTCTAGAGGGCGGGGGGCGCTGTGTGATCTTGCCACTCAGACTACTACTGCCCTCCTTTATTCGGCCCAAAAGCTGTTTGAACACGGGGGGGAAGAATGGGAGGTTGCTGGCATGGCTGGCTAGGGGGGACGTCCCGACGACCCCAATAGGCTGTATCAGATCTAAAGATGGTCAGCTGCTTACATCTCCCAGAGATATTAACATGCGGTTCTCTGATTTTTTTTTTTTTTTTTTTTCCAGCATATATACGCCACCAAAGCTGACTATCAATCCTCTGCCCTATCCGACTTTCTAGACATGATACAATTCCCTGAGCTGTCTGAGGAGTTGCGGGAGCGACTAGAAGGGGAGATTACTCTCGAAGAGGTTCAAGAGGCGATGGGGGGGGGGGGGGAAGAAGGCACCCGGGGCTGATGGCCTTCCATTGGAATTCTACCAAATATATAGTGAACAACTTGCACCCCAGCTGACTGCACTTCTCTCTGAGTTTGGGAAGCTGGACACCCTGCCTGAATCAATGTCTGAGGCAATCATAGTGCTAGTCCCTAAACCTGGAAAGGACCCATTGGAGTGTGCCTCTTATAGACCAATAACCTTGTTAAATGTGTATGCAAAGGTCCTGGCCACTCAGCTCTTTAAGGTCATAGAGGAATTAATAAGTGCAGATCAGACGGGGTTGATGTCGGCAAAGGGACTGACATAAATATAGGCTGGCTATACCTTAACTTAGCCGTCCCTCATGATAATAAAGGATCCAGAGTCATTGCCTCTCTCGACGTGGAAAAGGCTTTTGACTCTGTGGAGTGGGAGTACCTCTGGGAGGTGATGCAGAGATTTGGATTTGGCCCACGTTTTCTGCATGGTCTCAGACTTCTGTATAGTTCCCCTGTAGCACGTGTACGTACAAATAATTATCGTCTCAGTTTCGATTATCACGCAGAACACATCAACGATGCCCCCACTCCCCCAACCTGTTCGCCCTGGCTTTGGAACCTCTGGCCATCGCCATACGGAATGCCACGGATGTTAGGGGCCTCAGGGTGGGGAGGCTGGAGGAAAAAATATTGTTATACGCAGATGATACCCTATTCTATCTGAATGATGCGGGGCCCTCTCTCCAGGCAGCTCTAAGGATTTTTGATGAGTTTGGCAAATTCTCAGGGATCAAAATCAACTGGTCCAAGTCGGTGTTGTTCCCAATTGATGACGGCGCGTTGGCCATGGTGACCCCTTCACCGTTGCATTGGGTAACAGAGTCATCACTAGGCAGACGTCGGGTTACATGGAAAAAAATCTACAACCTCTGCTCGTCAACCTTCGTACGCGTTGCCTATTCTGGTCTAAACTCCTGCTAAATCTCTTGGGATGGATAATGATGATTCTCCCCAAGTTCAATTATTTATTTAGGAACTGCCCAATCTGGATTCTCATTTCCATTTTTAAGGAAATACAGAAAAGTATCAATTCCTTCATCTGGAATGGTGGGGTGCCCCGAATGGCTCAGTCTACCATCTGGCTCCTGATCTCCATGGGTGGGCTGGCTTTCCCTAACTTTCAAATATATTGGTCGGCAGCTATGTTGGTCACAGTCCATTGGTGGTATATAGTGGCTAGTGATAATGCAGCAACGTGTTTGGAGGTGGCTTGTTTGGGTTCCCTGGCTGAGTTACGCAACTTTGCTTACAGAGGACCGAAGGCGTACCCGCTCTCCCCTGGCCCTATGAGAGCGACGTGGAGGGTGTGGGGGGCAGCGAGGAAGCGATACATTAAACCGCACCAGTGGTCCCCGGCCCAGCCACAATGGGGGAACCCTCAACTGCCCCACTTAAGAACCATGCCGGGGGGGGGGGGCCTGTCCGGCTGCGAGCATGTGAGCAGCTTCCTCTCTGAGCTCCGTCTCCGGCCCGATATCCTGCACTTAATCCTGCTGTCTATAAGCTGACTAATTGCACCAAAGCTGCTGGGGAGAGAGGTAAGCTACCTGCACACCCTCGTGATGGTCAAATACGGCAAAGAATGCCCGATCACTCCAGAGGTGAAGCTGGCCCGATTCGCCCACACTTCCCAAGATGACGGCAGCGACATGCCGAGCCAGGCCGCACCGCGGACCGTGAGCTCGCCTGACTGGAGGGAAGAATCCCCTGCCTGGCCGGACACACAGGCCACCACCTCGGGTGAGTTGGAGGGAAGATCCCATGGGGATACAGATATGGTAGATCCACCTGCCTCGACTAAAGAGCCGACACTCTCCCAGATCATGGACACCATTAAATCGTGTCACGCAGCCCTCTCCATGCAGATAGACACTCTCAGGGTAGATTTTTCCCTGCTTAAAGATGATGTTCACAAGGTTTAAACATAGGGTGACTAATGCAGAGCAGAGGATCAGCACCCTAGAGGATGATTTCTATCCTCTCTACTACTGTCTGTGATATACAAGCTGAACAAAAAATACAAGCAGCAAAGTTGGGGGACATGGAAAACCGCCTGAGAAGGAACAATCTTAGATTAATGGGGTTCCCAGAGGGGTCGGAGGGGAAGATTTCTGAGGACTTTATTATGGATTGGATGAAAAATATGCTGGGAGCAGAGATTTTTTTCTCCACTATTTGCTATTGAAAGAGCCCCTAGGATCCCACAGCGCCCCCTTCCTCCTGGGTACCCCCCACAACCTATACTAACAAAAATTCTACACTTTCGTGATCATGATGCAGCCCTCAGAAAGGCCAGAAATCTGCCTGATTTGCGGTACAACAATAATGTCATTACGATTTTCCCTGACTTCTCTGCAACAACACAAAAGCAGAGGGCTGCGTTTCAAGGGATAAAGAAACGGCTGAGAGAGAGACATCTCCCGTACAGTATGCTGTACCCAGCAAGGCTTAGAGTGGTTGCTCGGGACAAGGTACAATTCTTCAATACCCCGGCAGAGGCTGACCGTTGGCTTGACTCTCTGGGAAAATCGTGAAGATCTGCCGGGATTACAGTAATTCCTCCCTCCCAGGAGGTCGTTTGTTTTTCTGATATGCTTATAGGACTCCTTCTGAGGATGCAAAGTTTAATTCGCTTCAGTTTATAGGGAGAAGAGAAAGGAGAGTGGGAATTATATTTTTTGTCCTTTTTGTTTGTTTGTTTTTGCTCTCTCTCTCACCTCTCCTGGATCCTCCTGGACATTATTGTGAGGACTACTCTGCATTGACTGTGAGGATGGATGGGGAACGATATACATTATTTGTGTTGTCCTCCCTTAACACTTCCTGACTTCTGGACGGTCTAATTAAGGTGTAATTCTGTGCTATGGCGGCCTTGATTCCTATCCACATATTCAACTGTGTTCTCCCTGGGGAAGAATAATTGGAAAATTGGAAACTAGCTTCTCCCTTTTTTGTTTTTGTTTTTCCTTCCCCCTTTTTGGAGGATGGCGATTCTCCTTGTGTCCAGTGGAGGGCAGGCAAGTCATGCAAAAGAGTGTGAACGTGTTATACCTTAATGACACTTCTTAGAATTGTCTGGTGGCGGACTTACAGAGGTGGCGCTACCTATACATTGAATTATACCTGCTGCAGCGATGACCAGTATACTCCACAGGCTGGCCGGAGACGGCACATAAGAGACGTTTGTGACTGAACTCTGTGCCTTTCTCACTATCGTCCTCTGGATGACAGTGTAATCGCACTCCCTCCTATTTTACGTTACCAGTTGGGGGAAAAAAAAGCTCATATTCAGTTGGGGATTATGAGCTGGGTGGGTTGGGTTTTTTTGTGGGAAAGTTTGTTGTTTGATGTATATCCACATGAATGTCTTTTTTTTGTTGATGGTGATTGGGACTCTCTCCGGGCGGGCTGGGGCCCCTCAGGTATGCACTCAGGAGGTGCGCTTTTATAGTAAATGGTTGGGGTCATATGCACCACCTGGCTCCAGAGGGGTTATATGCCTCTTGTTTTTTCCTGTGCCATGGCGTTGGTCACAACGGTGCTTTCCTGGAACTTCAGAGGCCTCAATTCTAGAATTAAGAGATTGTTAGTGTTTAACTATATACGGAAGCATGCGCCTCACCTGATTTTCTTCCAGGAGACACATCTGATTGGGTCTGCGGTACTGGCACTGAAAAAGGCATTCGTGGCGCATACATTTCATTCCACATATTCTAATTATGCAAGGGGGGTTACAATACTGATAGCTAAATCCCTGTGCTGTTCTATTACAAATTTAGTCACGGACCCCTTTTGGTCGGTATGTTTTTTATAGCAGTTATAAGAATAAATAATTGTGCATACACCTTTGTGGCAGTCTATGTGCCTCCCCCATTTACTGTGGCACTCTGTGACTCAGTTATGTCAGAGGTGCTACAGGTGGCGGAGGACCCACTGCTGATTGCTGGAGACCTCAATGCAGTACTTTCTCTGAACCTGCATCGATTTCAGGCAAAGTCTCTAGGTACCTCTCCGTTAGCGGCATGTCTCTCTAAATACAACCTGGTAGATTGTTGGCGAAGTAAATACCCATATACGCAGGAATATTCGTGTTATTCTTCCACTTACAAATCTCTCTCCCGAATAGATATGGGACTGATGTCCCCTTACCTGCTTTCTAGGGTAGTAGAGGTCTCATACCTCTACCGAGAGCAATTTCGGATCACTCTCCCCTACTGATTAAACTCAGCCTCTTGCCCTCTAAGGGGTATAGGTTATGGCGTCTAAGTCCACTGTGGCTGGAGGAGGAAACCTTCTTTATGGCCACGGCCAAAACTATCTCCAACTACTGGAATGACAATAGAGAAGGCACACCGATGGGGGTGGCATGGGACGCTTTTAAAGCTACTGCTCGGGGTGCAGTTGCGGATACGGTTAGGCGTCTCAGAGAGGACAGGGCATGGAAAATATCCACCGTACGATACTAGGGCTTTGGCAGCGGAGGTGGAATATATTAAGGACCCCTCCTCTTCCAACTATCAACTATGGAGAGACTCTATGCAACAACTTGACTTGCTTCTTATTGAGAAAACTCAAAAGAAAACGCTTTATCAGAAACAGAGGTTATTCGAATTTGACGACAAGAATAGTAGGATTCTGGTTACTTGGCCAGGGTGGACGTCCAGCCCACCTCAATTTCTTGTGTTTTTGACGCCAAAGAAGTCCTTCAAACCTCCCAGGAGATGATTACGCAGACTTTCTTTGAGTTTTATTCTCAACTCTATTCCTCCAAAGCTGAGTATGAACAAGAAGACTTAATGAGCTACTTAGATGATGCTCCTCTACCTCTCCTCTCTGAGATGGAGACCACTGAGTTGGATAAACCCATTTCAATAGAGGAAATAAACGAGGCAATTGCATCCTTTAAACCAAACAAAACCCCAGGTTTGGATGGATATCCAATCGAATGGTATAAATCATACACTGAATACTTATCCCCGTTACTTTTATCCATGTATAAGGAACTTTATGAAACCGGGGACCTCCCTCCTTCACTTAGGGAGGCTTTGACAGTTTTGATTCCAAAGCCTGATAAGGATCTCAAGTACTGTGGATCGTATAGGCCTATTTCATTAATAAACGTTGACGCAAAAATTTTGGCCAAAGTTTTGGCACGTAGGCTAAATGCGGTTATTGTAGGACTCATCAATCCTGACCAAACGGGCTTTATCCCCGGTAGGTCGACAGCATCAACCTACGGCGACTATTCACCAATATTCAGATTGCGGGAGCGGATCTTGACACTAGAGTAGTGGTGTCATTGGATATGCATAAAGCGTTTGACTCCATTGAGTGGCCCTTTTTATTTGAGATCCTTAAAAGATTCGGATTCGGCCCTAGTTTTTTAACCTGGATCAAGCTTTTATATTCTCGTCCCATGACACGCCTTAGAGTAAATAATAACATAACTGATGCCTTTCCAATGCTCAGGGGAACTAGGCAGGGGTGCCCCTTATCTCCTTTATTATTTGCCCTAGCCATAGAGCCCCTGGCGGTGCTCCTTAGGGGAAATGGAGGAGTCGGGGGCTGTAAAATTAACAACTTAGAGGAAAAAACATCCTTATATGTGGATGATATGTTGTTGTATTTGGCAGATGCAGCAGACTGTCTACTCAATGCCCTACAGGTTATCCTAAAATTTGGGACCTTTTTTGGGCTTCAAGGTCAACTGGTCTAAATCCAGTATATTCCCAATAGATCCCCGGTTTCAACCATTGCTTCCACTCTCTATACAACTCAAAGTGGTTTCTAGATTTCGATATTTGGGAATAGAGGTGCAGTTGCCTTTAAAAAATTATATTGACAATAATGTGACTACATTAATAAGAAGACTGAAAAATTGCTTAAATGCTTGAGGTAAGCTTCCCCTGAATCTGTTGGGGAGGATTAACCTTTTTAAAATGATTTTCCTCCCCAGATTTTTGTATGTCTTTTGGCATGCCCCAATTTAGGGAAAATTTTTTTTGCGGAAATAGATTCTCTACTCACCTCTTTCCTATGGGCATCTCGACCAGCTTGGATATCACTAACCACCCTGAAACTCCCAGTACAAAAGGGGGGGGGGTGGCTTTACCTGATTTGTAAACTTACTATTGGGCAGCCCAGCTAACCCACATTCATAGTTGGTTTTTCCCTGATATTGCTAATGCCTCGGTTGCAGCTCAAGCGGCACTCATGCAATCCTACGAGGCATTGATAAATCTCCTATATAGAAATTGCCCATATCCTATTGAGGGGGCGGAAGTTCTGAAATTATCGTATAAAATTTTCCATTTAGCTAGTAAAAAAATTGGGGCCTCCTCCCTCACTTTGTCACCCAACGCCCCCCTGTGGTATAATGACAACCTGGCGGAGATCGTCCGTTTGCCTGACGTATACAGGTTGGACTTAAGTATGTGCATCAGCCGTTTACTGAGTGGAGATTCAAACCATACCGGGAACTGGGGTCCGAACTGGGTGTCCCGGCCAATTATCTCTTCTATTATTACCAACTCAGACATGCTGTGGCAGCGCAATATGGGTTAAGGGATGTTCACCTTCGGACCTCCGCGCTGGAAGCTTTATTGTATGATGATGATGATCACTCTAAACTGATTTCCAGATACTACTCCCTGCTGTTCTCGAAGACGTCTTCTAAAATACTTCGGGTGCAAACCCAATGGCAGGCAGATATTCCTGCCTTACAAGAAGACACGTGGGAGACCGTGTTCAGCGATCAGTGTCATAGCGGCAGGTGACAAAGTGATCCAAATGAATTACCTACACAGAATTTATTATACACCTGCAAGGCTTTTCAGAATGGGTCAATTAGAATCTGAAGAGTGTTACACATGCCATATAGCAGTGGGTAACTTTTGCCAAATGATTTGGGAATGCCCGCGAATTCATACGTTTTGGTCAGAGATTACCTCGTTTATGGAAGAGAAACTGGCACTACCGAATATATGCAATCCTGCCAGGTGTATCCTTGGGGATTTGGAGGAGCTGGGAATCCACGATAAGACTTTAATTAGATTTCTCTTTTTCTATGCTAAAAAGGCAATTGCCATTCAATGGAAAAACCCTGATCCACTGACTCTCCGGATGTGGGTGGAGTTGGTGAACCGAGCCCTGCCCATGTATAAGCTAACAAATACGGCTAGGGGATGTACAAATTTTTTTTCTAAAATATAGTTGAAATGGATTGACAAGGTGTCTGGGTCCATTGAAATATAATGTATAGAGGAATGGTATTGCTAGACAGATAGGAGGGAGCTTGGTAGATGACAGATTGATAAGGGGGTTTTCCTATGCTGGGCCCTGGGAGAGTCTTAGATACATCATCGCGGTCATCAACTTATGGTAGAACTGTACAAGTACTTCATGTGGTCATGTTTAATTTGTGTTTGTTTTTGGTGTTTTCCTGGTTTGTCTTCCCTTTCCCTTTTATGTCACCATACACTGATAACTGGGTGTATACTAATTTCGATGTGTTGAGGTTATCCAGTTAATATGGATATCTATTTTAAACTATACACCCTTTCTTATTTTTTTTTTTTTGTTTTTCTTTTTTCCTCTCATGAGGATGTTTTTTTATATGTATATTAATAAAATACCTTTTAAAAAAAAGAACCATGCCGGACCCGAAAGTGTGGGCCAGATATGGTATCACTACCTTGGGAGACATTCACACACAGGGAGCCCTGTCACCCCTCTCTGAATTAGCAGCTGCATATGGTCTACCCTGCTGGATGCGGTTCAGATATATGCAGCTCAGCCATGCCATGCGGGCCCAATTCCCCCAGCCATTGACCTTACAGAAGACCCGATTGAGGAGCTGTTATCGCCGGGAGATCTATGTAAACCGTTATCGGCGTTGTATAGTACCCTGCTGAGTAAAGAGTCCCCTAGGCTGACTAAGTTATGGGAACTGTGGAAAGAGGGCATACCGACTCTGGACTGGGAGGGCTGTCTGGAACTCGGGCCCAAATTGGTTATTTCCTCCGGAGATAAGTTAATTCACGTTAAAATTATCCACAGACTGCACTACACACCTCAGAGACTACACCGTATTTTCCCTGACAGGGACCCTGGATGCCCGAGATGCAAAACACAGCTGGGCACCCTGTTCCATATGTTGTGGGACTGTCCGGTAATAAATCAGTTCTGGCAGGAGGTATTTGGGATAATTAATTCCAGACTGCAGTTTTCCATTCCGATGACACCGGAACTTGCCTTACTGGAGGTACATGAGGATGAGCAGCGTTCACATCACTCCAAACTCCTTATCTCTTATCTATTATTTTATCTCAAAAAAGCCATTTTGCTGGCGTAGACTTCTCGCTCTGCCCGGTTTTGTCCTCCTGGGAAGCACTGATAACAGCCCTACCTATGTATAGGATAACGTACCTGAATAGAGGTTGTGCTTGGAAAAATGATAAGGTTTGGGCTTCATGGATCAACTCCTAAAAGGGGGTCGGGATGGTGGGGGGGGAGGTACTCCCACAAGGGAAGTGGAATAAACATATACATTTTCTATTTTGCTGTTGATATACTGTATGACATGCCATATGTGACTATAACTACACAGATATATGTGGATGAGGATGTCCGTGTGGCCATGGCTGCTCTGTTAACTCCAAGTTGTTTTGAATGCACATGTAACCTGCTGTACTGTTTGGACTGTCTATTGGGTATACTGTATTTTATATGCAAACATTCAATAAAGCACCTCTGATTGTTAAAAAACCAGCAATTGCACAATGCATGAGAGGTATCACTGTGAAAGTCAGATCGAGGGCAGTAATTCTAGCAGTAGACCTCCTGTGTAAATCTAAAGTGGTAAACTGTAAAGCAGTGGTTCTCCACTCCTGTCCTCCGGACCCACCAACAGGCCAGATTTTAAATATTACCTTGGGGAGATGCAGACTAGAATACTGCAATCATTGAGCAGTAAATGATATCACCTGTGATGCATTTCAGTTAGCCTGCAAACCTGGCCTGTTAGTGGGTCCCGAGGACATGAGATGAGAACCACCGCTGTAAAGACTTGTAACTACTTCCTGCCCACCATCAAATAACAGAGGGGCAGTGCAGCTCTCGTTCTGGGAAGACCTCATATGACGTCATCCCAGAACGAGCGCCCTCGGGGGCACGTAGTCCGGCGATCACGGCCACGCTGTGTTGCTAGGACACAGAGCGACCCCGATCTCTGTAAAGAGCTGCGGCTCTTTAACCATGTGATCGGCTGTAATCAATCACAGCCGGTCACATGTAAACACAGAAATGCAGGTAATCGGCTCTCAATGCCACACTGACAGTGTGTCAGTGCCCTGATTACAATTAGCGCCACCAGTGCCAGCAATCGGTGCCCACAGGTGCCTGCAATCAGTGCACACAAGTGCCCACCAGCGCCACCAATCCGTGCCCTTTAGTGATGCCAGTCAGTGCTGGCTATTAGTGCCGCCTATCAGTGCTGCCCATCAATCAGGGTTGATCCTACGTTCACAGATTTCTGGCACCCCCACATGGGCATTCTTTGCATTAAGGTGAAAAACCTTTTCTTAGTAGTGTCACCCCCCCCGAGACCCCCTTTTACTTACCTGAGCCCGCTCGTTTCAGTGGTGTCTACGAGCAATCCACTCCAGCCGGTGTCACGGGTCCTCATTGGCTGGATTGATAGCAGGGGAGCCATTGGCTCCTGCTGCTGTCAGTCAGGTCCAGTGACGCGAGCCCGAGTCCCGCTGCACGCAAAAAGCAGGACACGGGAGCGCTCCCGCACATGTGACCCCAGAGAAGCTTTCCCTGATGGGTCACTCGAATCGGAGGAGGGCCTAGGAGCGTCGCTGGAGGACCCCAGAAGACTAGGTTCGGGGCCACTCTGTGCAAAACCACTGCACAGAGGAGGTAAGTATGACACGTTTGTTATTTTAAAGGGGATAAAATTAAGATTTACAATTGCTTTAAGTGCTCAAAAATGCACCCCACTCGTGCTCCCCTTTTGGGTGTGTGCTCACCTCAATTCCAGTGACCTCACAACTAAGTTTGTTCTGATTTCGCTCATATATCTCACATATCACATTTGTATGTTGTATCTCAGCCAGGGGGTCAAGAGGACGGCACGACAGCTGTTCCCGAAGGTATACACACTGTACACCTAGCAGTGTATGTTGGATCACGGAGACAAGAGCCTGAACTTAATTTTAAAACGATAAGGCACCATTCACACAGGGGCGACTGACGCTCCGACTTGGGTAGCCTCAAGTCGCCCCAGGTCGCTTGACATCTGAAATCCCATTGAAATGAATGGGAGCCGTCTTAATGTACACTACTGAAGTCGGAACGACTTCAGAAAAAGTTCCTGTACTACTTCTAGGCGACTTCTATCCGACTTGTGCCCATAGAATTGAATAGAAGTCGCCTCCAAGTCGGATCCCCCATCTAAATAAAAGCGACTTTGTAGTGAAAAGAATAGAATTTATTTTTAGGCAACCCCCTCCCTCCCTTTTCTGATTGGTCAAGGCAAAGTCGCCTGGAAAAAGTCGTGTTGTAAAGTCGCCTCAAGTCCCTGGAAGTCGCGCTGGAAGTCGCGCTGAAAGTCGCGCTGAAATTGCCTAGCAAAGTCGCGTCAAAGTCGGGTCGCCCCTGTGTGAATGCAGCCTAAGAGTGTGGTGCGCTACAAGCACCTGATGAATGGGAGTACACAATCATTACAAGTTTAATAAACGTCGCTTGGTTTTAAACAGGCCTCGACAAACCCCGGGCGCCAGGTCGCCATGGCGACCAGAAATCATGTCCTGGCGAGTGACTGCCGTTCCTTCTATCACTATGTTAAAACAGCGTGTCAGATTCAGCGAGAGCCGAGAGTTCTCTGCTTAATATAACAGCTGTTAAACTTGGCGGCTGCCCGGGATATTTGTTTCTACTTAGAATGAAGAAAAGTATCTTCTTCTTTCAAAGCAATTATCTCTGGGCTATCAGGAAAGTTTAACCATTTAAAGACTAAACCGCGGTTCAAATTGTCGACAATATAATTCGTCTCTTGAGAGCCGAGAGCGACTTAGACTGTGCGACAAAATTGTATCACTA
>BLSH010559290.1:1715584-1738382 GCA_018402905.1 Glandirana rugosa
ACCGAGGGTTTTCTTCAAGTTCTTAAATAAAACCCGCTGTCCGCAGTGCGTTAAGACAAACGTGCTAAATTGTCACTAAACAGCCCACTGTTTCCGACGTTTGTGCGTTACGCTAAACCGACGGTTTATTTGACCCTAACGTTCCCGCAGGACGTTAAACGCCGCAATTGTTTTGCGTCCGTCTTAGTACCGTTAAACCGACGTTTTGTCTTGCGGTACCTCACTTACCTCGGATTCACACGAGGGCACGTTCTTAGTGGTGACTACTAGTAGTAGTGAGGTGATAGTTAACGAATTTCACGAGTTTTTACGTGGGGTGAGAACGAGAGGAAAACCCACACACGAGTTGAGTTAAGGTCACTGGAGTGTTGATTCAAACCAGTCTAAAACGAAAATTCAGAGTAGGTCTGAATCACTATTCACAAAGGACTAGCGGAATACAGAGGAAGTATCATAGCGACGGACTCTCAAGGCACTAGAGGAGGTGTAGACACATGTCATATATTTTTTCATTTAGAGGTTATCACAAAGTAGAAATTTTGGTCCCGAACTGTTTAATCGGAACTTAGATCCTCGGCCGATTTTTTCAATCCTCTGTCAAAAAATATCGCATCACACCCCAACAGTCGCGGTCCCCATTCTGTTCATTAAACGCGGGGATTGGGATTGAATGAGTGTCGTCTCGTCGGTCAGTTATTGAGGTAGTAATGTAGTCCCAATATCCGACCGGTCTTTCTCACTGTGATTTTTTAGACAATACCCCCTTTGAGGAATAATACGACTTACGTAGCACTGACGCCGTACATTTTACGGGAGTAGAGGACGGATTACCTCGAATTCCCACCGTTTTTGTCTAGAGATGACGTGTAATAGGAGATCACGGAACTCTCAGGCAGCGATACTATGAAGGAGACATAAGGCGATCAGGAAACACTTATCACTAAGTCTGGATGAGACTTAAAAGCAAAATCTGACCAAACTTAGTTGTGAGGTCACTGGAATTGAGTTGAGCACACACCCAAAAGGAGAGCAAGAGTGGGGTGCATTTTTGAGCACTTTAAGCAATTGATAGTGGAGTGATGATGATCATCAGTGGTGATTCTTGCACGGGAGCACACTTAGGCTCCATTCACTCCATGGCGTTCTGTTTTGCAGCCAAATTGCCATGATTCTGCCTGCGTTTTGTTAACGCCGCAAATTGCAGGACGCCCTTGCAATCCCAGTTTATTTGGCAGCCAAATCGCATTGCGTGTTTGCAGCCTTTGTCACCCGACAAATCACTGTTAAATCGTGCAAACAGAATTGCGGGACGCCTGTCGCCCAAAAGAAATTCTTGAACTTCTTTTGGGAGCCAGGCATCCCGCAATTTGATTTGCATGATTTTACCGCGATTTGCCAGTCGGCAAAATCGCGTATCGATTTGGGTGCCATTCACAGTAACTGGGATCGCAAGGGCATCCCATGATCTGCAGCGTTTCATATTCGCGGGCTGAATTGTGGCGATTCCACCCACATAACGGAATGCCATGGTGTGAATGGAGCCTAATAGACTGCACCTGCTTTGTATATCTTTAAAAAAAAATCTTTTTTTTTCTTTTTAGGCCTCATACACACGGACGTTTTTTGACGCCGGCGTTTTCTGGCGTTTTTTGCAGCTCTCCATGTTAGTCAATGGCCCCATAAAAACGTCGGCGTTTTTGAGCTGTAGGTGGCGTCGGCGTTAGTGAGCAGAAAGTAGAACCCATGGCCATCGCGTTCTGAGGCTGTAACGTTTTGACGTTTTTTGACGCCGACGCCACAAAACGCCAACAAACGCCACCTAATATTGTACCGGCGTTTTCCGGCGTTTTTTGACGCCGACGTTTTTAGGTTGAAAAATAGCAGAGGGATGATTTTTTGTAAAAAACGCCTATTGACGCCGACGCTCACTAACGCTCAAAAACGGCAATGCATAACGCTGAAAAACTTCGACTTTTTTTCCTTAACGTCGGACCCGACGTTTTGTTTATTTTTTTAGATACGCCCGTGTGTATGAGGCCTTAAACTGTGTACTGGCACTATTATTTTCACGAGTATCAACTTGTTTATATTATTTTGCACTTATGTTATTTTGAAAGATATTATGTTCATTTATTATTGACCTATCACTGTGGATTTATTTATGTAGATGAGCTAGTGCAGCACATTGATTGGATTAGCCTACTCATTTGTACCTGTGAGAAATGTGGGCAAGAAGTCCTCAACCCTTTATTAAAACCGCGGCTGCACCATGTGGTCTCGCACACATGAAAACGAGTGTAGGGGTGCTATTAAGAATTAATGGCAGCCCTTAGCATCTGCTAAAGAGTAGCGCGTTTTGCCTGTGATTTGGAACGTGCACATTCATGCATGCATTCCTGCCACGCACATGTGAGCCTAGACTAAAGACTAGTTAACACCATCATTTCTGTGTTCACAGTACATTTCTGCATGTGTGTTTGCAGTATGTTTTTTGGAACCATTGTTTTAATTTCTTTAATTTTTTTTTTTTTTTTACTAAGTTGTGTTTGCACGCATTTATGTGCATTTTCGGTGCTAAAAAATGCAGCATGCATAAAGCAATGCAACGTTGTAAACTAGGCTCATTGAAATACAGTCCTTTTTCTTGGATATGCGCTCGTATTTGGTGTAAATAAGCTCTAAATATCCATATTAGATGGCTAGAAATCCAAAGCCTTTAGCAGGTAAAATGGCCCCATTATATGTATTTCAAATGTGTATCTAGCGATTTGTCTGGAGTTTCTTTTTTTTTTTTTTCTCATGTCTTTTATTCAAAATTTTTAAGACTAAGAAAAGACAAATGAGAAAAGGAAATACCACAAAAATGCAACATAAATTCAGTGGGTGGACTTTTAAAGACATCCGAACAGGTCAGAGATTGTCCACGATAATTGAGTTCACCATTAATGGTATTTTTTTTTTTTTTTTTTAATAGGTAGTAGACCCCAGGAAATTGTACACGAATCGAACACTGATGTACAAGTTCTTCCGAATTGCAACACACCACAAAAATCCGGAACTTTCTTTAATCCAGTAATGAAGACTAACCGGTATGTTAGATGGTTTATTTCCCTGATAAGACCTTTATACAATGGAAATGTACAAGTGCAAAACTACATTGGTAACTTTTATTTTATTTATTTTGATTCCAAGGGGTATAAATGTTTTCACATAAGAGATACGCAGCTTTAAAAGTTTTATGAAAAACTTTGAAAATGCCCTGCCACGCATTACTAACATCTGTGAAGTACAAGTGCATATACATAAAAAACAAAAAAAAAAAAACTGTTCTTTTAAATCAAATCATCAAATGTATGAATTCCTATCGCAGTTGAAGTGTTACTTAACCCAGTAATATGAAAATAGTTAATCTGCCTCCCCCCCCCCACCCCCCCACCACAGTGCCCACAGCTTATAAATCATCTTTTTACATTAAAATACTGCCACTATATACCTTTTTGGCTGATCTGTATACCATGGTCAGTGATAAACTGCAGTTTCTCCAGAGCTGTGTGTTCAGGTAGGAAGAGATTTCCACTACAGCCTGTATACACGCCCACATGTGGGATGTCAATATCATGTTACCTGGGTATCTCTGAGAACATGTAAATGTTCTCTCCAGCATAAAAGACAAACTGAGCATGTGACTACCCTGCCTGTGTTGAGCTGACCTTCCACAGAGGAGGGGAAGATCTATGCATACAGCATAAAACAGCCTTTTTACACAATGCAGAGGATTAACCCCTTAAGTTCCACAGTGAGTATAACGAGCATGCTATGCTGCATATACTGACTGATTTTACTATTGCGGGTTTATTAACATTTTAAAGTTAATAAACTCCATGCATGTATCCCTAGGGTAAATGTTTTTTTTTTTATATATATTACACATATGACATTCAAAGAGAATAGGATATAGCATCCATCAGAAAGCAAAAACATAAATGCAACTTACAATTATTTGTGGAAAATATAAAGTGAATGCCTAGTATAAATCAGGATAGATGGGGTAAATGGCTTAATTCATAAACCAAGTGCATATATTATCAGAAATGTTTTAATATTTTTTTTTTTTTATATATGATCTAGTTTAAAAATCCATATTATATTCCCAATTCACAAACATACCCACCCCCACAATGTCACCATGCATAGAAGTGCAAAAATAGATGTCTGGAGCAGGGTGGATTTGATTTAAATCAACTTGATTTAAATCCTGATTTAAATCACTAGTAAAAAGGCTTGATTTAAATACTAATTTTTAAAGAGCAACTGTCATCTCTGTCCCACAGCGGCTCCTCCTCGGACCCTGCTGTTGACTCACTGACAGTTCCATTCACTTTAATGGGACGGCTGGTGATGCAGCAGTGATACTACAAGGTGAGGGACGTGGCGGCAGCAGGTGAGTTGGAAATGTAGCTTGGTAGTAGCAGTATCAGTCTGTGACTGGACTAGTAAGGACACAACAGGACAAAACTTGTACATACGAAAAACTACCCCTAATACTTTCTAAAACTCTAATCGCTCTGACAACTACATGCAGTGACAGAGGTGTGGGTAGGACAGAACACATGTGGAGATCAAGAGGGATTTTAGGGCCCCTGACCAAGGGGTTCTTTATTTAGGAGGGAGTCGGATAAAGGGAAGGCCACAGGGCAATAATTCCAACACTGTTGGGGACATGCAAAAATATAACAGGGTGGCAATTGGGCACATCATGGGATAAGTCCAGAGGCAGAGGGCAGCAATCTAATACAGCAGGGACTTGGTCCAGAAACACAGGGCACTATCAGGCCACAATGGCAGCCCAGGGTTACAGGGCAACAATCCGGGCACAGTAAGTAGCAGGCCACAATCTGGTACAGCAAAGTTCAGGGGCACAGGGCAACAATCTAGTACAGCAGGGACTTTGTCCAAAGTCACGGGCAAAAATTTGGGCACAGTAAATAGCAGGCCAAAATCCAGTACAGCAAAGTTCAGGGGCACAGGGCAGCAATCTAGTACTGCATGGACTTGCCAGCCAACAGTCGCCTCAGCATAGGAAGTCCAGGCAGCATGGTAGGGAAAAGTAAGTCTGCATAGGCACATCACAGGTCCTTAGAGGGCTGTGTCCACCTGGCTGCAGCATCTGGACCATATAGACAGCAGTTGCAGGAAGGGCAGAGAATGAAGTCCCAGGGCCCAGAAAGTCAAACAGAGACAGTACAAGTCCCAGCAGTGCAGAAAGCAAAGCACAGCCCATACTGAACGATCTGTCTCCACAGTTCCATACGTCTTCTAGCCTCCTAATGAGACCTACAGCCATCAGCTCCTCTATCCATCACTGAAGAGACTCTCAACAGTCTGAATCCCTACTTTGTTGTACGGACCCTTTTGAATTCACTCAGAGACCTCACCTCAAATTCAGGTGGTGCTGAGGTGTCTGCTCTTTCCTGCTACAGTATACAGTAATTCATTTATGTGCTACCTACTGAGTGCAGCCTCATGTCCTACCCCCTGTGGGGACACAGGTACTCCTAAACCAAATAATGCAGATAAGTTGAATTTGCTACAATCTGCATCTGGACTAGACTGTTAATTTCATAACAAACAAAAGAAAATCCAATATTTCTGACCTCCGTTAAACATAAAATTGAGGATGTTTACTTTAGTATTTTATCTGTACATAATACAGTATAGCGAAGAACTGCACTTGGAAAAACATGACAAACTACATAGTTACTAGATAGATGTTGGTATGTTGCCTTCATATAGGGCTAAATGATGGAACTAATGGAGTTCCTTTGCCGCGCTATGGCTTAATGTGTAATGAAGTGGGGCAGCGGATGTGACACACAATGTCATAAACAAAATGGAAATTAACGTGATTATATCACACTCCGCACTAGCAGTGCAAAAAAAATGAATGTGCAAAATTATGCAATATAAACAAATAAAGTGCATAAAAGTATGATGAATAATTTCCAAATCACACATGTGAAATTCATAGTCCCATAAACAGGGATGAATAAATAAATAGCTAAAGTCCCAATTCAATATGTCATCAGAAAAAAACAAGTGATTGGTCTCAAAGTGCCATAATAAACCAGTTTATTCAGTGCAAACTATTCATTCAGTGCAAGCAATGCCACAGTTCAAATAATTGGATGACAACCATCTGGATGAACCAAGTGACAATCCCTCCACTGGACATCAGTGAACATCCCACTCACCCGGATGGATATGATCCCCATAACAGAGATCATACAGGTTTCACATCAATCCTTCAGCAATAGCCAAAACTGTATTCTGATCCTGGACTCCAGTTACTTGCTCAGGGATATAGATGATGGAAAAACAGAGGGGGAGACTCCGATGGTGAAGTACGTTTGATTTGTTTATTAAAGGATTAGTAAAACTACAGCATATTCTCCAAGGCCACCCAGCACGTCATTTCCACTCTGTGGAACGCAGGTGGATGGCGATCGGCGTCCCCTGTTTCCCCCTTTTTATTCTGAGTGTTTTTTTGGATCAGCTCAAAACTAGACGGTAGGAGCTTGTGAATGATTGCAAGGCAGTTGGGACCACAGTCACCAAACAAAACCATTGGTAACACAATACACTGCCATGGATTGAAATCCTGCAGCACCCCAAGGTCCCCCTCCTCAAGAAGGCACATGTACAGGCCTGTCTGAAGTTTGCCAATGAACATCTAAATGATTCAGAGGAGGAGTGGGAGAAAGTGCTGTGGTCAGATGAGACCAAAATTCAGCTCTTTGGCATTAACTCGACTCGCCATGTTTGGAGGAAGAAAAATGCTGACCTGAAAACCTGGAGCTTTGGGCTTGTTTCTTTGCTAAATTTACAGGCTGACTTTGATGCATTGAAGGGCCAACTAGACGCGGCCCTGTATTGTTAAATCTTGGATGAGAACCTTCTTCCCTCAGCCAGAACACTAAAGATGAGTCGTGGATGCGTCTTCCAGCATGACAATGACCCAAAACATACTGCTAGGGCAGCAAAGGAGTGGCTCAAGAAGAAGCACATTAAGGCAATGGAGTTGCCTAGCTAGTCTCTAGACCTTAATCCAATAGAAAATGTATGGAGGGAGCTGAAACTTTGTGTTGCCAAGCGACAGCCAAGAAACCTTCAAGTGAATGTAAACTCTCACATATGGGGGCGTGTCCAAGATGGCGACCTAGGCAGACGTGTGTTCCAGAGCTCTGCGACGGCTATTTCGTATAATTAATCCGGAGAAGAACAGTGGTCCTATATAATCGCTCCGTTGGGTCCACATGCCCAGCAAGACGCCAAGGAGGGCTCAGAAGGGGAAGAAGCTGCACTTCTCCCCGGATATTACCCTGGATATCAGTCCTGGGCCTGTCGTCCCGCGGCAGCCTCGTGGCAACAACATGGCCTCCCAAACGGAGCCTATGCCCTCCACCACCGCTGCGGTCCCCAGGATACCTGAGGTCATGGAGGCGATTGGTGCCTGCCGGGCGGCAGTGGCGTCCTGTCAGACGGCGCTTACCACCAAAATTGAGGAGGTCCAGCTGGATGTCGGGCTGCTCCGCCAAGACCTAGACAAGATCCGTTCGCGGGTGTCGGCGGCGGAGCTCAGAATAGGCCGTGTGGAGGACCTGGCGGGGGAGAATTCCAATGAGACCCGCAATATCCTAACCAGGCTGAGGGCCCTGGAGTATAAGGCCGAGGATGCCGAGAATCGGAGCCGACGCAATAATCTGAGGATCGTTGGTCTAGCGGAGGGGGTCGAGGGAAGGAACCCTACAGGTTATGTAGAGGGGCTGCTGCGGTCTTTGCTCCCGGTGGCTCAATTCTCGCCTTACTTTGTGGTCGAGCGGGCCCATCGGATCCCCCCGAAGCCTGGTCCGGAGGGATCGCCGCCTCGCACGTTTATACTGAAGCTGCTGAATTTCCGAGATAGAGATGAGGCCTTACGGGTGGCGAGAGCGGCTGGGCCGCTTATACACCAGAATTCCAAACTCCTGATATTCCCTGACTACACGATGGAAACCCAGAAGATGCGCAGATCCTTTGACTCTGTGAAAGCGGCTTTAAGAGCAAAGAATATCGCTTACAGCATGATGTTTCCTGCTAAACTTAGGGTGGTGGATGGTGAAACGGTGCGGTTCTTTACTAGCCCTAAAGATGCTGCTGCCTGGTTGGAGGCCTTGCAACCGCGGGGCTGAGAGGACATTAACAATAATCTGAGGATCTCCTTTTGGGTATGTGCACTTTACTTACTGTTTCATGACTCTGACCTAGCGACATTGGATGCTTTTATGCTATGCCTGTGACTGTGGTGCCGGCCCTTGCAGATACCTCAGGGAATCGGGCTGTATGGGTGCTTACTTTGTTGGATTGCTGTGCCTGAGCCCTGATGGAGATGTGAACACTCTAACTCTGCGGAGGGCGGTGTGGCGGCCTGTATGCACATGATCGGTGGTAGTGAACTTGTTTGCACATTGAATTTTGCTATGTGGCCCTGGACCGGACTGGGGACATTTGAAGCCGGCCTGCATTATCAGGGTCCTACATGAGCCGCGGACTGCCTGCCCCTTGCGGGGGAAAAACTTTTTTGGAACTTCCCAGGCATAGGGCGTGGAGCTGTTCCTGACAATGGTGCCCAATGTCGCTCTTGATTGGGGGATGTAGTTGACTGCAGACAAGGGCATGAAACATACCATGCGTTGATCCGAAGACCAAAGTATGCCTCAAGTGGCCAGCTGCGGAGCTTGACCGAGGACTCATGTCTTGGCTTTATGTGCCTGGCGTTCCTAACATCTGAGCTAGGCATCAGCGTGCCTTATTTGGGACGAGCTCCCTATCATTGCTAACTGTTCCATAGTTTAAGGTTGGGGTTGTTGGGATCCAATGCTACCTCTGAGTTTGGGGGGGGGACACGTTGTTGCTGCTCTGTGGGACTGGTTATGTTTAGTTTTTAAGTTTTGTTTTCTAGTTTATTGCTCTTTATTGTCTATACCAAGCATATGGATAGCGTTCTTTTATAACGCATTGATTTCAGATGTGGGTGATGGAGCCCGTGGACATATCGGGTGGTTTCTTCCCCCGCTGTGGTCCACTGTGTGTTGCAGAGGTCCCCTCACCCGGTATGTTCTACCTCCTGTTACTGGGGATGGCTAACATCACGGTGGTATCCTGGAATGTGAGGGGGCTCAACTCAGCTGTGAAGCGTGCCCTGGTATTTAGGTAGCTAAAAAGATTCTCTCCTCATGTTTGTATTCTGCAGGAGATCCATTTGATGGGATCTCGTATCCTAGGCCTCAAAAAGGCCTGGGTGAGCGCGCACTATCACGCCACCTACTCCAGCTATGCTAGAGGGGTGAGAGTTCTGATTCGCAGGTCCCTGCAGTTTCAAACATTGGAGGTGAAATCTGATCCTGGGGGGCGTTATTTACTGTTGCATGCGTTAATATGTAATATACCTTTTGTATTGGTGGGACTATATCTGCCTCCTCCAGCTGAGGTCAAGGTACTTGATGACATCATGAGGGTGGCAACTTCATACGGATGCTCTAATGTTTTATTAATGGGGGACTACAACCTTACTCCGACTCCGGATCTAGACAGACTCCGTCCTTCCTTGGGCTGGACTCCGGGCCTGTCTCGATGGGCGGGGGTGTTCGGTCTGACGGATGTGTGGCGTCACTTTCATCCCTCGGACCGAGCCTTTACGTGCCATTCGGCGTCCCATAGGAGGCTCTCGCGCATCGACCTGGCCTATGCCTCGTCCGGCTTGCTGGACAGGGTGCGGTCCATAGAGATTCTCTCCAGGGGAGTCTCGGACCATGCCCCCCTATTGCTTACGCTCCAAATGACGCCCAGAGTTAGTGTCGGGGGCTGGAGGCTGTCCGGATACTGGATATCAGATCCTGGGACGCAGGAAGGGATGCAGGAGGAAATATATAATTTTTGGCTAAAAAATGAGGTAGAACCTGCTCCACTATTGCTGTGGGACACCTTTTAAGGCATGGTTACGAGGGGAATATATTCGGCGCATTGCCGGGATCAGGAGGGACTCTGTACACAACCTGGAGCAGCTAGAGAGGGAGGCACGTGAGAGGGAGGACACCTATATTGCTAACCCCACTGAGATGCATTACGCTGCCTGGCAGGGAACCCTTGCCCGCTTGGGGGTATTCCGTCCCGAACAAACCCACAAATTGATGCTTGACACGGCCCAGAGGGTTTTTGAATATGGCAATAAAAATGGGAAGCTTCTGGCATGGTTGTCAAGGGAGCAGCAAGGGGCAACACATATTGGGAGACTGCGAAGTAGGGAGGGTGAGTTGCTAGTTGACCCCGAGCAGATTAATAAACGGTTCCAGCAATTCTACGAAGGTCTCTACTTGTCCAGGGCGGACTATAGTGGTCCGGCCCTGGAGGAGTACTTGGACCAAATTGATTTCCCGGTTCTGAGTGACAGGGAGAGAGAGAGGCTGGATGCAGATATTACATTGGAAGAGGTCCAGACAGCCCTTGGCCTTATGCAGGCTGAGAAAACCCCTGGTCCTAATGGGATACCCATCAAATTTTATTCATGTCATCAAGATTCCATGGCCCCTAGATTTACTAAACTGATGGACACCGTTCTGTCTTCGGCCTCCCTTCCTGAATCCATGTCTGAGGCTCTTATTGTGCTGGTGCCCAAGCCGGGCAAAGACCCACAAGATTGTGCCTCTTATAGGCCAATCTCCCTAATTAATGCAGACGCCAAGCTATTGGCTAAAATTCTGGCCTTACGTCTGGCTACAGTTATTGGGCAGCTGGTACAGAGCGATCAGACTGGATTCATGCCGGGTAAAGGTACCGACATCAACATCAGGCGGTTGTTTCTCAATTTGGCGGCCAATCATGATAACGCAGGGGAAAGGGTAGTGGCATCACTGGACGCAGAAAAGGCCTTCGACTCTGTCGAGTGGCCTTTTCTTTGGAGTGTCCTACGTAGATTTGGATTTGGGCCCAAGTATATCCAATATATACAGATGTTATACAGGACACCTAGGGCTAGAGTACGCACCAATGGAAGGGTGTCTGACTCTTTTGCTCTGGCTAGAGGCACTCGTCAGGGTTGCCCCTTGTCTCCCAGTTTGTTTGCTCTGGCCTTGGAGCCACTGGCCATGTTGATACGTGCGTCCCGGCTTGTTGGAGGTTGGAGGATCGGCCCCCTGGAGGAAAAGATTTCGCTTTATGCGGATGACACATTGCTGTATCTTAGTAGTGCGGGTTCCTCCTTGCAGGCCGCCCTGAAGATCTTCGACGAGTTCGGTTCGTTCTCTGGTATCAGGATAAACTGGGGCAAATCGATCCTCTTTCCTCTGGATTTAGCAGCCAGGGGGGCGGTGGAGAACACTCCTCTGATGTGGGTGGATCAATTTAAGTACTTGGGCATTCAAATTTCCAGAGATCTACATAGATACCCAGATTTGAACATACGCCCAGTAGTCACTCAGCTGAGAGACAGATGTTCGACATGGGGCAGTCTTCCTCTTAACCTTCTGGGCCGTATAAATATCCTGAAAATGGTGTTCCTGCCTAAATTTCTGTACTTATACCGTAACTGCCCAGTTATGCTTAACCGCTTCCCGACCGCGCGCCGTCTTTTCACGGCGGCAGTCGGGGAGCTGGGCGCGAATCGCCGTAAATAAACGGCGATTCGCATTTTGGCCACCAGGGGGCGTGCGCGCCGCCGGCGGCGCGCGCGCGCACCCGCCGCACTCCCGAGGAGTGTGCCCGCGGCTCGGGCGGACCCGATGTCCGCCGGCGAGCCGCGATGAGCGGCTACAGGGAAAAGAAGGGGAACCGCCGATGTAAACACGGCGGTTCCCCGCCCTGTCAGTGGGGCATGGGAGATCTACTGATCCCCTGTCACTGGGATCAGTTAGATCTCTCATGCCCATGTTAGCCCAACCCCCCCACAGTAAGAACACACCCAGGGAACACTATTAACCCCTAGATCGCCCCCTGCAGGTTAACCCCTTCACTGCCAATGACATTTATACAGTAATCAGTGGACATTTAAATTTCTGATCGCTGAATAAATGTCATTGGTCCCAAAAAAGTGTCAAAAATGTCCGACATGTCCGCTGCAATATCGCAGTACCGCTAAAAATCGCAGATCGCCGCCATTACTAGTAAAAAATAAAAAAAAAATAAAAACCCCAGAAATGAATTCTCATCATCCGTAAACGCGGCCACTTTTGCGCAAACCAATCAATAAACGCCGATTGCGATTTTTTTTTATCGCAAATATGAGGAAGAATATAAATCGGCCAAAAACGGTGAAAAAAAATGTTTTTTTATTTTTTTTTTTTGATTTGAATTTTAGCAAAAAGTAAGAAATTTGGTTTTTTTTGCAAAATGGTCGCTCTTCTTTTGTTTATAACGACGATCAGAAATGACGCAGAGGCGATCAAATACCACCAAAAGAAAGCTCTATTTGTGGGAAAAAAAGGGCGCAAATTTTGTTTGGGTACAACGTCGCACGACCGCGCAATTGTCCGTTAAAGCGACGCAGCGCCGAATCGCAAAAAGTGCTCTGGTCCTAAAGCTGCAAAACCTTCCGGGGCTGAAGTGGTTAAACAGTCCCTCTTCAGAGAAATTGATGGTTATGGTAACACTTTCCTATGGGCGGGATCCACGCCAAGGCTGGCCCGCTCCACACTTCAGCTCCCGGTTGGAAGTGGGGGCCTGGCTCTTCCCGACCATAAAGTCTACTTTTGGGCTGCTATACTGGTGACCATTCGCTGGTGGCTGGTGGGGGCTAGAGACAACGCCGCAGTGTGTCTTGAGGCTGCCCTAGAGGGCTCCCTCCGTGGCCTGGGGAATTTAATCTATAGGGGGCTGAGGGCTGGAGGAGGAATGCCGATCCCTACCAAAACTACCCTAAAGGTGTGGGCGGTGGCTAGGAGGCGACTCCTGGAGCCGGGTCATTGGTCTCCACACCAACCACTGTGGGGTAATCCGTCGCTTCCACATCTGGGGATGCTTCCAGATCCCCGTGTGTGGGCTAAGCATGGTATCGCTAAACTAAAAGACATTATGCCAACGGGGAATCTTCTGTCCTATGCGACCCTATCGCGTGTCTTCCGTTTGCCAGGATGGATGTACTTTAGATATATGCAGCTCAGGCATGTGGTTCGTCACCAGTTTCCGGATCCTCCGGTGCTGAGGGCGGACCGGATTGAGGAACTCCTGGCGCAGGAGGATCTGCCCAAACCCTTGTCGACACTTTACGTGGCTCTCCTTAGTTTACAGTCCCCTAAAATTGACAAACTCTGGGAGTACTGGCACCGGGACATCCCTTCGCTGGACAGGGAAACCTGGGAAGAATGTTTTGAAGATGGCTCTAGGATTATGATAGCCTCCAAAGACAGACTAATACAGACAAAGTTTCTTCACAGAGTATATTACACTCCACAGAGGTTGCACAGGGTCTATCCACAACGGTCCTCGGCATGCACCAGATGCGGGTTAGATGAAGGCACGTACATGCATATGTTTTGGTCCTGCCCGAGACTGCAGGAGTTCTGGAGTGCGGTGTTTGATGTGGTTGACTCATGCTCACAGTTGACGTTGCCCCGCTCTCCCGAACTAGCCCTTCTGGGTATACAAGAGGATGAGCATAGACCAAGGTACACTAAGTTATTAATTGCATATCTGTTTTACTATGCCAAAAAGGAAATTCTACTCAAGTGGGTCTCTCCGTCCCCGCCCACGGTGGCCTCCTGGACGAAATCTGTTAATGAGGCCCTGCCTTTATACAAATTGACCTACATTTGTAGGAACTGTCCTAGGAAATATCACAGAATATGGCAGTCCTGGGAGGCAAACCTATAGGGGGGTGGGAGGAGGTTCTGGATAATTAGAACATGGGTATCTATGTTGAATATGTAAATGCCTGCCTGTACTGGGGTACTGTTTTCCAACTACTGAGATCTATACCATATGCTTTGTCAATGACTGTAATTTGTTTTTTTGTTTTTTTTTTATGTGTGTATTGTAATCTTCAATAAAGAGCAATTTGTTTTGTCAAAACTCTCACATATACCCAGTGAAGTGAACAGCCTTAGATGATACACAGAGATGAACAAATCTCCCTACATAAGTTTTACATGTATATCTGCGGTCTTCAGCTGTATATATTCTTTAAAGTGCTCTTTGTGTTAGATTTTCTCTTCCTGTTCAACACTGCAGTGAAGTGTGGACATACAGCCAAGACAGCGGTTTGGAGGAAAGGCATACACCCCCTCTCCTCATAGGTAGAGACTTTCAGACCAGCTTGTTAATTCAGCGTTCTGCTAATCTATAGCGCACTCCTCAATGCAAAACTCGGGCTGCTTTTATCACATGTGACAGAGAACTTCTCAGGCTGATAACAGAAGAATGGAGCAGGAGACAGCTATGAGACATAGTACTTTGAAGAGAGATAAGAAAACACTGCACATATGTGCCCGGCTCAAATTTCATGAATCTGGTTTACATCCACTTTAAGGATTTAAAGATCTGTAAAGAGTGGACCAAAATCCCTCCTGAGATGTGTGCAAACCTGGTCACCAACTACAAAAACGTTTTACCTCTGTGCTTGCCAACAAGGGTTTCTCCACCAAGTACTAAGTCATGTTTTGCTTGGGGATCAAATACTTATTTTACTCACTGAACTTCAACTCAATTTATAACATTTGTATCATGCGTTTTTTCTGGATTTTTGGTTGATATTCTGTCTCTCTAATTTAACTACTTCCCACAAACCAAAGTACCTGCACATCGGTCGGGAGACATGGATGTATCTGGGTATAGCCTGCAGCTACAGGCTATACCCCGGTACCGTTTTTCAGAGCGGCAGTCGGCTATCTGGTGATATCCTGGCCATTATCCCAGGCAGTGGGGGGTTACTCACTGGCGATGGCGCTTATTTTTAAAATTGTGAGCGTATTCAGAATCGCCGATTCTTGGGAACCGAATACTTTTAAGAATGTGCCATAAAGAGTACCTGTCACTGCCTATTAGTGTCACAAGTATCAGTAACAGTGCTAAAAATAGAAAACAAAATAAATTCATACATTTTTTAAAGCGCCCGTCTCCGTGAGCTCGCGCAGCAAAGAAAATGAATACGTAAGACGCGCCCGCAAATGTAAACGATGATCAAATCACACATGTGAGGTATTGCCTCGATTGTTAGAATGTGAGCAATAATTCTAGCAAAAGACCTCCTCTGAAATTCTAAACTGGTAACCGTTAACATTTTTTTAAAGCGTAGCGTATGGAGATTTTTAAGTACTGTCATTTGTCGCCATTCCACAAATGTGCGCAATTTTCAACAGTAACATGTATGGTATTTATTTACTTGGCATAACCTCCTCTTTCACAATATACAAAAAAATTGGGCTAACTTTACTGTTTTTCTTATTTTTTATTTCAAAAAATGTATCTTTTCCAAAAAAAAATTGCGTTTGAAAGACCGCTGCACAAATACCGTGTGACATAAAATCTTGCAATGACCGCCATTTTATTGTTCAGCGTCTGCTAAAAAATATATGTTTGGGGATTCTAAGTAATTTTCCAGTAATAAATACTGATTTTAACTTAAAGTGTAAACAACAAGTGTCAGAAATGACTCCGGTCCTTAAGTGGTTAATACACCTATGATAAAAATTATAGACCCTTCATTTCTTTGTAAGTGGGCAACTTACAAAATTTACAGGGGATCAAATAATTTCCCCACTGTAAAAATTAAATTTTACAAATTAATATTATGTGCTCCTCTCTCCAGGCAACAGATACACCCTGTTCCAAATGATTTTGTCAATAATATTTTTCTCATTTACCTAAATAATTGATGTAAAAACAGTCAGCATAATTCTCATGTTATCAACTATTAGGCGTACAATTCAAATTTTATTCGAACAAACCTAATGATAACAGTATTTTTTTTCAAAATAAAAAACTTACAATGCACTGTTCCAAATTATTATGCACAGTAAGTTTCAAAACACTTTATAGGTTTTAAAGAACTGGAAATTGTCATTTGTTGTGTTTGCAGCATATTTACTGAAATAAAAAGCTATTTCACTCAAACTTTGAACAGCGTTTTAACTTTTTAAACATTTTAACAGGTCACGTTACATTTTAACATAGGACCCCTTATTTGATAGCAGCTTCACAAGTCTTGCATCCATTGAACTTGTGAGTTTCTGGACAGTTTCTGCTTAAATTTGTTTGCAAGATGTCAGAATAGCCTCCCAGAGCTGCTGTTTGGATGTAAACTGCCTCCCACCCTCATAGATCTATGGCTTGAGGATGCTCCAAAGGTCCTCAATAGGATTGAGGTCAGGGGAGGATGGAGGCCACACCATGACTTTCTCTCCTTTTATCCCCATAGCAGCCATTGATGCAGAGGTATTCTTTGCAGCATGAGATGGTGCATTGTCATGCATGAATATAATTTTATTATGGAAAGCATAGTTCTTCCTTCTGTAACAGGGAAGGAAGTGGTCAGTCAAGGACTCCACATACTTTGCAGAGGTCATCTTTACACCTTCGGGGACTCAACCACTCCCTTGCTGCCTTGTTGGAACAGGGTGGTCGTCCACCAACCATCCACTACTCCATCCATCTGGGCTATCCAGGGCTGCACGGCACTCATCAGTGAACAGGACTGTTGGAAAATTAGTCTTCATGTACTTTTCTGCCCAATGCAGACGTTTCTGCTTGTGAGCATTGGTTAGTGGTGGCCAAATGGAAGGTTTATGCGCAGTTGCAAGACTCTGAAGGACTCTACACCTTGATGTCCGTGGGACTCCAGAGGCACCAGCAGCTTCAAATATCTGTTTGCTGCTATGTAATGGTGTTTTAGCAGCTGCTCTCTTGATCCGATGCATGAATCTGGCAGAAATCTTCCTCAATGTGTCTTTATCTGCACAAACCAGTCTGTGCTCTGAATCAGCCACAAATCTCTTAATAGTGTGATGATCACGCTTAAGTTTTCGTGAAATATTTAATGTTTTCATACCTCGTCCAAGCCATTGAACTATTTCACTCTTTTCGGCAACAGAGAGATCCTTTTTCTTCCCCATATTGCTTGAAAATGGTGCTCTGCTTAATAATGTGGAACACCCTCCTTTAGTAGTTTTTCCTTTAATTGGGCTCACCTGGCAATCTAAATATCACAGGTGATTGTTTTCAGTGATCAAAAGAGTCCTGAGACACAATGCCACCCATGAGTTAAACTGAAAAACAAAATATTTAATCTTTGTAACACTGAAATAAAATTTGCATAATCATTTGGAACAGGGTGTAGTTTTTCTGCTGCGTTTCACATTTCAAGTTTCTTGCAGTTTCTTTTAACAACTGTTCTTTTTGATGATAGAAATCAGTAAGTCAAGCTAAGCAAATCACATTTGAGTGACATGAGGCGCGGTTTGTCATGTATGTGTGTGTTCAATTGTAAAGCGTGCAGTAGCAAAGTGAAGATGTTTGTGTCAGTGTAGTGTTTAAAACTTTGGCTTGTGTACACTAAATGGCTTTGCAATCCCAGTTATTACCGTTTGTAAAATACTGGTGGTATCCTGGGGCACACAAAGCATGCCCACTCACTACAGGTTGCCTGCAGAAAACTAAAGGAGTGGGGAAGGATGCAAGACCAGTCACCCTACACACAGAGAGAGCAGCAGTCACCGGTCTTAACACTGAAGCCCCTGCACAGAGACAACATTTGCCACTGAATTACTGGATAGAGCTGGGAGGAATACACAAAGGTTCAAATATACCTCTTGTATTTACACAATATTTGCTTATTCTGGAGTTCAGCTTTAAAAATATTTGAAAGCCTTGTAGGAGACCTGATCCATGTAGTGTGTTTGGGAGTCTACCAGTTGATGGACGTGGCTGGAGATTCTTAGTGGCATGCAAGGCTCCCAAGCTGTGATCATGAAGAATACAACATCTGATCTGAGAAGCCTCACTTCTGCCATTTTAACCAAGCTAAAAATCAGTTGCTCTTTTTTTAATAACCATGTATGCATGTAGTGCAAACTAATGTGTAATTTTTTTATTTTCCCAATCGTTCATTGACGGACGCAGCCTCTATTCTTGACTTGTGGAGGTTTATGCAGCTTTCACTAGGAGTGGACTAGGAAGAACGAAGTTCAGCTCAAAGTAGACACAGCCCCTCCCAGGGGGCAGTCCTCACTTGGCATAACCCCTCCAGCCCTGCTCAGCAACTCAGTTTTTTATGCCTAGTGCAAGGAATAGGACCTGGTTCCCTGCTGGGATCTGCGGTTCCCCATTCTTTCTCATATTTTTTTTCTTTTTCCAAGAATTCTGATGATGAATACAATCAAGTAGCTGGCTGGGTGACAGGCTGAATATCCTAGATCCAGGGAGTCTCCGCAGCGTGGCCGACGGATGCGAGCCGAACCTTAGCTGTACGCGGGGGCGGCCTCGTTCTGCGCGAGGCGGCCGGCGGGTTAAATGTCCTGCCAGCGCACCTAGGACCGGGCACCCCGTGTCCGTGTCACGGGTGCTGCGTGGTCGGCAGCTCCCCTGAATTGGAGGGGTGGCAGGACTGCTTCGGGTGGCTACCCACTGCGCCCGTCTAGAGTGGTGAGTACTCCCCCCCCCCCCCTGCAGGGGGATAAAGGGGGGGCAGCGGGTGGTGTCCCCCCTTTTTTTCCTCAGTATAGGTGTTCTGCCTATCCTCCGGTTTGCCCCCCCTTCCCCACCCGGGGCTGTAGCTCTCCCTGCTTGCATGGGTCCCCCTGGACAGGCGGCGGGCGTATAGCGGCCGCCATTTCCCTGTATCCGGCCGCATGGGCTCACGATCGCCATTTTCCTGTAGCTGGCCGTATGTTGTAACGGCTGCCAGTTTGCGGTGGCTGGCCGCTGCGTTCGGCCTCTAGTGCCTACGGCGGCCATTTTTGGGTGGTCCGCCGTATACAGGCTTAGATTGCTGGCTGGGTGGGCGGCCCTGGTTCTCATGGCACGGCTACAGGCCGGAAGTGCGCTCCTGACACGTGGGGATCATGAGCAGAGGGACAGGCAGCTACTGCAGCACAGCTCCTGGGGCAGTGGGTGAGTCCTCCTGGGAACCTCTGGGGCCCTAGGGCAGTGGCAGTGGGGTGGTGTGGGACGCACAAGTCCGGTGGTGTCTTCCGGGGTGTGGGCTATGGCGGCCGAAGCTGGGGCTTCTCAGCCAGGGGTCTCTGGTGGGGACCAGGCAGCGCTGGGACCGGTGGTTCCGCTGCACGCTTTGACCGCACTCCTGGAGGGATACTTCTCCCGGGTGGCGAGTAAACGGCCACCCCCTCCTCTGTCTTCTGGGGAGGACTCGGAGCCGGATGGGGGCTCCGTGCTGTCGGGGACCCCCCTGGAGCTGTCGGATGGTGAACTCGGGGACCCCTCAGATGAAGAGGAGGAGCCCTCAGGGGTCACTGCGGCTCGTGAACGGGCTCTGGTGGGCTCTTTGATCTCAGCGGTTCGCGAGACGCTGAACCTTGGCTCGGCTGCAACTCCTTGGACGCCGTACGCTTTTGGGTCGTATAAGCCGGCCCGGACGCCTAAGGCGTTCCCCTATTTCTCGTACTTTGTTCAGTTCGTTTACAAGGAGTGGCGGCGTCCTCAGGGGTCGTTCGCCATGCCTAAACGTTTTTCTGTGCGCTATCCCTTTGAGGATACCCTATTGCAGAAGGGGAAGTCCCCGACGGTGGACCCGTCAGTGGCTCGTCTGAACAAAGCGACCACTATCCTGATGGAGGGCTCTCCATCCTTCAAGGACCCGGCCGACAGGAGAAGTGAGGCGGTGTCAAAGGCTATGTTCCTGGTCGCAGGGTCGGCTATGCGGCTGACGCTGGCGTCTGCGCTGGTGGCACAGGCGCTTACGGAGTGGGCGACCATTGTGCACCAGGCTTTGGTGACTCTCCAGGCCCCTCCGGAACCTGTGCAGATGGCAGACCAGCTGATCCAAGGCCTTAAGTATCTGTGATGTGGCCCTCGACATGGCCCCCATGCTGTCCAAACTGTCCATGTTTGCAATCATCATCAGGCGTCTGCTTTGGCTTAGATGCTGGTAAGGAGACCAGGCGTCAAAGAAGGGCCTGAGGGACCTGCCCTTAGAAGGGGGTTGCCTCTTTGGGGCTTCCCTCGACGAGATCATCAAGGATTATACTGGGGGAAAGAGCACTTTCCTTCCGGAGCCCAGAAGGGGCAAGGAGCCCCAGCACAGGGTGGGCCCTTCCTTCGCTACTCAAGAGGTTTTTTCGTGCGCTCCTCAGGTACGGTCGCCTTTGCGCCTTGGGAACTTAATCTGGTCCTTTCTGTGCTCCAGAAGCCACCTTTCGAAAATATCTGGGAAATTTCCCTGCAACTGCTCTCACAGAAAGTGGCCTTTCTGGTGGCTATTACATCCGCCAGGCGGGTGTCTGAGCTGGCGGCTCTGTCTTGTAGGTCCCCATACTTGGTCTTACACAGGGACAAGGCAGTTTTGCGCCCCTCTCCCTCCTTCTTCTTACGGAAGGTGGTCTCTTCGTTTCACATCAATGAGGACATTGTCCTCCCTTCGCTGTGTCCGCGCAGACTGTGACCCATGCGTATGCTATTCGGGGCCAGGAGCCCCCCTTCCCGGTCACGGCTCACTCTACCAGGGCGATTTAGTACTTCCTGGGCTTTCCGACACCAGGCGTTGGTTTCTCAGGTGTGCAAGGTGGCCACTTGGACCTCGGTGCACACTTTTTCCAAGTTTTACAGAGTTGATGTTGCAGCTTCTTCTGATGCTGCTTTTGGCCGCAAAGTTTTGCAGGCGGTGGTGTGAGGCGTGTCTGGCACCTCCTGGAGAACTCTCTTGTTGGGTACTGTTCTTGTTGCCCACCCCTCGTTGTGACACTGCTTTGGGACATCCCCACATGTCAAGAATAGAGGCTGCGTCCGTCAATGAACAATTGAGAAAATAGGATTTTTTGACTTACCGTAAAATCCTTTTCTCTGAGTTCATTGACGGACGCAGCACCCACCCCTCTTCTGTTGAGTTTGTACTGCTTGCTACGAACTGAGTTGCTGAGCGGGGCTGGAGGGGTTATGCCAAGTGAGGACTGCCCCCTGGGAGGGGCTGTGTCTGCTTTGAGCTGAACTTCGTTCTGCCTAGTCCACTCCTAGTGAAAGCTGCATAAACCCCCACATGTCAAGAATAGAGGCTGCTTCCGTCAATGAACTACAAGAAAAGGATTTTACGGTAAGTCAAAAAATACTATTATTTTGGTTGTAATGGCAGTATGTGTCAGCTTACTGATAATTGCCATGTATTGTAAATCGCTAATTGTAGTTAATCACTTTCAACTGGCCTCATTCTATAATGCTGAATATTGTTTCTTATTTCTTCAGTCATGAGTATCAGGAAGATACCCCTGCATTTGCTGGGGTATCTTCCAGACACTCTTTGGAACTGAAGAAAAGTTGCAAAATGTGCTAGGAAAAGCCTCAAAACATCTTGGTGTTACATAATGAAGCTAGTTGAATATGAGAAACTACTAGCAGCTGTACTATGACCTTGATAATTGAGAACCATTTTATATGTATTGTACATCCTTTTTTTTTTCCTCTTCCCTTTTTTTTTTTTTTGCAGGCAGCTGATCTTTTGTGCCCTGGCGGTGTTGGCAGCAGAACGGAAACCTCTGGAATGTCTGGATGCATTTAGTGCCACAGGTACAGAATGTGGCAATTGCTTAACTTTTCTTTTGATGTGAAAAAAAGTTGACCTTTTCATAAATGTTATACAGCACAGTGCTTTTGCTGTGTCATTTGGCCCCCTGCATTACCTGTAATACGTGGCTGATCCTGCTAGTTTCTACCCCCCCCCTGTACGCTGACTCCGACATATCATGGCTGCCAAGCTGTGATATCAGAGTCAGTGCGTGTTTCCGTCATCCGCAGCCTGCACTGTGTGTACTGTGTGCTCTCTCACCCTCTCTTCTCCCCCTTCCCTTCCCTGCCAGTGTTGCCAACCCCCCAAAGTGAAATTTACTGGCAGGATGCCAAAATTTACAAATAGCACCAATTTTTTACTGGCAACCACATTTTTTTTTTTTTTTTTACTGACGCTGCAAGAAAGTGTCTACAATTCCTGTTTTCAGTGCTAAGCAGTGCAAATAGCAATATTTAAACTATGAACATGTAGCTAGTGCTATTAGCAACGTGTTAAACAAAAGTCAAAAAACATATTTTGCCATTTAAATGGTAGAGGAAGGGTTCAGAGGCTGTGCGGACATGGTACAGGGGATCAGAGGTTGTGTGGGCATGGTGCAGGGGGTCAGAGGCTGTGTGGGCATGGTGCAAGGGGTCAGAGGCTGTGTGGGCATAGTGCAGGGGGTCAGAGGCTGTGTGGACATGTTGCAGGGGGTCAGAGGCTGTGTGGGCATGGTGCGGTGGGTCAGACGCTGTGTGGACGACGCGTAGGTGGTAAGACTTCGGAGGCCCTTTTGAGTGAGCCGTCCGCCCGCGTACACGTCACTGCGCTACCGCGGCAGTCTCCGAAACTGGGGAACGTGGTACAGGTGTGTCGCAGACTGGGTGGCGTGGTACGGGTGTGTCGGAGACTGGGGGACGTTGTACAGGTGTGTCGGAGACTGGGGGACGTGATACGGGTGTGTCGGAGACTGGGGAACGTGGTACGGGTGTGTCGGAGACTGGGGGACGTGGTACGGGTGTGTTGGAGACTAGGGGACATGGTACAGGCGTGTCGGAGACTTGG
>BLSH010559290.1:1852435-1867124 GCA_018402905.1 Glandirana rugosa
GTCGACATTAACGTCACTTTCCACCAAGATGTTTCATACCCGAGTCCCCCCCGACTTATGTTTACGTGCGGTGTGAAAAGAGTATATAAACAGCATTTTTTTTTAACTTTTGGTAAATAGTAAAAGGAAGGTGAAGTGTTGATACACGGTGAAACACAACCAGATAGTGTCCCTATACGATAATCGCCTGGAGGTCGACAACGTCTTGATGTTCAGGGTACTCCGTATCGTTTTATACAGTGCTTAGAAAAAGTATTCATACTCCTTGAAATTTTCCACATTTTGTCATGTTACAACCAAAAACGTAAATGTATTTTTATTGGGATTTTGTGTGATAGACCAGGGATATGCAATTAGCGGACCTCCAGCTGTTGCAAAACTACAAGTCCCATAATGCCTCTGCCTCTGGATGTCATGCTTGTGGCTGTCAGTCTTGCTATGCCTCATGGGACTTGTAGTTCTGCAACAGCTGGAGGTCCGCTAATAGCATATCCCTGTGATAGACCAACACAAAGTGGCACATAGTTGTGAAGTGGAAGGAAAATGATAAATGGTTTTCAATTTTTTTTTACGACAAATATATGAGAAAAGTGTGGCGTGCATTTGTATTCAGCCCCCCCTGAGCCCATACTTTGTAGAACCACCTTTCACTGCAATTACAGCTGTAAGTCTCTTTGGGGAAGTCTCTACCACCTTTGCACATCTAGAGAGTGAAATTATTGCCCATTCTTCTCTGCACAATAGCTCTCAAGCTCTGTCAGATTCAATGGAGAGCATCTGTGAGCAATTTTCAAGTCTTGCCACAGATTCTCAATTCGATTTAGGTCTGGACTTTGACTAGGCCATTCTAACACATGACTATGCTTTGATCTAAACCAGTGGTTCTCCACTCCGGTCCTCGGGACCCACCAATAGGCCAGATTTTAAGTATTACTTTGGGAAGATGCAGACTAGAACACTGCAATCACTGAGCAGCAAATTATATCACCTGTGATGTATTTCAGTAATCCTGCAAACCTAGCCTGTTGTGGGGTCCCGAGGACCGGAGTTGAGAACCACTGATCTAAACCATTGCATTGTAGCTCTGGCTGTATGTTTACGGTTATCCTGCTAGAAGGTGAACCTCTGCCCCAGTCTCAAGTCTTTTGTAGACTCTAACAGGTTTTCTTCTAAGATTGCCCTGTATTTAGCTCCATCCATCCTCCCATCAACTCTGACCAGCTTCCCTGTCCCTGCTGAAGAAAAGCATCTCCACAAAATGATGCTGCCACCACCATGTTTCACGGTGGGGATGGTGTGTTCAGGTTGATGTGCAGTGTTTGTTTTCTGCCACACCTAGCGTTTTGCTTTTAGGCCAAAATGTTCAATTTTGATCTCTGACCAGAGCACCTTCTTCCACATGTTTGCTGTGTCCCCCACATGGCTTCTCGCAAACTGCAAACGGGACTTCTTACGGTTTTCTTTCAACAATGGCTTTTTCTTGCCACTCTTCCATAACGGCCAGATTTGTGGAGTGCACGACTAATAGTTGTCCTGTGGACAGATTCTCCCACCCGAGCTGTGGATCTCTGCAGCTCCTCCAGATTTACCATGGGCCTCTTGGCTGCTTCTCTGATTAATGCTCTCCTTGCCCGACCTGTCAGTTTAGGTGGACGGCCATGTCTTGGTAGGTTGGCAGTTGTGCCATACTCTTTCCATTTTTGGATGATGAATTGAACAGTGCTGTGTGAGATGTTCAAAGCTTGAGATATTTCTTTATAAACTAACCCTGCTTTAAACAACTTTATCCCTGTCTGGTGTGTTCATTGGCCTTCATGATGCTGTTTGTTCACTAACATACCTCTGAGGGCTTCACAGAACAGCTGTATTTATACTGAGATTAAGGCCCCTTTCACACGGGCGTATCGTTCGGGTCTATCTGTCAGTTTTTCAGGCAGACCCGAACGGACGCTCCATTGCTCTCTATGGAGCGACGGATGTCAGCGGTGACATGTCCGCTGACACCCGATCCGCTCCAAACTGCCAAAAACAGACGGATGGAAACCCTATTTTCCATCCGCCTATCGGATCGGATGAATTCGGACAGACGGTCAGTGTTCATCCGATTTTCCATAGAGGAGAATGGAGCTGTGGCAGGCAGTCTCTGCACAGAGTGCAGAGTCTATCCTGTCATCCGCCGGCTCAGCGGGGATAGACGGACGGATCCCCGCTGAGCAGCGGAGCCCGTCAAAATGGGCTCCGCTGGTGTGAAAGGACCCTAAATTACACACAGGTGGACTCTTATTTACTAATTAAGGAACTTCTGAAGGCAATTGGTTCCAAGGGGTATCTAAGTAAAGGGGGCTGAATACAAATACATGCCACACTTTTCGGATATTTATTTGGATGAAAATGGAATATCATTGACCATTTTCCTTCCACTTCACAATTATGTGTCACTTTGTGTCAGTCTATCACATAAAATTTCAAGGGGTATGAATACTGTTTCAAGGCACTGTATGTTTACTATATATCAGGAAAAAGTAACGTAAAATGCACACACAAAACTGTCAGAATATCCCTTAACAATGTTGTTTTTTTTAAGATAATCCATATAAACAGCTGCCGTGTGATTGCCATGAAAGTATGCCTGGAAGATCAGCAGCCTTGCTTGGTCCAATGTGGTAAGTACTGTTTTGTACTGCATTTGATGTGTTCTACTGTCACAATGCAAATTTGCTTGTTTGCTAAATGTCCAGATTAGTGTCTTTTACCAAAATGCTTGTTAATTCACAACATACAAATGCAATGGGAACACAAAATTTTAAATGACAATTTAAATTACAGATGGAGCTGTGCTTTTGCAGATTGTATACAATAAAAAAATAACCTTCTACATCAAATAAATTTGCAAATCTTTCATATGGGGACCATACATTTAACTACTTCAGCCCCGAAGGATTTCCAACTGTAGGACCAGAACACTTTTTGCGATTAACTGACAATTGCGCGGTCGTGCGACGTTGTACCCAAACACCATTTGCATCCTTTTTTTCACACAAATAGAGCTTTCTTTTGGTGGTATTTGATCACCTCTGCATCATTTCTGATCACCACTATAAACAAAAGCGACAATTTTGCAAAAAAAAAAAACAATTTCTCTTACGTTCACTGACAGACGCAGCCCTCTTTGACATGTGGGGTTATATGCACATCCTACTAGGAGTTAACTAGGCAGAAAGAAAGAAAGCAAGCTGGCCCCTCCCAGGGGGCCGTCCTCTCTCTCTCCCATATAACCCCCCTGCTCTGTATAGCATATCAATTTTAATATGCCTAGTGCAAGGAGTTGACCTGGCTCCCTTATGGGACCTGTGGTTTATATTTTTTGCTACCGCTGTTTTATTTTTTTCAAGCTATCTGATGAAGACTGCTATCAAGAAGCCGGCTGGGGCATAGAGGATAACTAGAATCCTGTACTTTCCCCAGCACGGCCGACCGATGCGAGCTAGTCCTATGCTGTGGCGGGACCCGCCGCATTGTGCCCGTTCTGTGTGGGCGGCTAGTGGGTGACCCCCACTAACGCCATGCTGACCGGACTCGGTTCCTGTCCAGGGGCTTTGACCTGCAGCATCCCTTTCCGGCTGGGGAGGAAGGTCTGCGACCGGGTGGCTACCCGCTATGCCCGTCGGAGTGGTGAGTGACCCCCTCTCCCCCCCCAGAGGTGAGGAGGGGGGGTGCTGGGCATACTTTAGCGTTTTTCCGGCCAACCGGTGGAGGGTAGTCGCTGGGCTAGTGTCCTCCTGGGTGTCCTCGCACCCCATTTAAAACTGCATATGTGCGTTTTTATACCGCCATGCGTCGATCCGCCGCCATTTTGCGGCGGATCGCCGCCATTTTGCCGCAGCTGTGGCCATTTTACTGAGGGTTTCCCTCTAGTGCCAGCGGTGCCCATTTTGCAGTAGTCGCGGCCTGCACACAGGCTTTGGCCTCTTGTGGATGATCTCGGCGGCCATATTGGATGTCCCTGGAGCAGTGTAAAACGTGCTACTGCCGTTTTACGTTCCTTTTCGCTTGGGACAGCGTGGCTGACTACTGACGGCACTTCTTCCTGGCGGTCCTTTAAGCACTCCTGCTGGGAGCAGCACTGTGGGCACAAAACAGCAAGTATAGCTGGGCTCTCCCTGGGGTTTGGTAGCGGTGGGTACCATCCTCCTGGGGTCTCCCTGGCGTTCTGTGGGGCGGCGCTGGGGCTGCATTGCGAGGGTGTCAGATCATTTTTCTAATTCTGACTGTCAATTTTGGTGGTGCGATGGCAGATGATCCTGCAGGCCCTTCTGGGGAGGAGTCAGCGGCAGCCCAGCCTGCGCTGGGGGCCCTGGTGTCCCTGGACCAGCTGAGGGCAGTCTTTGGGGAATTGCTTCCCCGGGTGGGGCCAAGCAACGCTCTGGGGACCCCTAAAAAATGCCCGCCTCAGGGGACGAATCCGAACCGGAAATGGCTTCGGGGGTCACGGGGACCCCCGTGGAACTCTCACAAGGTGAACTGGTTCCCTCGGATGGCGAAGAGGACCAGGGGGCCTCAGTTGCGCGCTGAAAAAGCGCTGGTGATCGCACTGATTTCTAATATCCGTGCGTCCTTGCGACTGGACCAAGCAGGGAAGTTGCAAGCGTCCGCATATGTTTGCTGATCTGCTAGGCCACCTAGGTCGCCAAAAGCTTATCCTTATGATCAGCTTTTTGACCATTTGGTCTATCAGGAATGGCAGTGTCCGCAAAATTCCTTCGCTCTACCAAAACGCTTCGCTATACGCTATCCCTTTGAGGACAGTTTCGTGAAGAAGTGGGCATCCCCCACAGTGGACCCTCCGGTGGCTCGCCTGAACAAGGCAACGACCATTCCGTTGGAAGGGTCCCCTTCGTTTACTGACCCAGCCGATAGGCGGACGGAGGCAGTGTCCAAGGCACTTTTCCTGTTGGCAGGATCAGCCATACGGCCGGCCCTGGCGTCTGCCATGGTGGCTCAATATCTGTCTGAATGTACGGCAGAGCTGCAGAATGATTTGGACTGTGGCAGGACGCTGGAAGCATCGCAGAAGGCAGACCATTTGTTTCAGGGTATTCGGTACCTGTGTGATGCAGCTCTGGACCTGCTTCCCATGTTGTCAAAGATGTCTGTTTTTGCAGTCATTATCAGGCGAGTTCTCTGGCTACGTTCGTGGTTGGATGACCATGCGTCCAAAAAAGGTCTTGCGGATCTTCCCTTTCAGGGTGGCCGTCTCTTTGGGCCACAGTTGGATGAAATCATCAAGGATTTCACTGGGGGGAAGAGTACTTTCCTTCCGGAGCCCAGGCGGCGGGAGTTCCGCCACAAGCAGGGACCTGTCTCTTCGGTCAAAAGAGGTTTTTTCGTGCCCCTGGCGCAGCGGACAAGGGGTCGAGGCCCGGCAAGTCTGCCACAAGGGCCGGTAAGCGACCCTGGCAGCGCAAGAACAAAAAGACAGAGGACAAGCCCTACTTTGCATGATGGGTTGCCCCCACCCGACCTTCGGGCTGGGGGACGTCTTCTGGGATTCGCAGACAGGTGGACTGCCCGCATTTCTGACCGGTGGGTGCAGGAAGTGGTGTCTTCCGGGTACAGGATAGAGTTCAGCACTCTACCCCCAGACAGACTCCCTCAGGGGTGTCGGGAGGCCCTCTTAAGAGCTGTTCAGGCACTCTCCGACCAGGGGGTGATCGTGCCAGTACCTCAGTTGGAGAGGTTTCACAGTTTCTACTCGAACCTCGTGATCCCCAGAAAAGGGGGGGGGGTCATGCCAGTTCTGGACCTAAAGGCGCTAAACCATTTTGTGAGAGTGCGAAAATTTCGGATGGAATCACCAATGGAATGACCAATGACATTTATAGAGCGATCGGAAATTTAAATGTCCACTGATTACTGTATAAATGTCATTGGCAGTGAAGGGGTTAACCTGGGGGTGCTCTAGTGGTTAACTGTGTACCCTGGCCGTGTTCTAACTGTGAGGAGGCTGGGCTGTCAGGAGCATGAGCGTTCTAACTGATCCCAGTGACAAGGATCAGTAGATCTCTGTCATGCTGCCTGACAGCGTGGGGAACCACCGTGTTTACATAGGCGATTCCCCGTCTTTCAGCTGTGGCCAGCATTTGAGGCTCGTTGGTGGAGATCGGGTCCGCCCGAGCCGCAGATGCACTGCTACAGAGTGCGGCAGGCACAAGAACGCGCTGCCGGCGTGCTCCCACCCGCTAGCCGCGCATGCGCGAGCCGCCGTTTATAGATGGCAATTTGCGAAATAGCGCCACTCTGCAGCAGTAAATGTATGCGAGCCAGTTGGGAACCAGTTAAAGAACAATTAACTGTACAAAAATTTGATTATTTCAAACATTTGCATTCAACTAGATGTTCCATCAAGACCAGTTCATTTTTAAACTCCCAAATTAATATAGTTAACTGCACTATATGGACAGTGTTCATCAACAAACAATACTCAACTTGTATTAAGCATTTGTATTCTGTATGTTTTGCATACACAATTGTACACATTACAATGTTGCATACACATTAGACAATTGTTCAACTCGAAATCCCCTGTTTCTTCAGATTGCTACAATGTCTGTTGCATTTGGTTTGATGTTTTGAACAAGGTAAAGAAAATGTTTGTTTATGCTCATGCTTATACGATCATAATGCTGGCCCCATCCAAACATCTTGACAGTCCCAAGCATCAGGCCTTGTGGGACTTCCATAAAAGAAAATAACAAGCTTCTTCATTAGACACTGTTTTATTATATATTTTGCTCTGATAATTTCAGGAATAGCACTGATGAAGACCCCCGGAGGTAAACATCTAAAGCTGTCCCCACATTCTTCTAGCCAGTGGGTGGAATTTTATCAAGCCGCGAAGGCCCCTTGATGCCTCTCTCAGGCTAATTTTAAACCGGTATAAATTATAAACATAGTGTAGTGCTTTTCTTACTCCAAATGAAAAATCAATAATAAATATAATCAAATGGGTTTAAAACCCTAATAGTGAATAAATACTGAAAAAATACACCCTGCAAATACCACTTGTATAATGCATGAATTACAAAATGTTCACATATAATAAACACAAATCGTGGAGTATACGTAGAAATATATGAACTGAATCAAAAGTTGCAATATAGTTCAGAATATATAGATATAGGTGCCCAAAAGTCCAACCACCTGTGTGAATCTTCATTCAAAACAATCCTTTAGCTAGCTGGAGGATAAGCGGTGACACCCTTGTGACAGTAGCACTGTCTGGAGAAGATAATGCTAGATGGCCTGGTAGATTCAGTTTTCAGAAGGACCCAACTAAGCAAAACTCCAGCTAACCCTGTTCAAGCAGTTACAGAAATTTTGTTTTCATTTATCGGTCAGTGTGAACTGGTTTGTTTTAACCCTCTAACTTCTACTTTTGCTGACCAAGTTTGGTTGTTAAAGGAAATTGAAAAATAAGCAGGCAGGATCAAAAGGTAAAAATGATGCTACATGGGGGATTGTGTCATACAGGTTGTTTTTAATTATGTCTTTAGCACCACTTTAAGGAATGTGTTACTTCAGTGATATTCAGTGTTACCCAGGACAAACGTTTTATATCTGTTTATAGTCCATTATATTTTATCTATATATACTCTATGCATGTGTTAGCTGAGAAGAATGATTGATTGAAAGATAGTGGATCACAAGACTAGTGGTATATGAAAATCATTGCACCCAAAACCTTAAGATTAACCAGAAGGTTTTTATATAGTAAGTGCATGGAAATGATTCATATCATTTGACAGTTTGCTCTTACCTGGCATGAATGATTTTAAATGGTGACTTCATTATCAGTTGTAGTCATACTTAGAATGTTTATTCTTGTTTGCACAGTGAAAACACTTTGCTAATAATCCATTACCAGAATATACACACATCTCCTACATTGTAGATTTATAAGCAGTCTGTGTTCTTGTGTTTCTCAGGTCTGGCTCCCTGTTTAACGCAGGCTTTCTAAGAGGAATGCTGTACGAAGCAACATCCCGGGGCATTGGTGAAATCCACACACTGCTCAAGAACCTAATATGTGAATCTGAATGCACAACTGTCAAACAGTTTTCTGTTCATCCCACTCAGTACAGTCAAGGTGCGTTTTTTTCAGTAAAGCTGGTGCATGGGTGCAGTTTTAAATGTTAACATTCCTACATTTTCTGCATTTTTGGATCCTAAAATGTGAATGATCTTCAACGTAGCCATCACGATAAATGAAAGAACTAAAAAAATATCAGTTTTTAATAGCAATATGTAAAACACCCATATAGCAAAAGCATCTAATCAGTTTTACATTTTACTGCAGTATTTTCTGTCTATTTGGTTACTAAAGCTGGCAATAGAGGAATTGTTTTCTTTTGTTCGCCCAAAGGAGGTGCTGCCCCCGCAGGACATCATATTCTGACAACCATTCCGAGTGCTTTCTGAATACACTGATCAGTGCTGATCAAGAAAAGTTTTCCTTTGGCGGGAGTTGATCAAACAATCGGCTTCTGTCAAGCAGGGGCGGTCACACTGGGCAAATGGCTAGCTTAAGTAACAATGACTATGGAATGTAGGGGGGGGTGTAAGGTCAACTTTTCAGTTTACAGATCTCATTATTTTTTCTTTCATACCAGTGCAGTGTGTAGTTGTCTTCTAAGCAACACATTCCATAACCATATGCTAATTGACTAATGACCTAAATATTAAGGGTAATTCATCAGGTCAGAAGATTTTGGAGCCTCTTTTATCTGCACTTGCCTAACCACACATTTTCTGTAAATTTTGATCAGACCTTTGCTGTTTATAGGGACATCATTTTACACATTCCTGTGTAGAGTACTTTTTTAGTTTTAAAAGTTTTTATGATAGGCGCTGCTTGGATACCTTGCCTCTGACTACACCTCAACATTTCACTGGAATTGAAGTCAGAGCTCTGACTGCCAATTCTAAATATGAAATTTCTACTGCTTTATCTACTCCATTGTTGGTTTTGGTTGGTCTTGTTTTGGATCCTTGCTATATTGCAAAATCTGTTTGCTTTTTAAACCACGGACTGACGCATCAAAATTCTGCTTTAAATATTTTTCATACAATGTTTTGGTCCTTGCAATTGTAAACTCTCAGCCCCTGAGGCAGTTCCACATCATGGTTCTCACTGCACTGTGTGGTACAAGGTTTTCCTTTTCCTATACAGCACTTTTTTCTGCAAAACTGGATAGTTAAACTTTTGTCTCATCTGTGTGCAGAATATTTTTAGTTGTGCTGTAAAAGAAAGGGGCTATTTGGAGTAGTGAAACTTTCTGTTCTCTTTCTTTTGACCTACTGTGAACACCACTCTTTCTTTTTAGTGTTTTTGATATAGAAAACCTTTGAACACACATTAGTTATGAGAGATCTGCTGATCCTAACCTAGCATACTAGCTTACATTTCAGTAACCTTGCACTGATGTTAGCAGGATGCTGTGAGAATACCAGTGGAGCTGAATTTGTTCTGTTTGTAAATGATCTTTCCTATATAAATTCTTTTGTGATCTTTGTAAACACAGGGCACTTATACACCCTTCCTGCCCAGACCAATTTTCAGCTTTTAATGCTCTCACATTTTGAATGACAATTTTTATAATTTTTTTCTCACAAATAGAGCTTTCTTTTGGTGGTATTTAATCACCGCTGGGTTTTTTATTTTTTGAGATATAAGTGAAAATGTTGAAAACATTTTGCAAATAATTAATTTTTCTTCATAAATTTGGGCCAACATTTATACTGCTACATATCTTTTGGTAAAAATAACCCAAATTAGTGGCTATTATTTAGTCTGTGTGAAAGTTAGTTTACAAGCTATGGTAGCAATCATTGAAAATTGATCACACCTGATCTACTGACCTGATGAACTTCTTGATCCTACTTTGCTGTGCAATTTAGGGTCCTATATAGGGTCAAAGTCGGTCCGATTTTCTGTGAACAGGGATCTGACTTTGATCCCGACAATACCAGGCACCTTGTGCTCTGAGGGTCTTGAAGGGGAACTCCACGCCAAATTTAAAAAAAAATCCTTTGGCCTGGTATGGATTTTAAAGGGAACCCCCACGCAGAAAAAAACTGAGTAGGGTCCCCCCCAAAATCCATACCAGACCCTTATCCGAGCACTCAGCCTGGCAGGCCAGGAAAGGGGGTGGGGACGAGTGAGCACCCCCCCCCCCCCGGACCATACCAGGCCGCAAGCCCTCAACATGGGGAGTATAGGTGCTTTGGGGTGGGGGAGGCTCTGTGCCCCCCCACCCCAAAGCAACTTGTCCCCATGTTAATGAGGACAAGGGTCTATTCCCGACAACCCTTGCCAGTGGTTGTTGGGGTCCACGGACGGGGGGCTTATCGGAATCTGGAAGCCCCCTTTAACAAGGGCCTCCAGATCCTGACCCCCCACCCTATGTGAATGAGTATGGGGTACATTTTACTTTTGAAGTTGTAATTTTTTAACCACAATTCTTGGGAAAATTAAGGAATGTGTTTTTTTCTTTTTTACACAAAATTGTCATATTAACAAGTTATTTCTCTCACACAGCACATAATTGCAGTTACACCCCAAAATACATTCTGCTGCTACTCCTGAGTATAGCGATACCACATGTGAGAATTTTACACAACCTAGCCACATAGAGAGGCTCAACATCCAAGTAGCACCTCCAGGTGTTCTAGAGACATAAATTCCTGCCAACCTATCACATTGTTGAAAGCCCTTCATATTCCTAACACATAGCATGTACTGTACATACCAATTACACACCAAAATACATTCTGCTGAGCAAAGGGAAAACAAAAGATTACCTGTGGTTTTAGTAGTGCAGTAGTCCACAGAGGAGAGCATCGTTCCAGGCAGCAGGCAGGAACATGGACAGCGACCGCAAAACAGGCAGCAGGCAGGAATACTGCCCATAGTACAGGTAGAGATTTTGTCAGCACAGCCAAAGCTTTGTTCCAGGTAGCAGGCAGGGATGTGGTCAACAGCAGCGAAAGGATTGTCCATGCAGCAGGCAGGAATACTGTCCATAGGTAGTACAGGCAGAGATGTGGTCAGTACAGCCAAAGTATTGGTCCAGGCACATGGTCCATAAAAAGTCCTGGGTCAGTGCAGGCAGAGATATGGTCAGCACAGCCAAAGTATTGGTCTAGGAAGCAGGCAGGACCATCAAGCTTAGGGCCTCAGTTAGGAAAGAATGGGGATAGGGGTCAAGGCTTCTCCCATCCAAATCGCTTTGAAGCCTCCGGACTGCAGACCCTATTGTGGGAATTACAAAACAAAGAAAACCAAAAACTGTTTTTCTCAACTCAGAACACTATTCTGAAGCCCCTCACATGTGAGACCCCTGTGTACCAGGGTGAAAGATCATTCCAAGTGGCAGGCAAAAACATGGTCAACGGCCTGAGATCAGTGCAGGTAAAAAGCAGAAATAGATGATAGGCAGAGGCATAGTCGATACAGTCCAGGGTCAGTTCACGTGAAAGGCAGAAACATGATGAAAAAACAATGCAGACGGCAGGTAGAGGCATAGTCGATAAAACAGGCCAGGGTCAGCTCACATGGAAGGCAGTGATATGGTTGGTTGAGACACCAGGGAAATAATCAGCGCAGAAATTGAAAACTGCGAAATGGCAGTCTATTAGAAATACGGGCTAATAGTTTACGATAGTGTGAAGCATTCTCCGATGTAGAGGCCAGGTTGGGAGGGACATTGGTGACAATGGAAATGGTGTCTTTCCTAACTCCCCTTCTCTTCTGCTGCACACCCAACATTTTATTTTTGCGTCTTCCGGTTTCTGATGGTGGAATATTGTCAGGGAAATGGCGCTCATGCAGTCTGCTGACACAATCGGAGCGAATGCTTTCTGGGGGGGGGGGGATCCTTGCTGATAGATCAGGACAGTGGCAACATCTTCGATAAATTTGAGGAAGGGGTCGGGTATTTTCGTTGATTTTTGATAGGTGACGTATGCATTATAAATGGCCAAATGGAAAAGTACATTGCAACTTTTTTATACCAGAAAATAGACAGCATTTGATTGTTCAAATCCCCCCCCCATGAACTTATTGTACTCGTGGATACAGCAAGGCTTTTGAACTGGACCACGTCTTCTGCAAAGTTCCACTTAGGTGTCATCTAGGGTAGAAACGACTAATCGATTATGGAAATAGTTGTCAACTATTTTCATCGATTAATTGGCCAGCCAATTAGTTGTCCTGCATACAGAATGCATTATTTTTTACATATCAGGAAATACAGTGCAGCACACATACATCTCGGTACACCGTCCATACATGTCAGTAAGGGCCTGAGAACTTGTGAATGTGAATTTGAGAGGAGCAATGCATCATGGGACCATGTATTTCTGGGCAGGAAGTGAGTGGTTCTAAAGGCAGAAGTTTTTTTTTTTTTTTACCTTGCTATAGGGGTTTCTATCTCCCTTCCACCTTTCATATAGCTTAATGTCTGACTCATTTAAGTTAAAATACCCATTTATCCTACTTCTGGGTGTATTTATTTTTATATATGCTTCTGTCTGTTATTCTCAGAGTGGATTAGAGATTTTGCTCCCTAACCATATAGTTGGTTATTTATATTTACCACTGCATAGAGATATTTAAGAATAAAGTGCCTTTTTTCTTTAAAACTCTACACATTAACTAAATTATACACCACACTTTTTTTTTTTTAAGGTTATCCGATTAATCAAAACAATAATTGGTCAACTAGTCGATTATGAAAATGATCGTTAGTTGCAGACCTAGTGTCATCGTGGATGGGTGGACATGATGTACACATCTTTCCTATGCCTCCACTTCACGGCCAACACTTCCTCGTTCCTCAGGCTTGCCGATTCCCCCATTTGTAGCCTTGTGGTGACTAGACACTATGGGAATTGTCCATGTTAATGTGATACCCCTTTTGGAAGAGTGGGAATGCCAACTCCCAGACAATTTTCACGCTTATTCCCATGTACGTTGAGCACTCAGGGAGCTGAAGGTGGGAGTCTTTGCCTTCGTACACACAAAAGGCATGCACTTATCCAGTGGAGTTTTCAGAGAGCTTGTTGAGCTCCAATCCGTACCTGGCCCTCTTACTGGGGATATACTGCTTGAATCCCAGCCGGCCTGTGAAATGGACCAGGGATTCATCCGCAGAGATGTTCTAGTTGGGGATATAAAGTTTGGCAAACCCCTTAGAAAAAAAAAAAATCAATTAGGGGGCGAATATTATAAAATTTATCAAAGTTGGGATGATTTTGGGGAGGACACTGTGAGTTATCGCTGAAATGCAGGAACCGCTTGATCATGTCATAGCGGGACCTGGACATGACAACTGAAAAAATTGGCATGTGGCAGTTGGGTTTAGTACACCAATATGCATGCAATTGTTTTTGTTTTTTTTTTTTTGTTTTTTTGTAAGCCCCATGTTGAACGTAAGGCCCAAAAACTATCTAAGCTCCTCCACTGTCAGGCATCTCCATTCGAAAGGTTGGGCATAGCTTGAGTAAGAGGTTATCTATATATTGAGGATGCTTTGAAGCAACTTGTCAGTGAAAAATAAAGTAAAAACTATTTCAGAAAATTTCTCGGTGTTGGCCTGCACACCTGGCTGTGCTGTGAAAGGGGGGGATTGTAGCTGACCCTGTGCTAGAAGGCAGCCACAATGGGTTTCATAAGGCATCCGAAAGATGGGTTTGGGCCCTAATTCTTTGGGTCTGGCATGAAATTCCAGTGCTTGTACTGGGCCCTCCCTCCTGGGGTCTAGCGCCGTTCGCATTTGCCGATTGGCTATTGGGGTGTATTGTGCTGCTGGTAGTTGCCCTGTCTTCAGACCGTCTTCTTTTAGGGAGGACTCCTTCCTCCTCCAATTCGGATGTCAATGTACTGCCTTCGACAGGCTCATATTCCAAACTGGAATCAGAACTTGAATTGGAACTGTAACTGGGCAGAAAAAGCTCCCTGCTGCTCTCATCGGTCAGGCTTAGTACTTGGTATGCCTCTTCTGGAGTGTAAACTTTTTGGACATGGTGACTGTATGACGGGTGATGTTGATGGGCTGCACAATAGGTAGTAATGGGCTCACAGACAGGTACTCCAATGTTTTTTTTTTCTCCCCTTTCCTTTCAGGACAGCACCATGGAGAGAGAGCGCAGCTCCACCTCTTCACAGGAAACACTGCAGAGACCACGCCCCTTTAACCACTTCAGCCCCGGAAGGATTTCCAGCTTTAGGACCGGAGCCCTTTTTGCGATTCGGCGCTGCGTCGCTTTAACTGACAATTGCGCGGTCGTGCGACGTCAAAGGACACTTCTCCACCTCGACGCGAGAGAGAGGTACCACGACAGGACTTTCCTTTCCCCTCTTTTTTTTGGTAACCTCATGGACAGACACTCGGGTAATGATGGATAACACGTCGGGTAGTTGTAGTGGGCAGTATGTCAGTGGTACAGGTTTTTCAAATGTGAGGTCTTCTCCGTATGGTTTATGATTCGGACTGTCTACTCTCGTCGTCCCTCGAAAAAGACGGGTCAATGTCAAGGCTAAGTTCAAGACTAAGGCCAAACCTTATACTCGGACAGCTTCCGTCATGTAACTGTAGGCTTAACCTCCTCCTTCCTCAGGAGGGATTTT
>BLSH010559290.1:1875564-1885787 GCA_018402905.1 Glandirana rugosa
AGGACTTACGTCACGGGTGGTTTACGTCGGAGGACTTACGTCACTTTTGGTTTAGGCACTGCATTCAGGAGGCTGCATTTGGTGGGCACTGCATTCAGGAGGCTGCATTTGGTGGGCACTGCATTGAGGAGGCTGCATTTGGTAGGCACTGCATTCAGGAGGCTGCATTTGGTGGGCACTGCATTGAGGAGGCTGCATTTGGTGGGCACTGCATTGAGGAGGCTGCATTTGGTGGGCTCTGCATTGATGAGGCTGCATTTGGCGGGCACTGCATTGATGAGGCTGCATTTGGTCGGCACTGCATTGATGAGGCTGCATTTGGTGGGCACTACACAGGTAGGCTTCATGTGCGTGCATGTGTCTACCTGTGTATTAATTTTGGATTATGTGCGTGTGTCTGACAGTGTGTTAGTTTGGGATTGTCAATGTTTATCTATCAGTGTATGTATATATATATATATATATATTGTGTGTGTATCTGTCATTGCAGCATGCACACATACAATGATATTGAACACGAACAAAAACCATCACAAACATACTGACATTACACACACACAGAAACCATGACACCCAAACAATAGAAATTACTTTCTCGAGACAGGGGTACTTAGGAATTTTTTTTAGACCTCCAGGGGTACTTCACCGTAAAAGGTTGAGAAACACTGCTTTAAGCAACCCAGTGCTTAACAAGATACGCAAGTGCATGGGATTAGGGAGCCCATCTGGGAGAACAAACAATCTAAGGCAGACAGCAGGAGGTCCTCCAACTGGAGGGAACTAAAAGTGATTCACCTGAGTCTTCTGATTTTCCAGCGGTCCTTAAGAAATCGGCATATCCAGGTGGTGATAGGCAACATGCCGGCGGTCCAGTATCTAACAAAGCAGGGTGGAACAAGAAGCAGGGCACTGATGGAATTGGCACACCAGATCCTATCTTGGGTGGAATCAAATTTGGCTTCGCTATCTGCTATTCACCTGAAGGGTATGCAGAATGTCCTGATTACCAAGAGTTGGGGCCAGCCCAAGGTAGATTTGTTTGCAAACCAGGAGAACGCAAAGACTCTGGCGTTCACTCCAAAGGGAGGATCAAGTAATAGGTTTGGATGTGTTAACACACAAGTGGGACTCTCCCCTGTCTTATGCTTTTTCCCCGTTCCAGTTGATTCCGCAAGTTCTTGCAAAATTCAGGATGGAAACCACAGACCTAATTTTGATTGCACCCTACTGGCCAAAAAGACTTTGGTTTTCCACCTTTCTGAACCTGTCAGTGGAACCTCCTTGGAGGCTGCCGTTCAGAGAAGAGAGTCAAGGTTACCTTCATCACCCAGACCCAGCATACCTGAACCTCACGGCCTGGTTTCTGAGACCTATTAAGACGCAGAGTCTTGTCAGATGAGCTAGTCAACAACCTTCTGTCAAGTTGAAAGAAGGTGACCAGGTCAACATATTTTAAAGTCTGGAAATGTTATAACTCTTGGTGTTTCGGCAAGAAGTTTCATTTCAGGAGTTAAATTTCTGTTCTAGAGTTCCTCCATGAAGGAATGGAGAAGGGCCTTGCAGCAAGCACCCTCAAGGCGCAGGTAGCTGCATTATCGTTTTTTCTAGACAGAACTTTATCTAGGGAGCCGTTGATAGTTTTTTTTTTTTAAGGCCATGGACAACATTAGGCCAGAACCCTTTGAGTTTTTCTCGAGTTGGGATTTATCTTTAGTTCTGTAAGGTCTCACTATGGCACCTTTTGAACCTTTGGAAGATACTGATAAAATTTCTTACGTTGAAGACTATCCTCTTAGTAGCAGTAACTTCAGCTCACAGAATTCGTGAAATACAGGCCCTATCGAATGCAGAGCTTTTCTTCAGATGTTTTCTGGACTGGATCATTTTAAAAATAGATCCAGGTTTTCTCCCAAAGGTGTCATCTGCGTTTCGCATGCAGGAGATTATATTTCCAACATTTTGTCCAGCACCCTCAGGGTCGGAAGAAGAGGCCTTTCACACCTTACATGTCAGAAGGTGTCTTCTAAAATACCTGGAAATAACAAGAAAAACATCTTTATTTTTCCTGTCCTCAGGACCGCATAAAGGAGGAAAAGCATCAGAGTACCTTTGGTAGGTGGCTGAAGCAGGCTATTAAGGAAGCCTACCTTGCTGCAAGGAAGGAGCCTCCAGAAGGGATTATGCCCCACTTCACACGGGCAGTGGCAGCTTGCTGGGCAAAAAGGGCTGTGGCATCCCCAGAGTAGATTTGTAAGGCAGCTACGTGGCCTAGCTTCTCTACATTTATAAGACACTACAGGTTGTATCTCCGGTCGGCCTCGGATCAGTCCTTTGGCAGGAAGGTCTTGTGGTCCTGCCCTCTGAAATAAGTTCTCGGTTGTCATCTCCATGGTGCTGTCCTGAAAGGCGAGGGGAGGAAACCTTAGTTAGACTTACCGGTACCAGTATTTCTATGAGCCTTTCAGGACAGCAGCTACTTCTCTCCCTGGTATATTACATGTACAAATGATAATATTGGATGCTCAATGTGTTGTTTATATCTTCCAGTGTGTCAGAGGAATTCTTAGACGACTGACGGCATGGTGGAAGCGTCTGTTTTTAAAGGGATGTTGTCACGACAGTGTTTCCTGTGAAGAGGTGGAGCTGCACTCTCTCCATGGTGCTGTCCTGAAAGGCTCATAGAAATAGTTACTGGTAAGTCTAAGGTTTTCCATTGGAGAACCAGTGGGGAAGAAGCCTGCAGGAGTGAGAATCAAAGATAAGTTCCTCTGCTTTACAACCCCCCTAGACTTTGAGCATTACTATGCTGGGGCAAGTGGCACTTAAAATCTCTTATCTAAATTGTACAGGACACAGGCAGAGTATTCATAGACCTTGGGTTATAGGCTTGTACCTTTTAAAGTTATTGGAGGACTTGCCCCCTGCTAACCTTCCCTATAACCATACCCCACTTTGTGAGTCCTGCCCTTAGGTAATGGAACTCTTCTCCCATACTGAGAAATCACTCTGGGCTTAACTAGTTAATTTTCTCTTAAGAATTTTTTAGTCACGTTTTCATGGTCTTTTAATACCACGTAGATAGACACTTTGGGTCCTGGATCGCATACCTCTGTGCTTTGTGCAACACGTGTAGTCAGCCTCGGTGCTATGCAAGTCCACAGCTGTGGTCCATCCTTATGTAGCCCAGACCATGAAGACTCCTTCAGGGGTACGCCCACCACAAGCACAGTCTGGACCTTATATAGGGACCAGCATTCGAGACAGGTAAGACCAGGTCCCCCTGTGTCTGTTACTGGAAAGACCTGTGCTGTGATTGGAATGTATTCACTTTATAATATAAACTTTTCAAACTTGACACTAGCACTCAACCACTCAGAGCTTAGTCTTAAGTAAGGATGGGCTCGGGTGTGTTTGCAAGTGCACATGCCCGAGCCTGCCAGGGAGTGAACCCGGCGCTGCACTAATCACAGGCAGGGAGACATTTCCCCGATGCGCGGCTGCAGCGATCGGGGAATGTCTCCCTGCCTGTGATTAGCGCAGTGCAGGGTTCACTTCCTGGCGGGGCACATGCACTTGGGAACACGCCCGAGCTCATCCTTAGTCTTAAGCCCCATACACATGTCGAGTGGCATCAGCTGGTTAAATAGAAACCGGCCAACATTCTGCCCGTGTGGAATGCAGCTGCTTTGACAGAAGCCAGCCGCTGGGCCGGCTTCTGTCTTCAGATTCAGTATACTTTATTAAACCCAAAGAGAAATTACTAAGATCTAGTTAAATTCAACAAAGGCAACACACAATTCACAATAACGAGCAGAAACCAGATACAAGAATAAAATTGGCAATAACAGCAATTCCAAATAAAATTAAATGAATACTGTACTGTAATCAGCTTTGGTGTATGACCTGTGACATGAAATGGTCTTCCACAACCTCAACTTAGAAGTGTTTGGCTCTTCCTCACCCAGTTTTACGCCTCCTACACAGCTCTTTCAGTTTCAGTTAATGACAGTTTCAACCTACATATGAAATTGATGATCATTAGCACCTGCTTTGTTTAATTGGTTCCTCATACACCTGACTTTAATCCTACAAAATCCCTGACTGTGCAAGTGGACAAAGTGTGCAAGTGTGAGATCTGACGCTGGTTTAAAGCCAAAGGGTACTCACACCAAATATTGATTTGATTTAGATTTTTCTACAGTTTGCTTGCTTTGCATTTTGCAATCTGATAATAAACAATTAAAATATATATATTTGAAAACATTCCTACTTTACAGCAATTGCAACTTTTGCACAGTGTACTGTACATCCGCTTACATTTGAAAACTGCATAAAAAAATGGAAAATGGTTAGCATCATTTTTCATTTTTGCAGACAGAAGCATATATGTAAACTTTTGTGGTCTTTTTTTTGTCCATGCCGTTTGTTTGCTTTTAGGGACAAAACCTTTTTTGCTTATACTTTTATCTACCTATGAATAGTTTCTTCAACAACTGCAAAAATGGAAAAAAACATACTGATATAAACTGAACTGAATATGGATGTAGAAACTGATGTAAAGGCCTGAGTTTTAATGGTTGGTTGTCTTTTTTTTGTTTTTTGTTTACTTTGTGTGATAGAACTGATGCCGACCATTTGAAAGGACTCTTACCAGTAAAATCCTTTTCCTGGAGTACATTACAGGACCTCCCCTCTGTTCCTTATGATTTTACTATTTATTTCTTGCTACCAAATGCAGGCTTACTGGATGTGGACGGGTTATGCTAGAGCTGTCCTTACAGATTTGTTTGCCAGTGCCAATGGCCTAAAGATTTCTGTATAACTCATGGTCAAAGCCTAAGATCCTGTGTTCTGTGATGTACTTCAAGAAAAGGATTTTACAGGTAAGACAAAAATCCCAGTTTTCCCCTGTTGTTTTTTCTATTACTTTATATTGAATGATAAAACTTTGTGACCTTCTATTCTCTTTTGCAGAAGAAAGTGGCGTTTTTATTAAAGTTCCAGGTGCAGATGTATTGTCAGACCCTGGTATGTAACTTACACTGAATTTTTTTTAATGTTACTTTGTAACTGAAAAATATGTTCATATTCAGTTTTATTTCCAGGATACTTGTTATTACATTCTAATTTTTTTATACTTAAAAGATAACTAACCCCTGAGAACAAAAATGTTACATTGCAGCCAACCAGTTCTAAGATGCAAACACAAACAAATATCTGTTGATCTTGCCAGAAATTCTAAACGGAAAGCAAAAACAATCTTATCTTTGTTCTGTAAACTGCTAATCCCATCATCCTCTTTTCCACGTAATAGAGATGAGCAAAGACAAGAATCTTTGAATTAATAAGTAACTTATTAATTTAATTTTAAAAAATGCGTTTTATTGAAATCTTGCATCCCCGCATTATGGAAGAAGCAGACACCTGCCGTGCATTGAGATGACAAGGGACTTGCCGTCTGGGCGCCCCATACACCCTCTCTCTTCCCTGCCTTTCTTCTCTGCTCCCCTTTTCTCCCATTCTTTCTCTCTCTCTCTCTTTCTTTGGAACACAAAAACTGAAGGAAGGGGGCGGTTCGAAACGTCATCCCAATTTATAAATTGATGCAATTGTACTTTGACCTCCCTAACTTCTTATCCTAATAAAAAATATATTTGAAAAAAAAAATATGTAAAAAAGAATCCAAATAAATCTAAAGTACAAGAAGATAATCACAATATGTGAGTGCAACTATACTCTAAAGCCTGGTACACACTGAGTCTTTTGGGTTAAACGAATAAAAACTCTCAGCTCCTGTCCGAGCTGCTGTACCAATGATCTGCATTGTCCTTAAATGTGCTCCTTGCTGCAAACGCCAGTTAAAGGTTGGGGTGGTTGCCACTTTTTTGTACAGTTGGACGAATTGGGTGCTCTTGCTGGGCATCATTGGTGTCCCTGTGCCTTTAAGGAGTGGTGAGCTTCCTCCAGGCATACCTGACTTTAATCTGTCCATTCTTGTGTCCGCTTACTATGGAGTCTCTGGAAATGTAGAGTTAGGACCACAGTATGTACAGAATACATGTCCCTTGACATGGGCACTGTAGCTTGCGCATATATTTGCAAATGTGCGCAAACAAAAACCCTGACGTAAACTGTTAGGCCAATTCGGTTGTTTTGCAGGCTGCTCCGTAAGTGTCCTGGCAAATCTTTTGTTTGTGATTTGCATTGCCCTTTCATGTGCACCTTGCTGGAAAGGCCAGTTATAGATTTGGGGTGGTTGCCACTTTCTTTTTTTTTGTACAGTGCAGAGTCTGCAGATATTCTGTTGGATCCTCAACCTTTGGAATTCATTGTTGGAATTGTCTCACTGAATTGAATGCTTGGGCCTGCTGTTGGATGTGGCCAAGTGCAGAATCCCTTCTACCCCAGGGAAAACTCCCAGGGTCGCTCCTGGATTCAAGCCTGCATAAGGGTTTTGGGCCTGACTTTAGCCTCCTTTGAGGCAGTGCCATATGCCCAGTTTTACTTCAGATGTTGCAATTCAACATGTGGCAACATGGAACACAGTCTCAGTCCTTGAACCACCCTATGTGTCAGACTTACAGCTCCAGAACTCTCCCTTGCGTGGTGGCGCTGGAGTCAGGGAAAAACCCTAAATTGGTTGTTCCTAAAATGCAGGGCTCCTTAGTTATGAGGTCAACTGGAAATAATGTAGGAGGACAATGCCATGGCCTACGTCAACTGTTAAGGAGGCATCAGAAGTAGCACTGCTCAAAGGGCGGAACGGCATGGTGTGGAAAATTGGTAGATGGAATTTCTCAGTTGGCGTCTGCAACCCCAGAGGAATAGGCTTTTCACCCAGAGGTGTGCTGAGCCCATTGCCACAGGAGGGTGATGCCAGACATGGATCTTCTGGTGTTCATATACAACAACAAACTGGACAGGTTCCCTTGGGCCTTCGCAGTGGATGCGCTAGTGACTCCATGAGAACCGTTCCACCTGATCTGCACCTTTCTGCATCTTTAAGATCCCCTTTTTCTGCTCCCCAGGATCGAGATTGAGGCTATTCTCTCTTCCAGTGCATCAAACTGGCCCAAGAAAATGTACTATTCGGACATAAGCAGACTCCTGGCAGACAATCCATGGTCCCCTCTGGATTGTCCAGACCATCTGTCCCAATGGCCAGTCTACCATCCTGCTTCTCACTTGCTAGCTTTAACAGTATAGCTCCTTCAGTATAATCTAGATCAGCATCTGATCTTGAGTACCACCAAAAAAATCTCAGCTTTGGCTGTATTTTTTCATAGACTGTTGGCCTCCTGTTCCTTCCTTAAGGCCTTTGTGCAGGGTGTTGCCAACATTTCTCTCTTGGTACATTCCCTTGTTACTCTGTTGGGTCTTACTTTGGTTCTCCCTTCAGAGGCCACTCTTGAAACATTTTAAGGATTTTCCTTATTTGACCTTTCTCACAAGGTGGCTTTTCTTGTCACTATCAACTCTGCATGGAGGGTCTTTGAGTTAGTGATTGTAAAGTCTAGTTTTTTTTTTTTTTTTGCTTAAAAATAACAAACATGTTATATTTAACTGCTCTGTGCACTGTAAACCATTGAGAAAAAGGATCAGCTGCACACCCAATGCAATGTGTGCATATTCCAGGAGATCATAAAATTGCATACAAAAAGCGCATGGCACAGAAAAAAAGGGTAACGCGTTTCACACGTCTAATAATAAGGGATGAGAATGGTGCCAAAAGAACACTGGGGAACCCTTAAGTGCCTGTAAGCTGTCAATAAGGTAGGGAGTACATAAAAGATGCAAAGGAATGTATAAGATAAAACCAGAGATAAAAACAATGATACGTTAGCCCATATCAAGAGTCCATGTGCATCCATAAATCAGAGCTAAAAGTCCATGTGAAAGGATGTGACTCCAGTGGGATGGATCAGCACTTAGGGGCAGCTGCCTGAAGAGCAGAAGCAACTCTGTAGGAATAGGAGAAGGGGGGGAGACAGGAGCGCCAGACCTAAGTGCAGTATGCCATCAGAGAATTTATTAAAAGCAAGGTAAATGCATACTCACAGTTGTGAATAAAAACAAGCACATCATAAGTCTGGGCCCAGGGCCGTGTCACTTGTTCCAGGGCTGTGGTCTTGCTGGGGGGTGCATATGCCGATGAGCAGATGGAGGCTGTGCTGTGGTGGAACGCACTGGAACAGAGAAGAGAATTAGTTAGCGCTAATTCTCACCCCTGTGTGCTGAGAGTGCTGACATACTAAGGCACGCTCTGGAGGGGAGAGTCCTGGAGGGGTCCTGTGGTATAGTGCTGTGGGGTGGAAGAACGGCTTCACAGATGGCTGCTGTCTTAGGGGCAAGAGAACCTCTGTAAAGACCAAAGTAGAAAAGATGCACAGCGACTCTAAGTGTAGCCGTTTAATACATTTTATTAAAATCACAATAAAATCTACTCACAAACAAGTAGAAACTGCAGGCGTTGCAGTGTAAGTCACTGCGGACTTGAGTGTGCAGGAGATGCCTTGCTGCTCTGGATGATGTAGGAAGGCTGTCCTGGCTTATTCCAGCACGCCTGGACAGGGTATTGCCGGTGGCTCCCGGCGCTTCCCAGTTCCTGGAGCTGCGGTGTCCGGCACTGATGACGTTCCTTCCGGCAGCGGGCAGCCGTTCGTTTGCGAGGGTGAGGGGGGCGGTGACGCGTTGTTGGAGCTGCGCTCCTTCCTCAGACCATAATTCCGCCATAATGTAAAGGGGCAAATTTGAGGGCAGAACTACTGACGTCATCTCCACTGTCGTAAACGTCCATATACTGTCATGAAGAAAGCCCGGTTTCCCACAAAATGGAGGACAAGGAAACTAAACAGTTTAATCATTACACATTCCTCTGAGCTAAGACTGTCTAATTAGGTGGTGGATTGTGAATAGGGCATGGAAATTACAGAATTTCATTTTATTTTGAACAAAGATGATGCTTATAAAGTTTTGGGGGGATTTAGTGTAATGGTGCCTTGGATACGTGACTATAAGCCCCTAAGGCGTTACAAATAGGATGGGTATAATTCGTTATTATGGCAAAAAGCTAATAGTAAAAAATGTATGGAAAAATGTTTAAAAATGTATATAAAAAATTATATAAATATATGGATGGAAGAGAAGGGAAAATTGTTAAATATATTAAAAAATAAAGATGAATTTGAGGGTCTATGACATAAGAGATGTCTAAAAAGGGGAATGATGTCTATAAAAAATCTGAAAACTCTAAGGATCCTGCATATAAACTGTTGGATGTGGGGAAATGTAATTACTACTAAAAGAGGAGGGCATATTATATAGAGGAAGAATATATATATATATATATATATATAAGGATGTTAGGGAGGAAGGGGGAAAAAAATATATATATATATATCCACAGCGAGAACGGGAGGGAGAGGGAAAAGTTGGGAAGGAGGGGGAGGAAAGAGAGGGAGGGGCACCAAGCACCTTCCCTCAGGGCAAATGCCCTTAGGGCTTGGGGTGTATGTAATGTAGGGGAGTACTATTACTTACATATGTCGAGGCTGAAGGGCAGAGCAGACCTTAAGGGCCCGACAGACTATATGGTATACCTAAAATGTAAAAGATTGAGTCATTTTAGAGTATAATAATCAACCAACCATAATGATGAAAGATAAGAAAATCATACAATCCTACGGATGATCTGCTGGAGAATAGAACCTGCTGTAACATTAAGCTATACCCATATGAACTTGGGACCTAAATCAGAGCATTGGTTTCTATTTCCTCGTTTAAACCACCTGGCGACAGTAAATCTAGTTTGTAAATCCAGTAGGTTTCCTGGCGGCAAAGCCGTAAGAAGCTGGTACGGATTCTATGACCCATACTCTGAGCCCTTCAGAGGACTGGTCATGGAATTCTTTGAAATGGCGAGGGACACTGTGTTGGTCCTTGCCTCCTTCCACAAACCTCCTGTGCTTTCCAAATCTTTTACACAAGGCCCAGACAGTTCGGCCAACGTAGAAGAGGCCACATGGACAGGATAAACAATATACAACAAAGTCCGTGGAGCAGTTATAAAACTGAGTGATGGGCTAGGTTCTTTGTTTGATAGTAAAGTCTTTTTGTCCATGATTGACATGTGTACAGGTCAAACAGAGTGTTTTTTTGCACCGAAACATGCCAATCAGAGGGATAAAACATAGGTGATTGGGGCCTACGGGGGGGGGGGGGGC
>BLSH010559290.1:1942918-1954133 GCA_018402905.1 Glandirana rugosa
CATATTTTATGCCCAGTCTGGTCCACCTTGTTATGTCCTGTAGTTGGGCTAACTCCACCAGATTGTCATTGAACCAGAGAGGGGCATTAGGTGATAGAGCTAAGGAAGAGGCTCCCATCTTTTTATTACATATATGAAAAATTTTATATGCCACTTTCAGTGTCTCCGCCCCCACCTCTGGGTATTGACCATTGCGATATAGCAGGTTAATCAACGCTTCATATGAAGACATTACTGCCGCTTGCGCCGTCACCGAAGCATTATCCATGTCCGGAAAGAACCAGGCATGTATGTGCGTCAGTTGGGCAGCCCAATAGTAGATCTGTAGGTCTGGAAGCGCCAGTCCCCCTCTATGTGTTGGTAATTGGAGTGTTTTTAATGAAATTCTGGGGGGGCCAGACGCCCAGAGGAAGGAGGAAACCAATTGGTTTATTTCATTAAAGATTTTTTTGGGTATATACACCGGGGCATGCCAGAGGATATAAAGGAATCTGGGGAGAAACACCATTTTAACCACTTCCTTACTGGGCACTTAAACCCCCCTCCTGCCCAGACCAATTTTTGGCTTTCAGCGCTGTCGCATTTTGAATGACAATTGCGCGGTCGTGCGACGTTGTACCCAAATAAAATTTGCGTCCTTTTTTTCCCACAAATAGAGCTTTCTTTTGGGGGTATTTGATCCCCTCTGCGTCATTTCTGATCGCCGCTATAAACAAAAAATGAGCGACAATTTTGCAAAAAAGAACAATATTTTTTACTTTTTGCTAAAGTACAAATCCATTAAAAAAATTATTCATCAGTTTTGGCCGATATTTATTCTTCTACATATTTTTGGGGTAAAAAAAAATCGCAATCGGCGTATATTGATTGGTTTGCGCAAAAGTTATCGCGTCTACAAACTGGGAATTGATTTATGGCGTTTTTATTATTTTTTTTTTTTTTACTAGTAATGGCGGCGATCTGTGATTTTTAGCGGTAATGCGATATTGGGGGGGACATGTCGGAACATTTTGACACTTTTTTGGGACCAATGACATTTATTCAGCGATCAGAAATTTAAATGTCCACTGATTACTGTATAAATGTCATTGGCAGTGAAGGGGTTAACCTGCAGGGGGCAGTGTAGGGGTTAAATATGTTCCCTGGCTGTGTTCTAACTGTGGGGGGGCATGGCTGGTCGGGACATAACAGATCTAACTGATCCCAGTGACAGGGATCAGTAGATCTGCTATGCCCCCTGTCAAAGAACGGGGAACCGCCGTGTTTACAACGGCGGTTCCCCGTTCTGAGGCTCCTGAGAGTGATCGCGTGTCTTGGGCGGACATCGAGTCCGCCCGACCCGCGGGCACGCTCGCGCAGCGTGCGGCGCGCGCCGCCGCTGCCTCCAGGGGGCGCGCGGGAGCATGCGCAGTGGGAGGACGTCCATGGACGTCCTCCCGGCATTTCAGGTCCGCGCTGGAGCCGTAAATCGGCAATAGCGCGGACCTGGAGGGGTTAAAGATGTTGATCCTTCCCAGAAGATTCAGTGGTAAATTACGCCAGTTGGCGAACAAATTTTTTAATCTATGGATCATGGGGAACAGATTATTATTTAGATAAGTTTTGAGGGGGAGTTGCACCTCCACACCCAGATACCTAAATTTGTTAATCACCTGGAGCTGTATCTGGGGAGGGAGATTGGGTTTAAATGACAGATCCATAGGAAAGACACTGGATTTGCCCCAGTTGACCCTAAATCCCGAGAACCCTCCGAACCTTGTTATTATCTGCAAAGCTTGGTGAAGCGAGTCTCCCGGATCTGCCAGGTAAAGGAGCATGTCATCTGCATATAAAGATGTTTTTTCTTCCAGGCCATTAATCCTGCAACCCTTCACCGCCTCATCCTGTCTTAGCAGGACCGCTAGGGGCTCAATGGCCATGGCAAATAGGAGGGGGGACAATGGACACCCCTGCCTAGTGCCACGGAACATTGGAAATGGGTCAGTGATAGAGTTATTTATCCGGAGGCGTGCCACCGGGTTTGCATACAGCAGTCTGACCCATGTCAGGAATCTAGGGCCAAACCCAAATCGTTTAAGAGTCTCAAATAAATACACCCATTCTATGGAATCAAACGCTTTATGCGTATCGAGGGATACTACAACCCTAGTGTCCGGGATCGGCCCTTTCACTTGTAAGTTTGTAAAAAGTCTACGTAAGTTAATAGCTGTGGAACGACCTGGGATAAAGCCCGTTTGATCAGGGTTAATAAGTTTCTCTATAACCGAGTTCAATCTCCTAGCTAGGACTTTGGCTAATATTTTGGCGTCCACATTTATCAGGGAAATAGGTCTATATGATTCACAACACCTAGGGTCTTTATTCGGTTTTAGGATTAAAACTATTAATGCCTCGGTAAGTGATGGTGGTAGAGTTCCCATTTCATATGCTGCCTTGTACATCTCTAAAAGTTTAGGGGAGAGATATTCAGCATAAGCTCTGTACCACTCAATTGGGTATCCATCCAGGCCCGGTGTCTTATTTGCCTGAAAGGAGGCAATTGCACCATCAATCTCCTCTACAGACAGCGGACGCTCCATGTCCTCCACCTCTGCAGACGAGAGAGTAGGCAACTGGACCCTGTCAAGATATGCCTCCAGTTCAGAGTGATCATATTCCACCTTGGAGGTATATAATTCTGAATAAAAATCAAAGAAAACCTTCACAATGTCATCTGGGGCCGTTTTAAGTATCTCAAACTGGTTGAGTATACATGGAATAGATGTAGGGGGAAGATCAATTTTAGCGAGGTAAGCAAGAATTCTACTATTTTTGTCCCCAAACTCAAACAATCTTTGTTTTTGATATAATAGTTTTTTTTGAGTCTGTTCTACAAGAACCAGATCCAATTTCTGCATTGACTCCTTCCATAATTGATAGTTGGCCGAAGTGGGATTCCTTATATATTCCATCTCCCCTGTCTCCACTGCTTCCTCATGACTACGTACCTTCCAGGCCCTATCTTTCCTAAGGTGACTAATCACTCCCGCAACAGATCCCCTAAGAGTGGCCTTGAATGCGTCCCATGTCACCCCTAGGGCCGCACCTTCGTTATTTGTTGCCCAGTATGCAGAAATATCTTTGGCCGTGGCTAGATAAAAGGACTAAGTCTCCACAAAGTGTATCCTCTAGCAGGTAACAGACTCATCCGGATAAGCATCGGGGAATGGTCTGAAATGGCCCTAGGAAGATAAGAAACCTCCATAACCCGGGTAAGGAGATCAGTGGACACAAGCCCCATATCTATCCTTGACAGGGACTGGTGCGCAGGAGAATAACAGGAGTACTCTCTCAAGTGCGGGTATTTAGCGTGCCAGCAGTCTGCCGAATTATAACTGTTCAGAGATGCAGCTAGTGGGGATTGTGTCCCTGCTTCACCTCTATGCCTATCCATCGGAGGAGAGAGAGTTGTATTAAAATCTCCTGCAATCAGCAAAGGTCCTTCCGCCACCTGCAACACTGCGGCCATCACCACATCCCAGAGGGCAAGTGTAAATGGGGGAGGGATATAGATATTCACAAATGTATATGAATGATTGTTGATAGTAAGAACCACTATAACATATCGGCCAAACGGATCTGTTACCACATTTGTAACGGAGCAACAGAGCGACTTGGCGATAAGAACAGATACTCCTCTTGCATAGTTGGAATACGTGGAGTGCAGCGCATGTGCCACATATGCCTTTTTGAGAGCCATTACCTTAGACCCCACCAGATGGGTCTCTTGGAAAAATATCAAATGGGGCTTATACTTATTCACGTAATTGAATATCAGGGACCGTTTCACTCTAGAGTTTAGCCCCCTGACATTCCAAGAGAAAACTTTTAACCGTTGCATAGCCATTTTAGGAAGAAAGAAAAAGAAAAAAAAGAAATAATAATTAACATCTCTCCACCCCGACCCCTGACATCCCCACGAATGGAGCAAGAAAACATTGTCAGCACACTTGTGAATCTCCCTCGACCCTCATTTACCAGCTTAGCACAGAACCGTATTATAACATTAACCCTGAAACCAGTCCGTGTAAACAAACCCCCTACCCGGCCCATAATCCCCAAACGATTATGTGCTTAATCCCAAAACCAGAACTCGTCAAAGGGGAACGATCAGCCTTAAGCTGTTTGGTACAGTTGTATTTGGTCCGTTCTTCCAGCTATTGTCAGGATAACAAGTTCAGTCTTATGTATCAGAAAAAAAATTTTTTTGTTTTTTTTCCCTCTCTCCTCTAGGAACAGAAATATTCAGGGGACAGCAACAAAAATTATTACTCAAAAAGAAAAAAAGAAAATGTAATTTCCATTCCTATCAAACCGAGTGTTCCTCAAGCTTAGGATGTTTCAAGGCCCCCACTGCCTTTCTCTCTGGAACCCCCCACAGTTACATAGAGGATAACTTATCCATAAACAGTAGAGTCTGGTCCTGCGGTAACTGAGGGTTAATAGTAATTATTATCCTACGATATGACCCAGTCTCTGCGTATATCATGTCAGTGGGGTAGTAGGAGTAACCTAGGGTCTATGGTCAGTCCTTTCCCAGAGAATCGATCCATCGATCCGCCTCCGCGGGAGTCGTGAAGAAGTGGGCCTTGCCATTGCTGATGACCCTCAGCTTAGCCGGGTACATCATACTGTATGTAATGAGCTTGTCACGCAGCCTCTTTTTAATTCCATGAAAAGCAGCCCTCTGTTTCTGTGTCGCAGCAGAGAAATCCGGAAAGATTGTAATGGTGTTATTATTAAAGCGGAGATCCGGCATATTGCGAGCTTTCCTCAATGCAGCATCCCTGTCTTTAAAATGGAGGATTTTTGCCAATAGTGCTCGGGGAGCAGAGCCTGGAGGGGGGGGGGGCGGAGGGGGATCCTATGCGCTCGCTCTATGGCGAACAAAGGAGAGAAAGATTCTGGTCCCAGCGACTTTTTAAGCCAGTCCATGATGAAATTTTCTGGGTCCTTACCCTCTGCCCCCTCCGGGAACCCCAGAAGTCTTAAGTTATTCCTTCTCAGGCGGTCCTCCATGTCCCCCAACTTCGCTGTCTGTGCCCTCTGTGTCGTCTGAATCTCTCTGATCGTTGCACTAAGTGGATATAAATCATCCTCCACTGTGCTGAGCCTCTGTTCTGTGGTGGTGACTCTGCTTCTCAGCTTATGGACATCATCCTTGAGGAGGGAAAAGTCCACTCTCAGGGTGTCCAGCTGCGTGGACAGTGAGGCATGGCAGCCTTTAATGGTAGCCATAATCTGCGATAGGGTAGGCTCCTGTGTCTGGGCTTTAGGGTCAGCAATGTCAGTGTCTCCATGAGTGTCCCGTGCAGACTCACCAGGGCCGCTCCCGGCTGGGTCCTGCCAGTCAGAGGGGTCTCCTTCAAAGTCTGGAGAAACCTGAGGCCGCGGCGTTGTTCTCGGTGGTAGGCCGCGGGCGCCATCTTGGGCCTCGTGTGCGTAGCGGGCCAGCTTCTCCGCTGGGGTCACCGCAGTGTCCTTCCCGTATTTCACCATTATAAATGTGTGCCCGTGAGGAAGAGGGGTCTCGTCAGGTCTTTTTCGGTGGCTTTAGCGATGCTGAACTCTCAGGATATGATGCAGGATGATGTGCTGGCGACGGAGCTCTGGGAAGACGCTGCTTACATGCACGCAGCCGGACACGCCCCCTCCGTCATTGGGATACTTATTGGGGCTGTTTGGAAAACATATAACAACTTGGGCAATATATCCATTTTTATTATGTTAATCCTACCACTCCAGGAAAACGTCTTTTTATCGTACTCTTTAAGTGATTTTATTGTTTTTTGTATTAGTGGAGAATAGTTCAGTTCCCATATTTTACTTAAATCTTGGGGAATATAAATTCCCAAATATTTAATTGCTACTTTTTGCCATTTGAAGGGAAAATTCCCTTGCATGGATTGACAATTATTCTTTGATATTGAAATATTTAGGGCCTCTGATTTATCATAATTTACTTTAAAGTTACTGATAGCACCAAATTTATTAAATTCTTTTATAAGGTTAGGGGGCGTTGTTATTGGCCTGGAGATATATAATAAAAGATCATCCGCATATACAGACATTTTATATTCCTTACCTTTTAATTTTTATTCCTTGAATATCTACATTATTCATTATAGCTGTTATTAGGTGTTCCATTATTAAGATATATAAAAGGGGGGACAAGGGGCATCCTTGTCTTGTCCCGTTTTGTATCCGAAATGGGTCTGATTGAATCCCATTAGATCGTACCCTGGCTGTGGGATTTCTATATAAGACCATAATTTTCTGTAAGAGATGAGGCCCTATCCCCCATTGCTTTAATGTTTCCTCTAAGAATTCCCATCCTACCCTATCAAATGCTCTTTCGGCATCGATAGATAGGAGGCAGGCTGGAATATTGCGTCTCTTCACATACTCTATTAGCGTTAGAGTTTTCATTGTATTGTCTCTGGCCTCTCGACCCCCCACAAACCCAATCTGGTCTTTATTAATATGGTCCGGTATTATAGGTGTAACCCTGTTAGCTATAAGTTTTGCATATAGCCGAAGGTCAGTATTTGTTAGTGAAATCGGCCTATAGTTTGCACATAATGTATGATTTTTATCTGGTTTTGGAATAAGCGCTATATGTGCTTCCATCCCTTGAGCTGTAAAGGGTCGGGAGGCTGAGACTGAGTTGAAAGTGTTTGTCAATATAGGAATCAAATTATCTTTAAATATTTTATAAAATCGTGGTGTGAACCCATCTGAACCTGGGCTTTTACCCGGGACCAGGGAACTCACTACCCTTTGTATCTCTATGGTTGAAAAATCTTTTTCTAGCTCTTTCGTTATTTCGCCTGGCAAAGTGGTGGTCTTTGTCTCTTTGATATATTGACGTATTTTTTGTATATAGAGTTCTGGGTTACTTTTCTTTAATGGGATCTGAATATTATACAGTTTAGAAAAATATAAACGGAACATTTCTGATATGACTTTCGGATCGTATGACATTTCCCCGGAAGACTTAAGAATCTTATTAATAAATGTCGTTGGATTTCGTTGACGTAATGCCCTCGCTAGGAGTTTACTTGGTTTATTCCCTTGTTGGAAAAATAGGGCACGATTTCTGTCTCTTATTTTTAAAGTCTGCTCATTCAATATACTCTGTATCTCTACTCGCTTCTCTATTAAGGCAATCAAGTTTTCCGAGTTGGGTACTTGTTTATGTATTCTTTCCAGTACTACCACATCCCTCAGCAATGCTGACAACCTGCGTGTTCTTTCTGCTTTTATCCTTGTTCCATGTTTTATAAACAGGCCACGTAGTACGCATTTCAATGTCTCCCATTGTATAGGGAGCAATGTATTTTCTCTTTCATGATCTACCATGAAATCCTTCACCGCTTGAGTGATGTCTGCAGTACATACTTCGTCTTTCAGTAAATTATCATTTAATCTCCATGCCCACTGTGCTCTCCGGGCCCAAGGCATCTTCATCTCCAAGAACATAGGGGCATGATCTCACCATAACATGTTACCTATCTTAGAAGATAGTACCGTTGCCAATCCATATTGATTTATAAAGAAGTAATCCAGTCTATGGTATTTGTTATGAATTTTTGAAAAATATGAGTAGTCCCTACCTTGTGGATGGAACATCCTCCACATGTCTACTAATCTATTTTTTGTAAGAGAGACTAATACATTTAAAAGCAGAGTTATATTTTGAAAAGTTCGGGAGGCAGTTGTATCTAGTTCTTGGTCTAATGCAAAATTGAGGTCTCCCCCAATAATTAATATCCCTTCAGTCTTTTCCATAAGGTCTGTCAGTAATTGATTTCCCACTTTTATTTAATCCTGATTAGGTAAATATAAATTAATTAAGGTAAATTTATTTTCGTGGATCATAACTTTTATCATTAATGACCTACCATCTTTACCTCTCCATGTTTCGAACACCTGATGGGGTACTGATTTATGGATTGCTATGGATACCCCATGGGATTTGGAGTAACTGAAAGTGTCAGGGTACCAAGTTGGGTAGTATTTGTTTTGTATATTAGGTATGTGGTCCGTCCGGAAATGCGTTTCCTGAAAGAAAACAATATCGATTTTCTGTTTATGAAGTGAAGATAGAATTTGTGACCTTTTGGTTGGGTAATTAAGTCCTCTAGTATTGAATGTACATATTTTAATTGAGCCCATATCACAGAAAAAAAAAAAACGTGAATTCACTCACTACTCAGACACACTCACTCTTTCTTCTTCACACCACTCACGATGTGATTATACTCTAAATTTATGACTCTATCAATCTGATCTATTCCAATAAGATCCCTGTCTGGGGGTATGTGGAGCTTTCCAAGACCACCGCACGGGGCTCGCCCCTCCGTACTGGTCCTTTTATATTTCTTTTTTCCTCCTCTTTCCTCCTCTCTCTCTCTCCTCCCTACTCTCTTCTTTCCTTTTTTACTAAACTAAACTGTCTTACTCTTTATTCTTATTCTTTTTCTCTTATAGTGGGGAACAGTAGGGAAACTCAGGAGGGCGGGTCAGAAGATTGGAGTAAGACTCTCTTCTACCTCCCATCTCTATATCATATGAATGTATTCCTCATAAACGTTATTTTCCATATTTACAAAACATTCAAAATATCAATTAAAAAATTCTCAATAATTACGTGTATCGATACCCAAAACAAAAATTGTGATTATTTTTAGTGTCAGATGTGAATCCATAGTAAATATAAATATCAAACAAAGAGAGAAAAAAGGAAAAAAAAAAGAAAGAAAAAAAAAAAGGGGGGGGGGGGGAAATTACAGTGTCAATAATATGTCCAAAATGGACTTCCACTAATAGTGCCAAAAAAAAAAATTTCCATCCCCTTGGTGATTTAGAGAACTCTCCCTCCATGCCCTCCCCCCCACCCCCTCCCCTCTATTCCCCACAATATTATTCTTGCTTTATCTTTTAAAAAAATCTCCTATTCAAATCTTCAAGATTCTGGGGCCATAATGGAAGTCCGGTAGTTGGAATTTCTCCTGGAATGTTGGTAAGTCCTTTATATCCCGGAAAGTCACTTTTTGGCCATTATGGTACACAAACATCTGGAAAGGAAATCCCCAACTGTATTGGATATTTCTTTCCCTCAAGGCTTCCAAAAGAGGGTTAAGTGTTTCTCTTAGGGCTAAAGTGTATTTTGATACATCCTGGAGTAAGATAATCCATGCCTAATCAAAGTCAATAGTTTTCTGTTTCCTGGCCGCTGCCATAATCTGTTCCTTAATATGGGCATAATGCATTTTGCATATCACATCCCTTGGTTTTGCTGGCCGAGCAATCTATGCGCCCGATCGATTAACAATTGTGCTGTAGGTGTCCGCTGTAGTAACATATTAAGCGCTTGGAGCGGCTCTCGTTCTGGGTGGACGTCATATGACGTCGCACCTTTAAGCCGGGATTGCGCGCGATCGGGTGCGCGCATCCTGGCTGTCGGTGTCGCCGCATCATCGACGGGGGTGAACAGCCATTGGGCATGGCTGTTTACCATGTGATCGGCTGTGACGAAGTCACGGCTGATCACAAATGGCACTTCCCTGATTCGCACTGCGCATGCGCGCAATCGGGAGTGCGCTGCGCGTGCGTGTGGGTGGCGGCGTGTTCCTAGGGAACACTGCCTGTCACCGACACAGGTGCCAGCCGGCGGCTGATACCTTGTGATCGGCTGTGATCTACTTCACAGCCGATCACATGCATTGTAAACAGAGCGGTAATTCACTGTTACCAGCTCTTCTCTCCTCACACAGTGTCCAGTGTGAGGAGAGAAGAGCTGGGATCAGTGAGTTACTGATCTGCATAGTAAAATCGCACTGACACATCCCCCCCTGCCCCCCCAATGCACCTGTCACCCCATATGCCCCCATAAAGTGCACCTGTCATCATAAAGTGCAGCTGTCGTCATAAAGAGTACCTGTCACCCGTCATTGACCGTGGCGTGTCACCCATCACTGACCGTGGCGTGTCACCCGTCACCCATCACTGACCGTGGCGTGTCACCCGTCACCCATCACTGACCGTGGCGTGTCACCCGTCACCCATCACTGACCGTGGCGTGTCACCCGTCAGTGACCGTGGAATGTCACCCATCAGCGACCGTAGCTTGTCACCCATCAGTGCCTTTATTTCGTGTCACCCATCAGTGACCGTGGCTTGTCACCCATCACTGACTGTGGCGTGTCACCCATCACTGACCGTAGCGTGTCACCCGTCACTGACCGTGGCGTGTCACCCGTCAGTGACTGTGGAATGTCACCCGTCACCCATCAGCGACCGTGGCTTGTCACCCAACACCCATCAGTGACCGTGGCGTGTCACCCGTCACCCATCAGTTACCGTGGTGAGTCAACCAGCACATCAGTGGCCTGTCACCCAACACTGACGTAGCCTGTCACTCGTCACTGACCATGGCCGTCACCCATCAGTAACCACTGCCAGTCACCCGTGGCCTGTCACCCATCAGTGACCACCGCCAGTCACCCATCAGTAACCATCGCCGGTCACCCATCAGTGACCACCGCCAGTCACCTGTCACCCATCAGTGACCACCGCCAGTCACCCATCAGTGACCACCGCCAGTCCCCCTTCACCTATAAGTGACCACCGCCAGTCCCCCGTCACCCATAAGTGACCACCACCCGTCACCCATCTATGACCACCGCCAGTCACCCGTCACTCATCAGTGACCACCGCCAGTCACCCATCACCCATCAGCGACCACCGCCAGGCACCCGTCACTCATCAGTAACCACCGCCAGACAAGCGGCACCCATCAGTGACCACCACCAGTCACACCTGTCACCCAGCAGTGACCTCCACCAGACACCCATCACCTATCAGTGACCACCAACAGACACCCGGCACCCATCAGTGACCACCGCCAGTCACCCATCACTTATCAGTGACCACCGCCAGTCACCCATCACCATCACCCATCAGCGACCTTCACCCGTCACCCATCAGTGACCACCACCCAGCACCCATCAGTGACCACCACCCGTCACCCATCAGGGACCACCACCAGTCACCCATCAGTGACCACCACCAGACAGCCGTCACCCATCAGGGACCACCACTACCCACTGACCGCCACCAGTGACTATTCACTACCCACTGACCGCCACCAGTGACTACCCACGGCCCACAG
>BLSH010559290.1:1956591-1966677 GCA_018402905.1 Glandirana rugosa
AAAAAGGGTGTTAAGAAACGTTTTACTTCTAAAAAAAAAGAAAAGAAAAAAAGGGGTGTTTTAACAAAAAAATCTTCATTTTGCAAAGAATTGTGGGAAAAAATTACAACTTCAAAAAATTCACCATGCCTCTTACTAAATACCTTGGAATGTCTACTTTCCAAAAAGGTGTAATTTGGGGGGGTATTTGTACTTTCCTGGCTTGTTAGGGTCTCAAGAAATGAGATAGGCCGTCAGTATATCAGGTGTGATCAATTTTCAATGATTGGCACCATAACTTTCACAAGGACCAAATAATATACACTTATTTGGGTTATTTTTACCAAAGATAGGTAGCAATATAAATTTTGGCCAAAATTTACAAAGAAAAATTACTAATTTGCAAAATTTTATGACAGAAACAAAGACAAAGGCATTTTTTAAAAAAATGTTCAATCTTTTTTTATTTATAGCACAAAAAATAAAAAAAAACATCTAGTGATTAAATACCACCAAAAGAAAGCTCTATTTGTGTGAAAAAAAAGGATGCAAATTTCATATGGGTACAATGTTGCATGACTGAGTAATTGTCGTTCAAAGTGTGATAGCGCTGAAAGCTGAAAAATGGCCTAGACAGGAAGGGGGTTTTCGTGCCCGGTACTGATGTGGTTAAATATTCCCTGTAAAGTGGGGACTAAATTGCCGGGCCCTGTTGCCTCCGGTAGACCTCTGACCTTAATGTTTTGTCTCCTATTTCGATTTTCAAAATCGTTCATCATAGTGATAACGTGTTTGAGACATTGGTCTACTTCCTGGTTTTGCTTCTCCTGCTGCGTTAATCTCTGATCGTGGGCTGCTATTTTCTGTTCAGTCCCTTTCTGTTTTTTTTTTTTATTTCATCTATGGATATTTTAAGTGATTGTATTTCAGTCTTATAGGAATTTTCCAGTCTATGTACATATTTGTTCATGTCTTCCCGTGTAGGTAGTGCTTGCATACACGCCTGCAGATCCCATATCTCCTCTTGTCTTCCACCTTTTCCTGTTAACTCCTGCTGTGGTTTTAAGGAAGCGCTACCACTATTTTGTTGTGCCCCATCCATACTTGAATCAAAACAAACACTAAGTTCTGAGTTCCTGATGTTGCGTTGGTTGAAAGTATCCTTTTTTATCTATATTTTGGGACGTTTGTAAAACCTGTGTACCCTGAGTCTTTGAAATATTCTTGTTAGCGCTTCCTGTTGCTCCTCCTTTTCTTTTCTGCGATTGTCCCCCCTTAGGTGCCATTTTAATGTTTTAATACACCCCTATATGGTCCTTATTGCTGTGGGGTTGTATTCCGATAATATTTTATATTGGGTATTGTGAGTTCTATAAAACCCAATATTCTCCACAAAAAAAAAGGTTTAATATAAAATGCCTCACTTACCCCTCTGTTGCGAGATACTTTTAACAGAGTTTTTCCTTCCACTATTACCGACTCCAGTATCAGAGAAGAATTTCCATTTGCCACTTGCAGTTCGGTTTTCTTTCGATCATTTGGCTGGGTTTTGTAATAAAATTAGGTATAAGTGAGGCTTGGTAACTTCAAATCCCCTCTGGTATTCGTGCCTCCCCCAAACAATCCGGGGCAGCAAGCAGTCCCTCTCTGTCAGGCCGCCACCTCCACAGAGCAGCCCCCTCCCGGACAAGTAAACCAGCCCGAACCGTCTCTCTTCCTCTGCTGTCCGGCTCCCCCCGTATCACCTCGACCTGCAGACAGCTGGCCAACACACCGCACTGCGGGAGCAAGGCAGCGAGACCCTCCGTCACCGGCTGGGTGTCTGGACTCGGTCCACCTGGAACCCGAGCACGCACCAGCCCGTGTCCCTCTGTCCAGGCTTCTCTCCCACTTCCGACCTCCAGCTCCCACAAAGGCGCAGTGCCCGGCTGCATGTGTTGTCTCGGAAGGTGCGGCTGCACCCACGTGTAGGCGGCCTCTCGTCCCGGGCTACTGTGTCTGCACGGGGGGAAGGTCCTCCTCTCCCCCTATCGGCCTCCAGTACGTGCCCCATCCAGCGCCCACGATCGTATCATTTACCCAGGGTTACAATGTCCATTCCCCAGCCATGTTATTAAAAGGATCAGTCTTGGAAGAGCAGAGCTATCCTACTATGCGGCCATCTTGGACAAGCTCCACCCCCCCACTTTGCGCTTTTAGGTAGGCTGGGATTCAAGCCTAGATTCATCTCCTGGATACAACTTTTGTATAATGACCCTATGCACATTTTCTGTTAATCCAATAAACCTTATTTCACTACTGAAATATTACTGTGTCCTTGAGTCATTTGATAGATCAAAATGAAATTGCTGATCCAAACACCCAAATATTTATAAATGACAATCATGGAAATTGTCAGGGGTTCCTAAACTTTTGCATACAACTGTAGGTATCAACATACAAGTGCCATTGGAATCATATGTGGACATACATTTGTTGCTTATTAGGCTTTTTAGAGATGGGATACAGGGATAAAAAGACGACCTTCCTCACTTTTGGGCAGAGTGAATCTATTCAAATTGATTTTTCTGCCAAAAATTTTATATGCCCTCTCTAATGCCTATATATATATATATATATATATATATATATATATATATATATATATATATTGTGGTGGGATAAAAGCAGCTATGAAATTGATAACTAACAGTAGGAAGTATTCCACACTACAACTTGAGCTGTTTGAACAATTATTTGAAATTATTTTGTCTAACAATTATTTTTTATTCCAGGATCGGTTCTATATGCAGCTCAATGGAGTTGCTATGGGCTCCAATGTCGCCCCGCCATTCGCATGTGCCTTCATGAATGACTTTGAAGAAAAACACATTATGGTGGCGGTATATAGATGACATCTTTGCGATATGGCGGGGCGACATTGAATCCCTTAAAGAATTTAATGAGATGCTAAATCTTTTTTGTCCGGACATTCAATTTAGTATATGCATTGGGGGTAACACGGTATCATTTTTGGACACTAGAATTTATATTAAGAATGAAAAAATAGAATCCGATCTATATAGCAAAGATACTGATAGGAATCAATTACTTTCTTTTGAACCACCCACTGCATGTATTCAAGTCCATTGTCCGAAGACAGTTACTGAGAGTTGAACGGATTGTCAGTGAGGAATACCTAAGAAAAATAGGATTGCAGAAATGTGTCAAAAATTCAGATAGCGAGGATATCCAGAAAAACTTATTAGGCAAGAGAAATATAAAATAGAACACTATGAAAAGAATGCCCTTTTCTATGCAATTTCATCACTATAGTGAAGATATATTTAGAATCATTAGAAAACATTAGCCCATATTGAAACAAGCGTATCCTCAAATTGAAGAGATTCAGGAGATTCCTATTAAGGCTTATTATAGAAATAAAACAATTAGGGACATGCTGGTGAGATCGGAATTTAAACAGAAAAAAGATAAGGTAGACTATACATTCTTAGGAAGAAAGAGAAATGAATGTTTTCCGTGTCTCAATTGTATATATACAAAGCAATCTAATGATTAAGGCCTCATACACACGGGCGTATCTTTAAAAATAAACAAAACATCGGGCCCGACGTCAAGGAAAAAAAATCAGCATTTTTCAGCGTTATGCATCGGCGTTTGTGAGCGTTAGTGAGCGTCGGCGTCAATAGGCGGTTTTTTAAAAAAATCATTCCTCTGCTATTTTTCAACCTAAAAACGTTGGCGTCAAAAAACGCCGGAAAACGCGTGTACAATATTAGTTGACTTTTGGCGTTTTGCGGCGTCGGCGTCAAAAAATGCCAAAACGTTACAGCCTCAGAACGCGATGGCCGTGGGTTCTACTTTCAGCTCACTAACGCCGACGCCATCTACAGCTCAAAAACGCCGACGTTTTTATGGGGCCATTGACTAACATGGAGAGCTGCAAAAAACGCCAGAAAACGCCGGCGTCAAAAAACGTCCGTGTGTATGAGGCCTTAAAATTTTGTTCACCCTGCACATGGACACAGATTAAAGGCTTTTACACTTCAGTGGGCATATGTGATCTATGTGTTGACATGTCCATGCGGTTTGTTATACGTTGGGGAAACAACACAAATGATCAAAGATAGGATAGCACAGCATCGCAGTTCTATCAGAGGGAAACAACCGGGTTTGCCTGTACCGAGACATTTCCAAGAAAAAGATCATAAAGATTCAGAGTTGCGATTTGTGATTCTGGAACAAGTGAATAAGGATAAAAGAGGTGGAGACAGGATTTTGAGATTAAAACAGAGAGACGCATGGTGGGTGAATAGATTACAGACTCTATTCCCCGATGGACTAAACAGGGATAATGATTTATATTTATTTTTGTGAATGGTATATGATACTGGACATTGGATGATTGTGATATATATATTTACAGGGAAGAAGAGACCTTGCAATGAAAATGAAAAACAAAAGAAAAACAAATTTGAAATGATGACTTTGTGCATCCCCTCTGGGAATTGATTGATGATGAGAATTTTTTGAATAGATATGAGTAATTATGCTTTTGTGGAAGCGGTTTATATGGTATTGATCCCATAGAGTGGGGTATTTCGACGATATAGGTATGGTGTGGGTTAATTAAGAAAAAGGCATTAATTAATGAATTGATTGAATAATGTGATGCACTGATGTGGTTCCACCATGGGATGTGGGGTATAAGGTTAATGTGGTGGAATGTGATTTTACACACAGCTTGATGAAGGACAGGTATGTCCGAAACTGTACAGTTGCTGATAACTCTTTTCTACTTGAAGATTATTGATTAAAAGAATTTTGCACAGGAGAAGTGTGTCCCTACGTATATATATATATATATATATATATATATATATATATATATATATATAAAACCAAAAAAATATTCACTTATATCAATTCCTTATTGAACACCTTCCTATGGGGTTCCAAGGCGACTAGGGTTTCATTAGCCATTTTGCAACGGCCTATTACTCAGGGTGGACTGGCACTGCCGGACCTCCGTCTAGATTACTTTGCATCCCAACTAGTATACATCCATTGGCGAATGTTCCCACAGTTGAACAATGCAGCAGTGGAGGCAGCGTTGACTACTTCTTATGAGGCCCTATTGAATTTCTTTTACAAAGGGGAGGTACCCACGTCGGGTAGAACTATACTTAAAACACACCACTCTGGTTTAACCCTTGCCTGAATTATTTCACCTAGATGATTGGTACAAGTGGTCTCGGTTCGAGTTAAAATACCTTCACCAACTGTTTGATGCAGGAAGGTTCAAGTCCTTTGCACAATTGCAGAGGGACCTAGGCGTCCCTGCCTCCTGGGGGTTCCAATATGTGAGATTACAGCATGCAGTACAGTGTCAGTTTAGAACAGAACCTATAACGCTGGAAAATACGAAGCTGGAAAAAAATCTTGCTAAATTCTGACCATTCCAAATTCATTTAAAGCTACTACTGCATCTTGGTAGAGGTTGAGAATAAAAACACCAAACAAGGGATAAATATCACAGTATTATACCAGAACTAACGGAGGACCTTTGGGAAGAAGGGTTTACCTCGTATATGACCACGGTCATTTCTGCCAGGGACAAGATGATACAATTAAGATATTTACTTCAAATGTACTATACACCTATATAAAATGGGGAGGAAAGAAATTCCCACTTGTCATAAATATCAGACAATGGAGGGCTCCTTTCTACATATGATATGTGAGTGCAGTAGTGTTTGTCCCTTATGGTCCCAGGTCAAATATATGCAGCCCATTGAGAGGACTTTTGGTAATATTTGAGGACGATATAATGGACAAGAATATAAAAACTCTGTTGCGATTACTATTTTTTTTATGTGCGCAATTAAACCACTTCAGCCCCAGAAGGATTTGCCCCCTTAATGAACAGGCCATTTTTTGTAATATGGCACTGCGTCCCTTTAACTGACAATTGCGCGGTCGTGACGTTGTGCCCAAACAAAATTGATGTCCTTTTTTTCCTACAAATAGAGCTTTATTTTGGTGGTATTAGATCACCTCTGCGTTTTTTGTTTTTTTTTGCACTATAAACAAAGCGACAATTTTGAAAAAAAAACAATATTTTTTTTCTTTTTGCTATAATACATATCAAAAACAAAATGTAAAACAACAAATTTCTTCCTCCGTTTAGGCTATGTATTCTTTTACATATTTTTGGTAAAAAAAATTGCGATAAGCATATATTGATTGGTTTGTGCAAAAGTTATAGCGTCTACAAAATAGGGGATAGATTTATGGCATTTTTATTTATTTTTTACTAGTAATGGCGGTGATCTTCCTTTTTTAGCGGGACTGCGATATTGCGGCGAACTGATCGGACACTTTTGACACTTTTTTAGGACAATTTATACAACGATCAGAGTTAAAAATAGCTACTGTATAAATGTCACTGGCAGGGAATGGGTTAACACTAGGGGCGATCAAGGGGTTAAGTGTCCCCTAGGAGGGGGTGTTTCTAACTGGGGGGGGACTGTAGTGACTGGAGGAGAGAGTTCGCTGTCCCGAATTACTTGGAACAGCAGATCCCTCTCCACCTCCCTGGCAGAAGGGAGATCTGTTTGTTTATATGAACAAATCTCCGTTCTGGCTCTGTGAGGAGCAATCGTGGACATTGTGCCCGCCAGCCATGCGCATCGGCTCCAGAGACGGTTTTGTTTGTTTTACAAAAAGTTTTTAAAAAAGTGACCTATATGTACATGCATACTGTTGAAAAATAAATGGACTGACAGTTGGGACTAAGCAACTTATACAACTTATTGTACAACACCTTGTATAATATTTTATTCTGTCATCTACATGCATATGGCAATAAAAACCTTTTTTTTAAAAAAAAAAAAAGTGTTCTGCCAAAATTCCTTGGTGAAGATAACCCAAATCAGTGGACAGCATCACGCTTCTCAGTGTTAGACTGTATAACACTGAGAAGCGTGATGGCGTCCACCAGCCTAAACCTTTGAGGAAAGCCTATTGGGCGCAACGCGTGAGGTTGGCAGTGATGTAATCACACTGGGCGGAGTTGTGGACACCATGCAATATTGATGACCTGCTGTTTTTTTCACTTCTAAAATGTGAGTTTCTTTCAAATTTTGATAAAAATTTGTGAAAGCAGTCTGCACTATTGGGTCATCTTCTTGCTTTTCATATATATGATGCCACAATGGGCAGCTGAGGATCCAGATTGCTGAGCTGGTGGAGCAGTGTCTGTATACTATTCTAAAGCCCATTCTGACCTCTCTAATCTAGTGAGGGCCATTGAAGCAGGTGAGAGAGGACACCCAAAGGTGGGGTGAAGGGGTGTTTAATGGTTTATGGTTTCTGGGATTGCACACTGGAAACTGGAATCTTTTGATGTACCTTTTCTAAATTATGAATTTACTAGATATGGATGATTATATTTGATTTATATTATTGATCTCCAAACATGTATTTTTTGTCACAATTTTTACGTATATTTATTATATATTTTATATGCACTAATTGGTGTATATATATATATATATATATATGAGTTTATCTGAGGGATAGCGCTGAACTACTTTTTGCACAGGTGGGTGTATGCATTCAAGTGTCAGCTTCTTTCTGCTGTTTAAGGTTTACACATTTATATACACTATATTGTCAAAAGTATTGGGAGACCGGCCTTTACACGCATATGAACTTTAATGGCATCAAAGTCTCAGTCCGTAGGGTTCAATATTGAGTTGGCCCACCCTTTGCAGCTATAAGAGCTTCAACTCTTCTGGGAAGGCTGTCCACAAGTTTTAGTGAGTGTGTCTATGGGAATGTTTGACCATTCCTCCAGAAGCGCATTTGTGAAGTCAGTCACTGATGTGGATGAGAATGCCTGGCTTGCAGTGTCCCCTCTAATTCATCCCAAGGGCGTTCTATCAGGTTGAGGTCAGGACTCTGTGCAGGCCAGTAAAGTTCATCCATGTCTTTGTGGACCTTGTTTGTGCACGGGTCCAAATCATTTGGTGGAGGGGGGAGGGGGGAATTATGGTGTGGGGTCGTTTTTCAGGGGTTGGGCTTGGCCCCTTATTTCCAGTGAAGGGAACTCTTAAGGCATCAGCATACCAAGGCATTTTGGACAATTTCATACTCTAAACTTTGTGGGAACAGTTTGGGGATGGCCCCTTCGTGTTCCAACATGACTGCACACCAGTGCACAAACAAGGCCCATAAAGACATTCATGAGCGCATTTGGGGTGGAGGAACTTGACTGGCCTGCACAGAGTCCTGACCTCAACCTGGATAGAACACCTCTGGGATGAATTAGACTGCAAATCAGGCCTTCCCATCCACATCAGTGCCTGACCTCACAAATGCGCTTCTGGAAAAATGGTCAAACATTCCCATAGACACACTACTAAACCTTGTGGACAGCTTTCCCAGAAGAGTTGAAGCTCTTACAGCTGCAAAGGGTTGGCCAACTCAATATTGAACCCTACGGTCCAAGACTGGGATGCCATTAAAGTTCATATGCAGGTGTCATAATACATTTGACACTATAGTGTATATTTGTGTGGATGGAATGAATACCACATATAAAACCAATGCAGTGGAATAAGGTCCTTACAGGATGTCTCCAACTTATAAACCAAACTCAATGCACTGTTTAATTGGGCAACTATGTGGCAAATGAGGTTTAATGTTGATAAATGTAGTTATGCACTTGGGGGCTAAGAATATGCATGCATCGTACATACTAGGGGGAGTACAACTGGGGGAATCCATAGTGGAAAAATATCTGGGGGTTTTGGTAGATCATAAGCTTAACCACTTCAGCCCCGGAGAGCGACAACTTTGCAAAAAAAAAACAGTTTTACTTACTTTTTGCTAAAATACAAATCAAAAAAAAATTCTAAAAAAACATTTTTTTTCATCGGTTTTGGCCAATGTATATTCTTCCTCATATTTGTGGTTTTTATATTTTTTAAATTTTTTTACTAGTAATGGCGGCGATCTGCGATTTTTAGCGGTACTGCGATATTGGGGCGGACATGTCGGATATTTTTGACTTTTTTTTTTTGACCAATGACATTTATACAGCGATCGGAAATGTAAATGTCCACTGATTACTGTATACATTTCATTGGCAGTGAAGGGGTTAACCTGGGGGGGGGAGCTAGGGGTTAACAGTGTTCCCTGGGTGTGTTCCTACTGTGGGGGGGGGGGGCTGGGCTAACATGGGCATAGGAGATCTAACTGATCCCATTGACAGGGATCAGTAGATCTCCTATGCCCGCACTGACGGGGCGGGGAACTTCCATGTTTACATTGGCGGTTCCCCGCTCTTTGGCTATGGCCGCTCATCGTGGCTTGCCGGCGGACATCGGGTCCGCCCGAGCCGCGGGCACACTCCGGAGTGCGATTCACGGTAGCCGTCCACACTGCCGCAGTAAATATACTGCTCGCGGTGTGGAACTGGTTAATAATGGCATGCAATACCAAGCTGTGGTTTCCAAAGCGAGCAAGGTCCTTTCTTGTATTAACAGGTATGGACTGCAGAGAGCGAGGCCTCATTTTGCCCCCCTGTACAAATCAGTAGTAAGACCTCATCTGGAAAATGCAGTTCAGTTTTGGTCACTAGTTCTCAAAAAGCATATCGGGGAACTGGAGAAAGTGCAGAGAAGGGCAACCAAACTAATAAGAGGCATGGAGGAGCTCAGCTATGAGCAAAGATTAGAGGAACTGAGAAGAGGAGATTAAGGGGGATGTGATCAACATGTACAAATACATAAGGGCCCATATAGTGAACTTGGTGGTGTTATTCATTTTAAGGTCATTACAGAGGACAAGGGGGTACTCTTTATGTCTGGAGGTAAAGAGATTTTTATCTACAAATATGGAAAGGTTCCTCACAGTAAGAGCTGTGGAATAGATTGGTTCTGGCCAGCTCAGTAGAGTGCTTTAACCACTTCAGATCCTAGGACGTCCATGGACGTCCTGGGGTTTCAGTGGTGATATCTCAATGATGCCGGCACCTGCAGGCATCATTGAGGTATCATTTTTTAGAGCAGGGGGAATTAGAGGAGAAGAGTCAAGGAG
>BLSH010559290.1:1967375-2002285 GCA_018402905.1 Glandirana rugosa
TATACCAAAAAATCGTTTCTAAGATCCCTTATTTTACCGCCAACAACGTCGAAAAATACAGTACGCCATAAACGCGTCGCTAAAAAGCTTGCGCAAAAAACGTTAGAGTGAGAGCAATAATTCTAGCCCAAGACCTCCTCTGTAACTCAAAACACCTAACCTGTAAAAAATTTTAAAGCAGCGCCTATGGAGATTTTTAATAACCAAAGTTCGGCGCCATTCCACAAGTTTGCGCAATTTTAAAATGTGACATGTTGGGTATCTATTTACTCGGCGTAACATCATCTTTCACATTATGAAAAAAAATTGGGCTAACTTTACTGTTTTGATTTTTTTTTAGTTCACGAAACTGTTTTTTTTTTTAAAAAAAACGCGTTCGAAAAATCGCTGCGCAAATACCGCATGACATAAAAAGCTGCAACAACCGCCATTTTATTCCCTAGAATCTTTGCTAAAAAACCATATATAATGTTTGGGGGGTCTGAGTAATTTTCTAGCAAAAAAATGATGATTTGTACATGTAGGAGAGGAGTGCCAGAAATGGCCGGGATATGAAGGGGTTAAAAAAAAGACCAGGATTCCTTCCTAAATGTACGTAATATAACTGGGTACTAACATTTATAGATAGTTGATCCAGGGAAAATCCGATTGCCTCTTGTGGGATCAGAAAATATTTTTTTCTCTTCCGTTCACTGACAGACGCAGCCTTCTTATGACACATGGGGTTAAGCTCATCCTACTAGGAGTAGGCTAGGCAAAAACAAACAAAAGCATAGGTTGGCCCCTCCCAGGGGGCCGTCCTCACCTTAGCATATAATCCCCCTGCCCCGTACAGCACATCAGTTTTTATTTGCCTAGTGTAAGGAGTAGACCTGGTTCCCTATGGGATCGGCGGTCTCCTGAAGATTCGTCTGATGAAGACTGCTATCAAGAAGCAGACTGGTGGTATAGAGGATATCTCGAATCCAAAGCTTTCCCCAGCCCGGCCGACACTATGCAAGCACTCTTAGGGGGGCCCACCGCATAGCGCCCGTTCCGTGCGGGCGGCCAGTGGCTAAAACCCACTAGAGCCCAGTGACTGGTACGCCTGTCCAGTGGCCTGGCCAGCAGCATGCCTCTCTTTGGGGAGGTAGGTCTGCTCCGGGTGGCTACCCGCTGCGCCCGTCGGATTGGTGAGTGGACCCCTCTTCCGCCCTAGGGGCATGGAGAGTGGGCACCAGGGCAGCTCTGGGGTTGCCAGCCAGTGGGGGTCCTTTAGAGGACACCCCCCCCTAAATCCCACGCAGGCACCTTTGCACTAACCGTTCGAATCTACACCGACCGTCTGGAGCACTGTGTTAGGCGGGTCGCCGCCATTGGAGTATTGAGCACCGCTCGTTTGTGGCCGACCGCGCGTGTGTAATGGCAGCGTCCATTGTTTGATAGACCATGCGGTTTCCAGCCTGCTCTCTGGCGGCCCCCAGTGGTAGTTTGGGAGAAGTGCAGTCCTTGTGCAGGAAGTGCTTAAAAACGGAAGTGGTCTTCCGGTTTGCGCTTGGACAGCGTGGCTGACACACAGTAACAAGCTCCTGGTGTGCAGTGGTTTGTGGGCATTGCTCTTCCGGTCGGAGTGCTGAGGCATCAAACAGCAAGTATAGCTGGCGCTTCTTGGGTGCTGGTAGCGGTGGGTGCAATCCTCCCGGGTCCCCCTGGTTGATTGGAGGGTTGAGGTGGTGGTTACACAGTGGGGGTGCCGGAAGGCTGAGATGTCAGAGGCCAGAAATTCTATGGCAGGTATACCTGCGGATCTACAGTCCACCCCAGGATCATTAGTGTCCTTGGAACAGCTGAGGGCGGTGTTTGGGGAGTTCTTCCCCGGGCAGGGGTGCCCGTTCCGAGGGGCCCCCAAAAGTGCCGACCCCCCCCCTCTGTCCTCAGGGGAGGATTCGGATCTAGAAAGCACCTCAGTGGTCACACCTGTGGATCTTTCAGAGGGTGAGCCGCCCTCAGAGGGCGAAGAGGATCAGGAGGCTCCTTTTTCGCAGGATAAAGCGATAGTGGAAGCACTGATCACTGATATTCGCGACTCTATGCGGCTGGACCAAACAGGGGAATCGCATGAGTCCGCATATGTTTGTGGACCGCTTAGACCCCCTAGGGCTTACCCTTATGATCAGGTGTTTGAACAGGCAGTGTTCAAGGAGTGGCGTAGGCCACCAAGTTCCTTGGTTTTACCTAAAAGCTTTGCTGTTCGCTACCCCTTTGAGGAGAGCTTTACTAAAAGGTGGGCTTCACCGGTGGTGGACCCTGCCGTGGCTCGTGTAAATAAAACAACCACCATTCCCTTGGAGGGGTCTCCATCCTTTAAGGAGGCGGCCAATCGCCGCACAGAGGCAGTGTCTAAAGCACTGTTCTTGTTGGCTGGATCAGCCATGCAGCCGGCACTGGCAACTACAATGGCGGCACAGTCGCTGCGTGAGCACGCTGCTGCATTGCACACTAGTTTGTCTACTCTAGTGAGTGTGCACAGGCTGGGGTACAGCGGGCACAACATTTGGAGGAAGGTCTCCGCTACATATGCCATGCTGCTTTGGATCTTCTTCCTATATTGTCAAAAATGTCTGTGTTTTCTATTGTTATCAGGCGGGTGCTGTGGCTCCGCTCTTGGTCGGGCGACCAGGCTTCAAAGAAGGCTCTTGAAGATCTGCCCTTCCAGGGAGAACGTCTGTTTGGCCCACAGTTGGACAAAATCATTAAGGATTTCACGGGTGGGAAGAGTACTTTCCTTCCAGAGCCGAAGAGACGAGATTGTCGTCGTAGGCAGGGCCCTGTCTCTTCAGGTCAGAAGAAGTTTTTTCGGGCACCCGGCCCAGCGGGCAAGGCCGGGAAGGCAATCACAGGGCGCAGTAAGAGGCCCTGGCAGCGTAAATTCGAAAAAGCGGAGGATAAGTCTGCCTCCGCATGATGGGTTTCTGGGGTTTGCAGACAGGTGGGCTGCCCGCATCACCGATTGGTGGGTCCTGGAGGTGGTGTCCTCCGGGGGCAGGATAGAATTAAGCTCTCTGCCCCCAGAAAGGTTCTTCCCCTCAAGCTTGAGGCTCCCGCAGGATCGTCGGGAGGCGCTTCTAGGCGCCGTTCGGGCACTCGCCGAGCAGAGGTCATCGCTAACTCTGGATTGCCGGCTGGAGTTCCGGGGTCTGATCCCGGACACAGTAAAGGCAGGGGTGTTTCTAACACCGAGCAAGCTCCTAACATTTCAGGCAGCAGTGCAAACCCTGTTATCACGCCAGTGGTTCTCCTTACGGTTGTGTATACGGGTGTTGGGGCTCATGGTGTCGACTTTCGAAGAGGAACCCTATGCCCAGAGTCGCACTCGGCTCCTGCAGAGGACAATTTTGTCGCAGTGGGACAAATCTCCCCTGTCCTTAGACAGGCTGATCAGGTAGGGTCATCAGTTCTGGGGACCCTTGATGTGGTGGATTCGGGCTCCGGCCCTAAGGAGGGGGAAAGGTTCCCCCCCCCTCAGTTGGTCGGTAGTAACGACGGATTCCAGCCTATCGGGTTGGGGAGGAGTCCTGGGGCGATTCTCTGCCCCGGGTCATTGGCCAGTGCGGGAAGCTCGTCTTCCGATAAATGTATTGGAACTGAGAGCAATCAGGCTTTGCCTGTACCGTTGGATGGAAAGGCTGCGAGGCCTCCCTTTTCGGGTTCAGTCGGACAATGCCACGGCTGTGGCGTATGTGAACCAGCAGGGCGGAACAAGAAGCGCAGCCGCGGAGGCGGCTCTGATCCTTCGGTGAGCAGAACTTCACGTGCCAGCTCTCTCTGCAATCTACATCCCAGGAGTGGAGGATTGGCCGCCGGACTCTGGATCAAGGGGAATGGTTCCTACATACAGAGGTGTTGCGCCAGGCTTGCCTCAAGTGGGACACACCAGAGGTGGACCGGGTGGCCTCCAGGTACAATCACAAGGTACAGACCTTTGTGTGCAGAACAAGAGATCCCATGGCGGTCGCTTCGAACGCACTGGTAGCGCCCTGGGGTCGGTATCGGCTACGGTAAATCTTTCCTCCTCTAAGGATTCTACCGTGCGTTGCACGCAGGATGGAAGCAGAGGGAATCCCGACAATCCTGATATCTCCGGATTGGCCTTGGCGTCCTTGGTACGCCAACTTGGTGCGGATGGTGGCAGATATTCCGTGGCGTCTTCCACTTCACGAAGACCTACGGTTTCAGGGGCCCAGCTTGCACCCTGCTTTTCCCTCGCTGGCTTTGACGGCTTGGCTATTGAGTCCCAGGTATTGAGGGATAGGGGTGTCTCTGACTCCGTAATCCCTACTATGATTAAAGCACGTAAGAGTACCTCACGTAAGATTTATCATAGGACCTGGAAGGCCTATATTACCTGGTGCGAGGCAGGGGGTTGGAACCCCCGCTCTTATAGGGTGGCCAGAGTACTGTCATTTTTGCAGCAGGGACTGGACAAGAACCTGGCGTTAAGTATGCTTAAGGGCAGATTTCTGCACTGGCGGTTCTTTTTCAATGGCCCTTGGCGTCTCATTCTTTGATCCGTACATTTGTACAGGGGGTATCCGTCATGTGGCTCCTCGGATACGGTCGTCTTTGGCACCGTGGGATTTGAATCTGGTGCTTTCTGTGTTGCAGAAGCCACCATATGAAAGGATTAGGGACATTCCCTTACAGTTGTTGTCGCAGAAAGTGGCCATTCTGGTGGCTATCACATCCGCCAGGCGGGTGTCGGAGTTGGCAGCATTATCCTGCAAGTCACCTTACTTGGCCCTCCATAAGGACAAGGCAGTTTTACGGCCTTCCCCTTCGTTTCTTCCGAAGGTGGTTTCTTCCTTTCATTTAAATGAGGATATTGTGCTTCCCTCATTGTGCCCGAACCCGTCGCATCCCAAAGAAGTTGAACTGCATTCTTTGGACGTGGTGAGGGCTTTGCGGGTGTATTTGAGTTCTACAGCTTCTTTCTGGAAGTGTGATTCTTTATTTTTGCTGACGGAAGGGTCGCGCAGGGGCATGGTGGCCTCGTCAGCTACCGTATCAGGTTGGATACGGAAGACCGTGACTCATGCATATGAGATTCGGGGCAAGGTTCCCCCGTTTCCAGTCACGGCGCATTCCACCAGGGCAGTTAGTACGTCCTGGGCGTTTAGACACCAAGCATCTGTGTCTCAGGTGTGCAAGGCAGCTACTTGGGCCTCAGTGCACACGTTTACTAAATTTTACAAAATTGATGTTTCAGCATCCTCGGATGCTGCTTTTGGCCGCAAAGTGTTACAAGCGGCAGTATAGGCGCGGTTAGCGCCGCCCGTGAGGGCGTTTTCTGTTGGGTACAGTTGTTATAGTTTTGCCCACCCCTCTTGATTGGCACAGCTTTGGGAAGTCCCCATGTGTCATAAGAAGGCTGTGTCTGTCAGTGAACGGAAGAGAAAAAGGGATTTTTTGTATAACTTACCATAAAATCCTTTTCTCTGAGTTCACTGACAGACGCAGCACCCACCCCTCTGCGTTGGTTTTGTAAGGCTTGTTACGAACTGATGTGCTGTACGGCGCAGGGGGATTATATGCTAAGGTGAGGACGGCCCCCTGGGAGGGGCCAACCTATGCTTTTGTTTGTTTTTGCCTAGTCTACTCCTAGTAGGATGAGCATAACCCCATGTGTCATAAGAAGGCTGCGTCTGTCAGTGAACTCAGAGAAAAGGATTTTACGGTAAGTTATACAAAAAAATCCCTTTTTTTCCCCTGCTATATCAAATTGGATCATGCTTTGCTGGAGTTTTTCGCCTTCCTCTGGATTAACTATATTTTCTTTTTTGGTGATATTTGAATATTTTCTAGGTGTGAACGATATTATTTGATAAGCGCAAGATGTATTTTACACATTAGTACTCTTCAAAAGGTGGTGTAGGCCCTATTCCCATCAAGTGCTGCAGCACAGAGCTTCACAGCATTACCCCAAAAGGAAGTAGCCAAAGCCACAGTTAACACACCAAGCTCCCTAAAGGACTTACCACTGCAGTGGTCCAGAAAGTGCCCAGCAACAACAACTGTAACTGTAAGGGGAGTTAGGCCCCTTTGCGACTTGGGACTGCAAAGTCGCATGACAAGTCGTTCCCCATTATTTCCAATGAGTACCATTCATATCTGTATGACTTTTAAAGTCGTCATTACTTTGGTCCAACTTTGATGCAAATTGAGGCCCATAGACTTCAATGTTAAACCCTCAAAGTTGCATGCAAATCGCACCTGAATAATATAGATGTGATTTCTGTACGACTTTGTAATATGTTTTCATTGTGCCAAAGTTGCAACAAAATCGTACTGATCCGAAATTGTGGCAAAAATCGAGGTAAAATCGTGTTGCACAAGTGTGAAAGGGGCCTTAAGCCGATTCTAGACAGTATTTGCCCTTGTGATGGGCACACTCTCTAGGCTGTCTTCAGGGACAGGCTCACACCAGCAGGTGTATCATGGGCTTGGGTCTTTACATCGCTCTGTGGCTAACACACAGTACACTAGGTGTCCTGGAGGGCACCGTACTTGTAGCCCAGTGCCCAAAGATCACATTACATTCTTTATGGTAGGTCCTCCAAAGCAGCCCCAAGGTTTAGCAGATTCTTGATTGAAGAAAAATTCTTGGGAAAAACAAATGTCAAGCTGCATGGGTTTTCTTCTCTCTGAGAAGAGACAATGTCCATTCTAATGGGACACCAACAAGAAACAAAAGCATGATGGAGTGAGGTTATATTGACTAACGGGTTTTTTTTTTTTTTTTTGTTTTTTTTTTGCCAATTCTATGGTAGATGGCAGTTTAACCCATATGTCTCAGAATGTTCCTTAATGGATGATTTACAAAAATTGCACTTCTCTCTCTGCAATATAGTTTACTAACCTTGTAGAAGAAATGTATAAGGCAGAGATGCTCAGATTTATATAAAAGGCTCTAGCTCAGTGGCTCTCAACTCCTGTCTTCAGGACCCACTAAGGCTGGCCATACATTATACAATTGTCTTGTACAGCTTTCCTTTAGGTTTACCAAAACTATGGAATATGAGGTCAGATCTAAACACTTTCAATTCGTATTCAAACAGGCCAGCCCTCGCACTACATAGCTGAAGGTAAATCTAAAGGAAATTGAATAAGAAAATTGTATAGTGTATGGCCAGGTTTGCAAGATAACTGAAATGCATCACAGGCGATATCATTTGCTGCTCAATGATTGCAGTTTTTCTCTAGCTCTTAAGATATGGAATTTAAATTAATTAGATAAATAAGAAGTAAAAACACATTAAATGTGATCCACAGACTACACAGGTATTAATGTTTTGATTTTAATAAATCATTTTAGCATTACAAGTTGAATTTGTACATCACATTTTTGAGTTTAAAGTGCTTATTCTAAATAATAAACAAAAATCTACTCTACACAGGAACATTTCTGAACAGCATGCATTCTGGACCAAACCAAACAAAATCATAATGTTTAAAATAAGCAAATTATTTCTAAACCCATTTTAAAGAGGAAGTAAACCTAGATGGGTTCCTATGTCCCCCTGTAAAGTAGAAACATAATGGGCTACTATGCATCGCATAGTAGACCATTATGTGCCACTTACCTGCAAACGAAGCCTGCAACGTCCCCACTCCAGGGCGTGTCCATCTTCAGCCCCTCTTCCTTCCGAGGCCGCGACTCCGGCGCTGTGACTGGCCGGAGTCGCGTGACGTCACTCCCGCGCATGCGCGCGGGAGCCACCAGTCACGGCACACAGGCTGTTCCGTCACTGCGCAGGTGCCGACATGACATCGGCACAGTTTCAACGCTGCATATCTCCTGAACCGTACAGGTTTAGGAGATATGCAGTGCACCTACAGGTAAGCCTTATCTTAGGCTTACCTGTAGGTTAAAGTGGTTGACAACCACTTTAAGTGCTGGCTACTTGGAAATGCTGGTCAGCTCTGTATGAAGCAAAAAAAATGCCCATGTAATAACAAGGAATTAATAAGTTGACTAATCATCTTCTCAGGTGTAATTTTCCACACACGCTAGTTTAATGGGAGCAAGTTACCATAAGTCCCATTGCCCACAGAGGTCATCAGTTCCAGGAGAACACATATGGCTAATCTAATATATTCTAACACACAATAGTCTACTTGACTTCCAACACAAATGGTCTGAACTTCGGACCTGTGGTAGAGCTTGCTTTTTTTTTCACACAGCTACACTACAGTATAGTGAACAGTGTCCTGACAGAGTTTAATGCATTTGTAAATGTAGAAAACAGTTTTATCGTGACTGTTGCACATTCACTCATCATCTGTGGAGTCCTCTAAGGACAGTAGTGTATATTTTATAAAATCTAATATGGTCTGTGTATGGGTACATAAATCAATCCTTTTGCCCACCAAAAAAAAAAAGCAGCATAATGTACTGTCCTTTCCTAAAATGTAAATATACTTTTTACTAAGGATATTATATAAAAACATACCAATGCATATGACTGTTATCCATGCTGAAAATGCGGTTTCTGTAGCTATGTATACAGTTCTTGTACAATCACCTCTATTACTATGCTCGTAACACGTCACTACATTTGGTTTTGTTGGCCAATTACTTGCTTAGCCCAATTTGGGAAAAAGTTGGACAGTCGGTTGACCAACCATCGGCTCGTGTATACGAGGCTTAAGTTGTATATTAAAGGTTGGTCCATATGTAGCGGAGTTGCTAATATATACTGTGTGTATAATATATATAAGAATTCACCCAGTGACAGTACATGTATGTTCGTTCTGTGAGAATGATGCAAATAAAAAAAAAAAGGGGAAAAAAAAAAAGAAACCACCATTATTAGGCTATTTCCTCTGCTGGATGGTTTATCATTGATTTAAAATGGAAAATGTCCCATTTGCCTACTAGATGGCCCTTAGTATCATAGGAAATTCTTATAGTTTGCACTATCAAGTGAACACATGTGGCATTTTCTGTTTTAAATCAGTGAAAAACATTTATCCAGCCATGCAAATGGCTTAATAACTTTTTTTTCTTTTTTGCTCATTCCCATGGAAAGAAAAAAAAAATATATGCACTGGAAGAATTGCTATTTTATTTATTTTTTTGTTATAAATACACTGCCAGAATATAGTATGGAATGATCCATTAAGCTAGGTGCACATGTATCGAAATTCAGCCAATTTCAGCAGGAACCGGATGAATTTCGATCCTTGTATAGCCCTCTCTGTACAAGATAAGTCGGTTGTTAGACTGGTTAGTGTCACATGGTCCTACTATAAAACCAGCATTTGAGCAGCCTGATCGGTGTATTCTGACTCTGATCTATAATATTAATAAAGTATTCTTAGTTTGTGTGTTTTGGGCAGGGGCACTTTAGCCTAAGTGCAGTGAAAAAAAATATAAAATAAAAAAAATCAGCACAAGGGACATAATTTATAGTCTGTAAGATGTGTCCCTTGTGTTGATATTTCTATTTGTTTGCTGAAATTCTCTTCCGTTGATACTCTCCTACCCCAACAGTCTTCCATTGCAGTGGTACCTTAACTGAACTAAAGGAGCAGTTACAGGCACACAACAGAAGTGTCCGACTATGCCTGTCCTTTTCCACATTCATAGAAGCCATAACTATAGCTTCTCTGAATGTAAAATGATATATGAATGGGGGATTGGTGGATGATTGAAAGTGCCACCCTATCAATTCAGAGATCACTTTTCATTTATAGCAGCAGTAGTACAGCTTCTATGAATTGTAGAGCTGGGTGGGCATAGTTGGGCACACTTGATGAGTGTCTGTCGCTTCTGCCTCAGTTCTATGAACCCCCCCCCCCCCCACCGAATAATTACAGTGGCGAGGGGCCATTAATGGAAGAGTATCAGGACAGGAGACACATCCTACTGACTGTAAGTAATGGCCCTAATGCTGACTTTTATTTTTTATACTACACTTAGGCTTTAGAATGTGTCATTTGGGGCAATATTCCTTAAACAAATGGCTAAAGCAAGCTCAACACCTAGAATGGTTACCACTCCTAAAATACTCCCTTCTAAATCTGATCACATTAGCAAGGTGGCATTATGTATAGGCTACAAATGCAGGAATCTATAGTCAAATGCCGCTATAAAAGAATCAACTGATGTAAAAAAAAAATGCTCTAACAGCCTGCAGTTTAAATAAAGATTACACTAAAACGAAATCTGATTGGTCACTATAATTTGCAAATCACTGCTTGCTCTACTGCCTCATTAAATAGCCTAAATTGAGATAATAAAAGGAATATCTGGCAAACCACTCAATATGCAGCGGAAATACATATGTATCCACAGTTTTAACTGCTAGTGTACTTAGTGTAGATCACCAATTATTGGGATTATACCCATTTTCCACATTGCATAGACAAGGTGACACACATAGTTCACTCAATTGGGAGGAAACCTCTTATTGATATAGTAGGGCAAACCAGTGATTGAAGCAGTGTCTGCAATGCATGTACTATAAAACTATAATGACTGCAGCATAGAAATGTAGAAAGAAATCTTTATTCACATTAAAAGCAACAGCAGCAAATTACTGTAAATCCTTTACTGCTCACCTGGAAGGTCATAAATTGTTTGCTGCTATTTGCGTTAATGATGTGACCAAATAAAGAGATATGTTGCGCTGACTGTTCTGCTTTGTTATTTTGACACAGTTCCTCCTGATCAGGTAATTCAGCATTCTATGTCACCTCTTAAAGTGGAAATAACCTCATCAATTTAACAGTTTCAAAAACCTTACATTACCGGCATGCTGGGAATGCTATCACATTGGTTGTGCTCTCAACCAAACTATCCAATGGCCAGTGTCATAACTGATCACGTACAGCATCATGGATGTTAATAATTAAACAGAGGCTAAGATGGCAGCTCCCTTGGCTGAAAATGATAGGAGGATTTACTTCCACTTTAACTGTACAGTGAATCAGTTTTGTCCTATGAGAATGAAGATGTACGAAGCAGTAACGTTGACACAGAGTAGGAGAGATATCTTACTGATTAGTGTGAAGATCCAAAGAATGGCTGTCCAAAAGAAACCTACTGTATATGTAGCCATCTGTTTGCTTAGAGCAGTGGTTCTCAACTCCGGTCCTTAGGACCAACCAATAGGCCAGATTTGCAAGATAACTGAAATACATCACAGGTGATAACAGTTGCTGCTCAGTGATTGCAGTGTTCTAGTCTGCATCTCCCCAAGGTAATACTTAAACTCTGGCCTGTTAATGGGTCCTGAGGACAGGAGTTGAGAACCACTGGCTTTGAGATTCACTTTAAATATTAACTAAACTCTGGAGAGATTCACTCTGTATGTCAACAGTAATAAACAATTTCTTAGATATAGTAACCCTGTCAGCACTGAATAAACGCCACCTCCTGTGTAGCAGGAACCCTATCGTGCCCGTTTCTGTCTGCCAACCCCATTCCAGATCCACTTGCACTCAATCCTCCAACTGAAAGGGCTGCAGATTGGCCACTCCGGTACCTAAAACCACATTGTGGGAGAGCAGAAGCAGTACCAGGATTTACACCAATGTTTTGTGTGGCAGAGAAGGTAAGTAATAGCACCACATGGTGCCTTCCACATAGAACACATATGCCCAAGTACATTTTCCTATGCAAAAGTTCTGAATTTTGCAAGACTGTGTACAAGCATGTAACTGTCCTTTGCATTGTGTGCACTATATATATTGGCTGAGTTCAGGCCCAAACTAATGAGCACTACCATAAACTCCAGTAAACAACATAATCTTTGTTACATTGTTCAGGAACACAAGGATCTATCTCTATGCAGGACATTTAATGCTAAATAAATTATTCTATACTAATTACTTACTTAGGCTGGCCATACATTATACAATTTTCCTTTAGATTAGATTTACCAAAAACCATATAATGAGGTTTAAACGAAACACTTTCAATTTGTATTCAACCAGGCAGGTTCTTGCACTACATAGTTGAAGGTAAATTAAAGGAAATTGAATAAGAAAATTGTATAATGTATGGCCAGCCTTAGCTAGTAGTGTTTTTTTATATATATAAATAAACTTTTTTTTTTCCCCAGCTAAACGTAAGCCTTAGGGCAAAGCTGTCTTAAACCCAGGTAATTAAGGATAAGCATAACGGTACCTAAACAGGAGGTTACCCTTATCATAGGTTCAGCTTGAATTGCCCAAATCTGTGACATTTATAACTAGAAGTTCCTTTGTAACATTTTTAAAAAAAACTCTTTACTCAAATGTGAAATCTTTGGGAGAAGTATATTGAAACATAAATCAGATAACAACACCTTTCAGAACATAAAGATCTGGACACATCACTTCCCCAGAAGCCTTCTCTTTGGGCTACTAGCAAAGGTAACCAAAGTGTAGATGCTCACCCTAAACTCTCTCAATCACATCACAAAGCAGGCAATGCCACTGCAAACCTATTGTAAAACTTGTGTGCAGCAAACCAATATAAAGACAGATTTCAGAACACTATTAAAATTAGATGTGTAAACTACATTTTATATAATGGTTGTTTTTATGAATACAGTATATTTTAAAAACTTTACCCACGGCCTAATGTCAAATTTAAAAGATCACATCCTATGTGTTGCACTTGTCTGAAACTTACATTCTTAATAGTTTTGCACAGATCATCTGTGTTCTTTTGACTGGCAACAATGGGTTTCAAAGAAAGAAATTACCTTACTCAAAGAATAAGTAGGAAAATGTGAAATTAATTTTCTTATAAAGATGCAGCACAATACCAACTGCTAATTCCTTTTAGCACATAAAGAAATGTTATCTGCTCATAGAGGAGCTAAGATCTTTCGGCTCTAATCGGCCTTTCTAGGTAAGCAGAAGTCAATCACTGAATGTGTAGTGAACAGACTGGTTGGCACTGCACAATCATGTCTAATCTTTAGACCAGATTGAGATACTTTGCAGATAGCCTGTCAATCTTTCATGAGCCAAGCCAGGAAGGATGATATAGAATAGAAACACTTGGACACAAAAATACATGGAACTAAAAGGTAAACAAAAAAGGTTCATTTACACTCTGCCCATGTCTGGTCTCTACTCTGAAACCATAATGACCTCTGCTACCCCTCTACTTCAGTAGCGGACAGAATACCAGTCATTATCATTAATCTGAATAAGTTCAGTGACCACATCCATGAGGTTGCAGTTATGTTTTCGCAGAAGTCGCTGGTTGAGTTGTCGATTGCAGAATCCCATCTCTATAAGCACAGCCATCATGGCTTCAAATTGATCCTCTGAGCATGGAGGCTGAAAGAAAAGAATGACCTCATTACACAATTACACTGAAATTATATATTTTAAAATTCAGTCTTCATCATCTGTATATAAAGAAAGAAGCCAAGATTGTTTGTGAATTACAACCCTAGGAATATGTGACAGTAGTCCAGCCCCATCCCCCTTCTCACTGTGTGCAGTTCCCCTCACCCATATTGCGGGCACCCCCCTCCTCTCTATATATATATATATTTATATGACTGAGTGATATTAGGGGGGTTGGTTAGCGTAGGTCACCCCTCTTGGCTGGAACACACTGCTGCCTTCACACAGAGACTTTCTCCAAATAGCAACAACTGCCCTGAGCAACTCTTAGAGATAGCTTATAATGACCCTGCGCACTCACACAGGCTGCAAGCATCCAGCAAAGTCCAGACACAGGATTAAAGGTTCCATCCAGCCCAAGACACTTTGAAACCACCATGCTCCAGGCCCTGATTCAGGATTACAAAACCCAGAGAAAACTGGCAACAGTTTTCTCCGTCCGCTATAAACATGCCAGAGTGTCTCTAACTGAAAATTTGAGAAATCCTGTGTTATCCCATTTATAAGCTCAAACCATGGCAGGGACTCTGACTCACACTGTCACAACCCCTATGTGTTCACCCTTCTCCCTGTTAGCAGCTCCTGGGGAGTCTCACCTCTACCCTGTGTATGCAGTCCTGGGACTTTCATTCCTCCTTAGGCAAACACTTGACCCTTGCGAGAAAGCTAGGTATCAAAGACATTTTGGACATTAGGCCTAGGATTAAACTGACAGAATGGGGTAGATTTACTAAAACTGGACAGTGCAAAAACTGGTGCAGCTCTGCATAGAAACCAACCATCTTCAAAAGTTTTTTTTGCCAAAGCTTTATTGAACAAGCTAAATTTAGAATTTGGCTACCATGCACAGCTACACCAGATTTTGCACTCCACAGTTTTAGTAAATCAATCCCAATATCTCTGAATCTGCTTGAGGTTTTCTGTCCCTTGCAATAAAGCAAGGCAAAGTTCTGTTGGCTAGAAATGGCATGATATCTATCCATAACCGCTGACCAATTTGACTTAAGATCTCACAGATAGTCTTCAGAAAGATAGCTTAAGGGCGAAGGTCCCACAAAATGGGGAAGTACCTAACAGTTTTCCAACCCCAGAAGGTAAACAAGCACAGAAATCTCTCAGCCCCGCAAAGGATCCTTGCCACTCACTGCAGGGCCATCTATTTCTGGGGGCATTTCTGGTGATGGAATTATGCTTTGCTGTTGTCTGCCTAAATTTTGACTATTAAGCACTAGAGAAATCTGTCCAAATTAGCAGATAATGGTAGATTTCCCTCAGCTCCAAGATGTGGCTGAGAAGTTTGCTTTTCCAGCTGTGTTAAATTAGCAGCAGCCCAGAACTCTGGCATCTGCTGGCAATAACATCTCTGCAGAGACCATGACACCATCATGCTTAAAGCAGACCACTTAGGTCCTCCCCCCTCCTTTCCCATATCTGGCATGTTATTTATTTACTATTCTGGGGGGGGGGGGGGCACACAGGTTTCTAGTTTTGACAGGCACCAGTTCCTACTTTCGCTCAGATCGCAGAGGCGATCCAAGTGGAAGTTCCCCTTCCTCCCTCCCTCTCCGCAGTCTTCTGGGACATGTCACAGACCATTCACAAAGCGCAGCGTGGCTCACGCAGTGGGCAGTCGACTGTGATGCCGAAAGCGGCACTGCCAGCTGCCCACAGTTAGAATGCCAGCACCGGGAACCCAAAGGCTATTGAAGAACTATAGCCTGAGCAAGGACGGCGCTAGATCCTTGGACAGGTAAGTGTCCTTATATTAAAAGCCAGCAGCTACAGTATTTGTAACTGCTGACTAAATTTTTTTGCCTAGACTGAACCTCCTCCTTAAGTTAAAGGATAAAAAAAAAAAGAGGCTGTAGGTGGAGTACCTTTATGCAAAGGAGGGTTTCTTTATGTTGTGAAAGTGGAGTTCCACCGGTTGGATTCCTTCTCCTCTCAGGTGTCACATTTGGCACCTTTCGGGGGGGAGGGGGGAGAGGACAGGTGTCCTTTTCCACACATCCGGAAGCTCGGGCTGGGCGCTGACGTCAGCAGCCAGGCTCCCTCCTTGCTCTGCTATTGGCCGCCTGGCCAATAGCAGAGTGCAGTGGAGCCTCGCGCATGTGCAGTAAGGTGCTCGGTGCGACGCTGTAATGCTACATGTCCGGGTTCCCTTACCCGCAATGGACGCAGCTGCACACGACCCCCGATCCGAAGATCGGCGGCGGGTGCCGGCATCGCTGGACTCCAGGACAGGTAAGTGTCCTATTATTAAAAGTCAGCAGCTACTGTATGTGTAGCTGCTGACTTTTATTTTTTTTCTCCCTGGCAGACTTCCGCTTTAAAGTGCAGAGTTTAATTGCATCCTCAGAAAGCTCATCAGAAAGCTTTGGATTGAATCCATATTTCAACACTAGGAAGAACTTCACCTTTCAGGATACCCTGTACCCTTCCCCAGATCTGCGCCTCGATACAATCCTGTCTCAGAGGTTTACAGACAATTCCTTGGACTTCATGGCTTGGTTTGTGCTCTGACATGTACTGTTAACTACTGTGGGACCTTATATAGACAGGTGTGTGCCTTTCCAAATCATGTTCAATCAACTGAATTTACCACAGGTGGACTCCAGTCAAGTTGTAGAAACACCTCAAGGATGATCAGTGGAAACATGATGCACCTGAGTTCAATTTTGAGTGTCACTGCTTAGGCTGTGATTACTTATGTACACGTGATTTTTTTTATTTTTAATACATTTGCAAAGATTTCAAACAAACTTTTCACATTATAGGGTATTGATTGTAGAATTCTGAGGAAAATAATGAATTTAATCCATTTTGAAAAAAGGCTATAACATAAAATGTGGAAAAAGTGAAGCGCTGTGAATAATTTCCAGATGCACTGTATGCTGTGGTATCTGGCACCAAGCTGTCAGTAGCAAATCCTTTAAGTACTGTAAGTTGCAAGGTGGGGCCTTCATGGATTGGACTTGTTTTTCCAGCACAATCCACAGATGCTTGATTGGATTGAGATCTGGAGAACGTGAACTCAACACCTAAAACTTTTTGTGTTCCTCAAACCATTCTTGAATTCATCAGATCAGACCAGACCACCTTCTTTCATTGCTCCTGTAGTCCAGTTCTGATGCTTACATGCCCATTGTAGGCGTTTCTGGCTGAGGACACCAGTTAGCATGGGCACCCTGACAAGCTACACAGCCCCAACAAACTTCGATGCACCATGTGTTCTGACACCTTTCTAAAGGAACCAGTATTTACTTTTTCAGCAATTTGTGTTACAGTAGCTCTTCTATTGGATCTGACTACACAGACCAGCCTTCGCTCCCCACATGCATCAATGAATTTTGGCCGCCCATGACCCTGTCGCAGGTTTTCCTTCCTCGGACCACTTTTGGTCGGTCCTGACCACTGCAGACAGGAACATGCACCAAAAAAGCTGCAGTTTTGGAGATGCTCTGACCCAGTCGTCTAGCCATTACAATTTGGCACTTGACAAAGTTACTCATATCCTTGTGCATGGCCATTTTTTCTGCTCAATGTTATGCGCCTTACCTATCAGTGGTCATAATGTTATGATTGATCAGTGTAGATTAATTAAGCAAGTGTCTTACCCCTTGAACATGTGTGGGTGCGCCTTCCGATGGCAGACTTGCCCTAGAGCAGTTTTATTCAACCTTTTTTCAGTCAAGGCACCCTTTAAAATTATGGACAATCTTGAGGCACCCTCTAAAATTATGGACAGTCTAAAGTCTGTCTAAAAAGTAAAAACTATTCTAATAGTTTTACGTAATGAGGCAACATCAATACATGTAGTTCACCCAATGTTAGAGGAGATTTATTCTTCCAAAGCAAATACACTTTTGCAAACTGGCACTGACTACTATTCCAATGTCTCTCTTCTACCTCCGTTTTTCTCCATCACTTAGCTAATGAGACCCCAAAGCTGATGGAGAGAGGCAAGGAAGGGTCAAACAAGGATGATATGCAGGCAAATGACATCCTCCTTATCAACTGATGATGTCATTGGTCGTGTGGAGGTTGGCAGCTAGAAGGCTGTAATGGTGAATAATGAAAACCTGTGACTGTGTAACCAAAAGGCAGGTTTCATCCACCCACCAGCTTATATACGATTTTGGGACAATTTTTAGGCATTTTGCCAAAGCACCCCTGAAGAAACCTCAAGGTACCCTGGTTGAAAAAGGCTGCCCTAGGGTTTGAATCTTTTGGGTAAAGGCAGAAATTCAGGAAACCTGTGTATTGACCTAAAAAGTAATGTGGTTGAGGCACCCCAAAAACTGAAATAACAAAGTGACACACTTCTAATTCTTTACTCTTTGCAGAAATCAGCATTTCATATACAACCCAGAAGTGTGACAGGGAAGCAGGACCATAGACACTACTCAGCAGAGCATTTACAGCTGTCAACAGCTAAGACTCCATGCATACTAGTTTCACCCCTTGGCACCATCAGCCTCCCGGCCTCTTTAAAAGTACTAAAAGCTGGGAGGTGTTCATTCGGGTCACGTGACCACTTTGATTAGCAGTCACGTGATCAGAAAGCTTCCGATCGTAATTCTGAATCGTGAGCCTTACCTATCCCCGCCGGTTGGCATGCAAGGACCGCACTCTCAGCATGGTAAGTCGTTTACTCAGGGCCACATATATGTGTACTGTCTGCGCCAAGAGGTTAAAAAAACTCTCCTAGCAGAAGCTTTTGAGCATTTTGCTTCTAGAAGCAAATAGTGTTATCCTATGTGTCCACGCACACTAATATAGTCTAGAAGCGTTTTTGAAGCTTCAGCTTCTAGCGGGGGGGGGGGGGAATGTGTTTTTGGGAGCGATTGCCATCATAAAAAAAATGTGAATGCTCCTAACTGCTGCTAAAAGCTGGCACAAAAACGCTATTATGAATGTTTTTCATCCAGCGTTTTTCTGGCAATTTTCTGGTTATAAAGTGCATGGAGTCTTAATCATTAAATAACTAACAATTTCTTAACAGGATATCTCGGAACAGAACGCTGCAATCTTTAGTTGATTATCATTGTATCATGTCTGTTAGCAGTAAACTACAAAGGACTAAAAGCATATGTGCATACATTACTGCAGTCAAATGTAAAATGTTCTATTTCTGTTTTATGGCTCTGTACTCATCATCACTGTATTACTGATTTTTACTAAGCTGGGTGCATTGTTCCATAGACAATGCATCTAATTTCAAATCAGTAAAAAACGTGGCGTTTTTTACTCCCATGTACAAGATCCCTAACAGTTTTCATATAAGATGCTTACTGTGACTATACCACGTGTTGATGAGAAGTTTGGCAGCAGATATAACCTACCACCATAACACACCACATAAAAGCTAAAACAAGTGTATATTCCAAGAATAAATTATCAAAAAAAAAAAAAAACATATAGACTAAGTATGTGAAGTAGTGATCTTCAAATATAAAATATGAACTTACCATCGGATTCTCTTGTTGACCAACAAAAAGAGCCTTGTAGGCAGATGCAGCAACAGACAGGGCTCCCTTCACCAGACCACCTGCAATACTTCCTCGAGTTATTTGCCTGGTGGGACAAAACAGACAGCATTCAATCATTTAGGATATGTACACTTTTCCGCTTGGTTTTGAAGCACTTTTCAGTCACTGTGCCTAAGGAGACTGATTAGGAGAGCAGATTAAAGCCTAGTACACACTAGTAGCTCTATTTTGTTCAACCCAGTAGGGCTGAACAAAAAAAAAGCTAACAGCTCCGGAGGAGCCACTGTACTAACCATGCAATGTTAATATAGCAATCTCCCCTGCTGTGCTATTGTGTTCTAACATGGGGGTGGCCCCCCTGTTAGAACACCCCAGTCCATGCTCTCAGCCATTGACTGAGAGCGCTGATCGGGAGCCGACTGGCAGACCTTTTTCAGTCATGCCCCATCGACAGAAGCTGGCCTAAGAGCCGGCTTCTGTCAGACCGGCTGCAATACACTCAAGCCAAATGTCGGAAACCAGGTGCAAGGGAACCACATCAACAATTCAAAAGCCTGCAAAACACTAAAACTCATAGTAACAATGCTTCCCTTGCACTAGAGCAGGACCCTATTTTAACACCAGCCTCTGCATCTGATTCTAGCTCTTTCTCAGGCAAGCAAGAAATGGTGTATCGAATCCAGGCAGACTTTTCTGCAAATATGTCAAAATTCCTCTGACAACCAACAACTTTAATACAGCCACCACTGTCCAGGGCTCAAAAGCATCAGGCTTCTTCTCCAGCTCCACGGTCTCGGATATCAATATGCCTTCCCTAGAAGAGGCAGACATGGATGGAAATTAAGAGGACCCAGACACGGTGTTAGAGAAGGCTACAGAATATTTCTCTTTCAGGCTCCTATACACCTAATGTTATGGCTTCACACAATATGCTTGCCAATGTTGATATGCCTACTTTTGCTTTGTGCAAAAGCCTTGGCATCATCACGCTTAGTTTTCTTCCTCATCACCATGTACCTTTGGATGTTAAGAGACCAGCTAAATCTAAAAAGACATATCCCATTCATAAACAAATAGAATGATCAATATATGATGATAGGGTAAATCCAGGAAAGATTTTCATCCTTCTGAAAATCATTGCTGAACTCTATCCAGTGGAAAAAGAGTTTTAAAAAATTGGTCTGTACTTGTAGTAGACCCTGCAGTCTCAGTCTTCAGCAAACATCTTACTGTACCTAAAGAAGTCATAACTCTAGAACTAATCCACCAAGTCCTTCCTACGAAACAAAATCTTGCAGGTGTGTGGGACTTAGTCCATTGTGATTTGGATGACTGACCTATTTACATCTATATATCCATGTCCAGGAGAGTATGAATATAGCCGCTGGCAATAATAACATTAAAAATCTGATATGCTTGTTGCACCCAAGATGATTGATGGATCAACTGGGTACCATCAGCCTACCCATAGATGGTTTGAATCTCGGCCGGTGCCTGCTGAATAGGACAAGATGTGATTAATCTCTGGTCGGCTTAAGAATACAGATGAATAATATTCAATATTAACCACTTGCTTACTGGGCACTTAAGCCCCCCTCCTGCCCAGACCAATTTTAGGCTTTCAGCGCTGTTGCATTTTGAAGGGCAATTGCGCGGTCCTGCGACGTTGTACCCAAACAAAATTTTCATCTTTTTTTTTTTTTACCAAATTTAACATCCTTTTTTTCCCCACAAATAGAGCTTTCTTTTGGTGGTATTTGATCACCTCTGCGGTTTTTATTTTTTGCGCTATAAACAAAGAGCGACGATTTTGAAAAAAGAACAATATTTTTTACTTTTTGCTATAATAAATATAAAAAAAAAATGATTCATTGGGTTTGGCAGAGATATATTCTTCCATATATTTTTGGTTGAAAAAAAAAAAAAAAAAATCGCAATCAGCGTTTATTGATTTGTTTGCACAAACGTTATCGCGGAATTGATTTATGGCGTCTTTATTTTATTTTTTATTTTTACTAGTAATGGCGGCGATTTTTATTGGGACTTTGATATTGGGGCGGACATGTCGGACATTTTTGACACTTTTTTGGGACCAATGACATTTATACAGCAATCAGAAAATGTAAATATCCGATTACTGTATAAATGTCACTGGCAGAGAAGGGGTTAACCTGCAGGGAGCAGTGAAGGGGTTAACTGTGTTCCCTGTATGTGTTCTGTGTGGGGGCGGGGCTGGCAGGGACATAACAGATCTAACTGATCCCAGTGACAGGGATCAGTAGATCTGCTATGTCCCCCTTCACAGAGCGGAGAACCGCCGTGTTTACATCGGCGGTTCCCCGTTCTGCAGCTCTGACAGGCGATCGCGGGTAATGCCCACGCAGCGTGCAGTAGCCACGCGCGCCGCCGCCTGTGAGTGCGCTAGGAGCGTGCACAAGGGCAGATGTCCACCTGGCAATTCAGATCCACGCTGTAGCCATTTTTTGGCTATAGTGCGGATCTGAAGGGGTTAATATGACTAAAAAGATATAAACTTATCAAATGATGTGTGAGATTGGGCAGCACAATAGGCAACTAGAGAGCCATGTGGATTAATAATACCTACCTGGAACTATCTAAGCTACAACATGGGGCAAAGTGGAGGGCATATGGGGTGACCCATCTTAGTCACATTTTTTCAAATGGGATATTGCTGAAGTTTGAGGCCTTACAGCAGCTGTATGGGATCCCTGCATCCATGCACTTTCTACATCTCCAATTGAAACATGCAGTTAAAGCACAGAGTGGTTTGTCGGAGTGGCACCTATCACCGACTCCCATTTTTGATCTTATTAGGGGAGCAGACTCCTTCAAGGGGCTCATATCACAATGTTATGCTATATTATTACAGGCCAACTTGTGGTATCACCCTATGAAAGTGATAAAACAATGGGAACAGGAGGTTGGTCAGATGGATGGGGATCAGTGGGAGGAAGTCTTCCAGGTGATTGGAATGTGCTCTTTAAATGTTACACAGCATCTTACCCAAATGTATATCCTCTACAGTCTACAGAGTATACTTTACTCCCCACAGGCTCCACTAGATGGGAATATTAACAGAACCTACCTGCACGAGATGCAAGAGAGACCATGGGGACCTTCTTCATATGCTGTGGAAATGTCCAAAACTCCACATGTATTGGACGAGGGTAGGTGACAAAATAAATGCAATCTTTAATATTTCTCTTCCTAGGATTTGCTTACTAGTCGTGATGGAGGAGTATGAGTGGGAATCACATATAAGCGAGGCAATCCATAGGGTGCTCTTTCAAGCCAGGAAACTAATTATGATACACTGGAAATCTGAAGACTCACCTACATTGCGGGACTGGGTTAAGAATATTGGAGAGTCACTGAGGACGGAAAAGCTCATTTACCAACACAGGGGGAGCCTGGTTAAATTTGAGAGAGTTTGGGCACCATGGCTGGATGTGCCGGGATTAGCTCCGGCAGATGTAGTCATGGACAGATTTCTTGGAATCAACATGGTTTAGCTGCTGATGGTGTAGTTGTAATTGGCTGTCAAATAGACATAGTTGGCTTATGTGTCATATTCACAATTGAATGCAATACTGGCAACGTGTAATGTTTTGATATATCTTTGGTAAACTTTTTTTTCTGGATTAAAAAAAAGAAAGCCATGCGGATACCAGAAGCAAAACAAGTAAACACAATTCGATGTACTTTATACTTTTTGCTCAACTATAGAAAATTACTGGCCACATTAAGCAGATTTAGTACAGGGTAATTAGATAAGAAGGTACATAATTGCATGTCAAATTCACAATCCAAATGTACTAAAACTTAAAATGCATTATTTGTGTTATTTATTATTTGTGTTGATGGAAAGTTCTAAGTTACCAAAGAAGAAAGGTATTGAAATTTAACTTTAGTAGGAAATGGTCCCTTTTACCTTTTAACTATCAATAGGTATGGATCTTTTAGAAGATTTGCCAATGGAGACAGTAGAGCATCAATATACCTTTCAGACAACCACACTGTGTGTATATGTTGCACATTCTTATTAATCATTGTAGCATATGGACCTCCAAAACTTACCCCAACGAAAGTAACACATCAAAAACCTTTTACATTTTGTCAGATTCATAGCAGAAAATAATAAACACACCACGATTGATAAAGCACATTTACATTGTAATATTATTAAAATGAAGTTTTGGGAGCAATTTTCCTTCAAATGTGAGTAAACAAATTTATACTTGAAAATTCAGCATGAATTACCTTGTCTGATCAAAGCACACTCTGGGGGCAGAAAAATCTTCTGAGGGCTGGGGCCTTGTAGCAGCCTCATACCGTGCTGTAAAAAAGAAGCACATTTATGTTAAAAGTAGTAGCTCTAGATCAGTAGGCAGATCGTTGACCTGAAAATTGAAAGGGACAGGATAATGCTAGCTATACAAAAGTAGTTTTTTTTGTTCGGCCCGGGAGCTGAATGACAGAAAACACTAGTTTCCCCCAACCAAGCTAAACAACGCGGATGGAGAAATCTCCCCTACCGGCTATTGTATATGGACATTCGCTGTTCCTGAAGCTGTCAAAATACCGAAGAGTGGCTCCATTTAAATCTCTACAGTTACTGTATGGCCGAGAATTTTCTGCATGGATACATCTATTTCCGAAGCTAGTACCAATTAGGGGTCGACCCAGGGGCGTATCATGAAATTAGTGGGCCCGTGTGCAAGCCCGCTCCGCACCGATCATCCCCAGCTGTCAACCAGTGAGAGATCATCCATGGGTGCAGTGTGGGTCAGAGCACAGTGGGCCCCCCAACCCTCAGGGCCCGTGTTCAGTGAACACCCTGCACCCATGGATGATACACCACTGGGTCGACCGATTATTGGTGCGGCCGATATTCACTTTTTTAAAAAAAACCCTCTTTAAAAGGGCTAAACATTTTTTTTTTAAGATATTTTTTTTTCCACGAGCATAAAACAATTGTACAAAATGTTCTTAAAAGGACTATTATCACAATTAAAAAAATATAATGCTCCTGTCTAAAATTCAAAATTTTCTGCTTTATGTACTTTTTTTTTATTGCCTTGGATCAGTTTTTATCCCCTTAGTGTTTGTGGCTATTTCACATATCCCTGACCTAAAAATATTTTGCAGTGCCTAGATTCAAATGGTAACTGCTTTTTAGAATATAGCTGATGAAATTTAGTGAATCGCTCCAACTTCAAAAAAAGGTTCCTGCATGACTCCAAGGCGACTTCTATCCGACTTGTGCCCATAGAAGTCAATGGAAGTCGCCTCTAAGTCGGATAACCATCTTAATGCAAGCGACTTTATAGTGAAAAGAATAGAAATTTTATTTGGGGCAAGCCCCTCCCTCCCTTCTCTGATTGGCCACAGGTAAAGTCGTCTGGCATAAGTTGTGTTGTAAGTCGCGCTGCAATTGCCTAGCAAAGTCGCGCCGAAGTCAGATCGCCCCTGTGTGAATGGGCCCTAAAGGTTTTAAAAGTATACCAATAAAAGATATTCAATAAAACATTTGCTACACTTTTCTGGCAGTATAGCCTAGTAAAATGTTCTGCGCCAAATTCAAAATGCCCTACCACCATTTTCGTTAGTTAGGAGTTAAGGCCAACTGTAAGTTGGCATAAGGAGACAGGCAGTGTGCCTGTCTGTACACTGTGTAGTAGGCAGCATGTATGCTTCCACAACCCCTTCCCTACCAGTCACTGGTTGTAAGAACACTTTTGACTTCACAGCCGAAAGCCTCATAGCAGACAGTGTTGCTGACATTGAGCAGAATCTGATGGGGAAGCTGAAAGACTCGTTTTCCCATCAGGTACAATTTCTATTTGTAGTTCTCAGGACATAGTGGGCAGATTCTATAGTCAATAACGGGCTGTCTATTGGTTATGGATAAACCCAATTTGAATTTTGCATATATAAAGAACTGAACAATGAGCCCAGATACCCCCCTCTCAAATTCTTCAAGCATTATTCCCATTTATGTTATTGTCCCTTAGCAGTACACAATCTGAGGAAATTATCCCTTACGTTTGGGAACCGCTATATTATTACCTGTGTCGGCTGGCTCAGGAATTGCTGCTGCCATATGTTCAACCCTCATATCTTCCACAACTTCAGAGACAGGAGCATCCTGGGAGGACCTTAAATGAGATGTGCATAATTTGTTAATGTAAAGGGAATCTTCAAATTTTTTATTTTCTTGTCAATTGAGGGACACAGTAAGCCTTAGGCTGGGTTCACACAGCATCCAATTTGCAGAACATTTCAAAACATGTTCTTTTTTGTGTGTCTGGTTCACATATATGCGTGGCATCCGCACTCCGCATTGCACAGAGGCAGTGTGGTGCAAATTCCAGGCACATTATCTTTAATGGGAACTCATCTGATTTGCAGATGTGTTCCGTTGTGAACATGCATTCTCTCTCCCTCCTCCAACACCCCCTACCAGGTCAGCTGATCCACAGCTTAAAGCGGAGATGAACTGCTGAACAGCTGCTTTTTCTCTTCACAGGCAAAAACGGAGCTGCAATTCGCACCGGACTGGTGTGAATCCAGCCTTAAACCTTGTTATACTGCTGCCTACAAGAGCACTTTTATTCCAGTGTTTTCCTTAGTCAAGAGTGAACATCACTGCTGGAGGATTACCCCCTGTGCAGCAGCTATCTGACGCAGTCGTCCTTGAACTAGCTTTAGGACTGTACCACATCCGTGCCCCACTGGACTGGATGTTGAGGGGCTGACCTGGATGTGACCTTTGGGTACAGGATTTTTTGTGTAAGATTCCAGATTCAGTTCTAGTTAAGTTATCTGAGGAGTGATATCCAGGTCCTAAGCTTCTTTCATTGCATCTACGTTTGCTTTGCCTCTGAAGACTCAGTGAGTAGGTTCGTTGGTCAGAGACCCATGAGCTTCCTCATATTTATTGGTCACTGGATGCTATTATCCCCAGTTTCCAGCTGTGCAAAGGGGGTTCATGCTGATGTCATCTTTTGGGCAAAGTGTCTTGTACGCTCGCCCTCACTGTCTTTTCTTTCATACAGCATTGAGGAAGCATCTCTCCACTGCTGCTCTTGTGTGGATAAAGCCACGTGAAACTTTGAACCTCAATCCATTCCTGCTGTCTATGACTTCTAGCCCTCTGACCCACTGGTCACTGGCCCACACCTGCTACCAGCTGCTTAGGTTTCATGAGAACTTGAGGCCTGCTTTATCATATGCCCCCAGCTCAGTTTACATTAAAAGGTTGGGGGCTACTGATTAAGATCTTTTTATACAATTGATAAGATTTTTAATCCACATTACTCAGCTAACAACAAAAAACATTTCTGTGCCCTCACCAGCACCGTCTATATCTTTATCAAAGGCCTAACAGCGTTTAAGCGTTCGGTCGCAGAGACGCTGTCTGATCCTGAGTCGCCCCAACCTTGACTGGTGAGCTTGCCCCGAGTCGAAGTCTTAATGCTACTACTCCCCAAATTAAAGGAGGCCATTGTGGCTCCTATTGATGCAGTCCACACCACTCTGAAACTAGAAGACCAGCCTGTTGCTTCTAGAAGTATCAGTACTGTTTGAAGTATTGGGTCCTTTAGGACCCCAAAGGCCACAAAGTCTTTCCCTATGGAGATTGGAAGCAACTTTTCCTGTACAGGGATTGGAAGCACCTGGATATAAAAGAAGATTTGCTCCCCCTAAATGGCTTTGTATCTGTTTTTTGGATGATGTTCAGAAATAGACCATTCCCTCAGAGAATCCTTTGCGTGAGTTCCCTTTGGCCAACTTCACTTTAGACATCTACAACTCAACATCCTGTCATTATGGGACAATTCAGCCCTGATTCTACACAGACTGATTTTGTTCACACAAAGATCAAGCTATCCCTGGCTTGGTGGCTCAGGAATCAGATTCTGGAGTTGAGGAAGTGCTTTCTTCCCGTTTGTTGCCAGATTCCTGTACTTATCCTTTAATGCTATAAGCATGTTAGGGTACCACCCACCCTCCTTACTTTAAAGTTATCACAATCACTCTTGCTTCATATGTGGGATACACTCTTTATTCTATCCCTTACCTGTCCAATCCATTTTCCATCAGACTCCATCCCTGCCACTACTTGATGTCATAACAACGTTCCTAGTTAACAGCATTTGTCTAAGCCAGTGTGCCACAATCAATCTAATCAGATAAAGTCACTAATTTTTCATTCTCCCCTTTTCTTATTTGGACCTACCCTAGTCTCTAGTCATAAACACCATTCCTCGTCCGCTCTATGTCTCTTCTCAATATGGATGCTTTTAATATTCAGAATTTATATACAGTTGTGTTCAAAATAATAGCAGTCCAACATCCTAACCAGATCAATCACTATTTTTGGTATCAATTATATTTCTACATGGCAAATAATGTACAATAAGGTGTAGTAGTAGTAGTACTAGAAAATCAACAGACCCTACAGTCATGACATGCATGCTGCTGATTCTGTGTAATTGAATCATGAATTGAAAGGGGTGTGTTCAAAATAATAGCAGTGTGGAGTTGAATTAGTGAGGTCATTCAGTCTGTGAAAAAACAAGTGGTCCTTATTTAAGGACGAGGCAGCAAATGTTTTACATGCTAGGTATAGTGAGTTTCTTTCTGAAAATGGGTTGTTCCAGACATTGTTCAGAAGAACAGCATACTTGGATTAAAAAGTTGACTGTAGAGAGGAAAACATATAAAGAAGTGCAAAAATGGATAGGCTGCTCCACTAAAATGATCTCAAATGCTTTAAAATGGCAAGCAAAACCAGAAAGACATGGAAGAAAACCTACCATTTGAATGGATCGCAAAATAGCCAAAATGGCAGACTCGGCCATTGATTAGCTCCAGGGTGATCAAAGAAGGTCTAAAGTTACCTGTGAGTACTGTAACAATTAGAATACGTGTATGTGAAGCCAAGCTGTTGACAAGAAGCCCCAGCAAAGTCTCATTGTTGAAAAAAATGGCATGTGCTGAAGAAGTTACAATTTGCCAAAAAACACATTGACTGGCCTAAAAAAAAATAGTGCAACAATTTGTGGACTGATGAAAGCGAGATTGTTATTTTTGGGTCTCAGACAGTTTGTCAGACAACCCCTAACATGAAATTCAAGCCACAGTATACTGTGAAGACAGTGAAGCATGGTGGCGCAAGCATCATGATATGACGATGTTTCTCATACTATGGAGTTGAGCCTATTCATCACATACCAGGGATCATGGATCAGTTTGAATAAATCAAAATACTTGAAGAGATCATGTTGCCTTATGCCGAAGAGGAAATGACCTGGATATGGGTGTTTCAACAAAACAATGATCCCAAACACACCAGTAAGTGAGCAGCATCTTGGTCCCAGATGAACAAGATTTACGTTATGGAGTGGCCAGCCAAATCCTCGGACCTTAATCCAATAGAAAACTTGTGGGGTGACATCAAAAATGCTGTTTCTGGGGTAAAACCAAGAAATGCAGAGGAATCATGAATGCAGTGCAATCATCCTGGGCTGGAAAACCTGTTCACAGGTGCCAGAAGTTGGTCAACACCATGCAACACAGATGTGAAGCAATTCTCAGAAACAGTGCTTCTACAACTAAATATTAGTTCAGTGATTCACAGTAAAACTAAATCTTCAAGCATTTTTCAATTTACACAGTAAATGTTTGAGTTTCTAAAGAAAAATGCAAGCACTGCTATTTTTGGAAAAGCGTAATATTCCTTTTTCTTCACTTTCTGTAAAGTAATAACAAATTTGAAACACATTTCTTCATGCTTTAATTTGAAATAGACTGTGCAGTGTTCCCAGTACATTTGCGTGTATGGAAATAAAAGCTATTATAAGGATTTTGAGCTTTACTCACTAAACACAATATTATTTTTAACACCACTGTATTACGTTTGAGAAGTTTCAATCAATTTCTTAATTAATACAGCAATCATGGTGTCTAAGCACATGATTTAAGAATGCCAGAAATGCAGGTATATACTCTATGTGGAGCTGGAAATGAAGCATACCTTTATCTAGTCCAAGCAAAGTACAAACTCACTTTTTTCAAGCCCACTTCTCAGATCTCTCATACTCCGTTTTGTGAAAGATGCCTCACATAGATATTATTAGGCCAGTTTTGGATAGGATTATGTAAGCAACCACAATGACCGCTTATTGCAAATGTGTCAAACATTTACTAAAGTCGCAAAAGTCAAAGTTTTAGTGGAGTTACCGTTGCTGGTAATATATATAGTCATATTGTTTGTTTTTTCAGATCTCAGTGATGCAGTTGCAAGAAAGGCAACAACATTCACAAGCCTTACTATCACACATCCGCCCTTTTGGCAAAAGCCATAATTACAAAACTAGTAGGTTGGACATAATATTTTTCATACCTCAGGTAAGGTGATGGTGTCAGTACTTCTGGGGTGAGCAGTACAGTGTCCAGAGTCTGTGATGTGGTAAGCATGTCATTAATAGTGTGAGTCTGGACAGGGACACTATCTTCACAAATCTCTTCATCCACTGTGACTTCTGTTTCTTTCTCCTCGTCACCTTGGGACTCCGAGAGGGCTGAGCTGTACATGGACTCCCCAAGAGGCTTGCTGGTGTCAAAGCACTCAGGCAGAATGATGATGTAATCTTCAGAGGTGTCGCTGGAAGCCTGGCTTTCCACTTCATCTCTCTGATTCTCCTCTGGGATTGGTTGCTCCACTTCATACAGATCATCTAGTTTGATGTCAGTGACTGCTGAGACAAGCAACAAACAAAAATGTGCAAGGCGCTCGCAAATCTTTTTCGATCACATTTTCAGATAACTCAACAAAGCATTTGTTCCATAGATGGTCTGTAACACACTGTATACCGTGCCTTGAAAAAGTATTCATACCCCTTGAAATGTTCCACATTTTGTTGTGTTACAACCAAAAATGTAAATGTATTTTATTGGGATCTTATGTGATAGACCAACACAAAGTTTTGTGAAGTGGAAAGGAAAACGGGATTTTTTGACTTACCATAAAATCCCTTTCCCTGAGTTTGTTGAAAGGGCACAGCATCTTCATGGACTAAGTGGGTTATACTGCCCTCTTCAGGAGTTTACTAGGTGGAACAGCAGTTCTAACAGCAAAAAGAACAGGCGGCAGACACAGCCCCTCCCAGGGGGCAGTCCCCATTGGCAGATAACCCTTCACCCAGCTCTGCTAGCTCAGTTCGTAACAAGCTGTGCAACAACAAGAGCGGTGGGTGCTGTGCCCGTCAACTAATTCAGAGAAAGGGATTTTACGGTAAGTCGAAAAATCCCATTTTCTCTTTCGTTCGTTGACGGGCACAGCATCTTCATAGACTAAGTGGAACGTCCAAAAGCAGCTCGAAAATGAGGGGTGTGTAACAAAAACAACAACAGATCTACACCCAACTGAACCCTCAGTGAAGAACCAGACATGTCTCACACGGCCGCCTGCAAAACTTTGCGGCCAAACGCAGCATCCGAGGATGCTAAAACATCAACTTTGTAGAACTTTGAAAAGGTGTGCACAGAGGACCAGGTGGCCACCTTGCACACTTGAGACACAGACGCCTGATGTCGGAAAGCCCAGGAAGTGCTAATCGCCCTGGTAGAGTGAGCCGTGACTGGAAAGGGAGGCTCCAGAACTCGAACAGCATAGGCTCGGGTCACCATCTGTCTATTCCAACGTGAAATAGTGGCTGAAGAGGCCGCCAACCCTTTGCGTGAGCCATCCACCACTACAAAAAGCGCATCCGACCTCAGAAAGGAAGCTGTGGTTGCCAAATACACCCGCAGGGCCCGAACCACATCCAAAGAGTGCAATGCAACCTCCTTAGGGTGAGAGGGGCGCGGGCAAAGCGAAGGAAGGACAATGTCCTCATTGATATGGAAGGATGACACCACCTTCGGCAAAAAAGGTGGTGATGGTCGCAGAACCGCCCTATCCTTGTGTAGGACCAGATATGGAGACCTACAAGATAGAGCCGCCAACTCAGACACCCGCCGAGTGGCCATGATAGCTACCAGGAAAGCCACCTTTTGCTAAAGCAAATGCAGCGATATCTCCCTGATATTCTCAAAGGGCGGCTTCTGAAGGACCGAGAAGACCAAACTGAGGTCCCATGGCGCCAGAGGCACCCGTACTTGGGGGGGCGACTTGCCGAACCCCCTGCATGGAAAAGAACGAATCAAAGAATGTGTCGCCAAAGGCCGCTGAAAAAAGATCGCCAGGGCAGAAACCTGCCCCTTGATCGTACTCAACGCCAGCTTCTGGTCAAGACCCCTCTGCAGAAAAGCCAGAACCCGAGATACCAAAAAAGAGCGAGGGTTCCACCCCCCATTCTCGCACCAGGCGATATAAGTCCTCCAGATGCAGAGGTAAATTTTTCGGGAAGTGGCCTTATGTGCCTTAAGCATGGTGGGGATCACCAAGTCCGAGACACCTCGCTCTCTCAACACCTAGGATTCAATAGCCAGGCCGTTAAAGCCAGAGAGGGTAAAGCAGGATGCAAGATGGGCCCCTGGGGCAGTAGATCCCCGCGAAGCGGGAGTCACCATGGGACGTCCACCACCATTCGCACTACGCCGGCGTATCAAGGGCGCCTTGGCCAATTTGGCGAGACCAGAATGGTCGGTATGTTCTCCGCCTCTATCCTGTGCAGAAAGCGTGGAAGCAGCTTGAGAGGAGGAAAGGCATAGATGAGTCAATACCGAGCCCACTGAGCTACCAGAGAATCCGCTGCGTCCACCAGGGGATCCCCTGTCCTGCACATGAAGGTCTGTACCTTCGGATTGAGACGGGACGCTAACAGGTCCACGTCCGGAGTACCCCATCTCAGACAAATCTGATGGAACACGTCCAGGTGCACTCTCCCTGGTCCAGGCGCTGACGACTGAGGTAGTCCGCCTGCCAATTTTCTATGCCCGGTATGTGGACGGCAGAGATTGCCGAAACGTGGCATTCTGCCCACTGCAGAATGAGGGCTACTTCCGAGGCCGCAGCCAAGCTTTTCGTCCCACCCTGGTGATTCACGTATGCCACGGCCATGGCATTGTCTGACTGAATCCAGACAGGGCTCCCGTGCAGCCTCGTCGTCCACTGGGAGAGGCAGCACCTGATTGCCCACAATTCCAAAACATTGATCGGGAGACGAGACTCCACCGGCGACCAACGGCTCTGGGCTTAGAGCAGCCCCTGGACTCCACCCCAGCCGGTCAGGCTGGCGTCCATCGTGACTACTGTCCAACGGAGGGGGAGGAAAGATTTCCCTGACCGCAGGGCCAGAGCCCACAGCCACCAGAGCAGCGTAGCCCTTACCTGGTGGTCCACCCTGATCAACTGATCCAGGGATGAGGGGGACTTGTCCCACTTCAGAAGGATCTTCTGCTGCAGAGCACGGGTGTGGTGCTGAGCGTAAGGGACAGGCTCGAAAGTGGCCACCATGAGGCCCAGGACCCGCATGCAAAAACGAAGGGAGGACCATTTCTGGGACAACGGAGACCAAACCGCCGACTGCAGCGCCTGTCGCTTGGCTGGCGGGAGAAAAACCTTCGCCTGGGCTACATACAGGTTCAGACCCAGATACCCCAAGCGGTGAGACGGATTTCGGGCGGTTGATCACCCAGCCAAACTCGTCCAGAATGTGCAGGGCGATCGTCACATTGTCCCTGAGAGCTGGAGCAGACTCTGCTTGCAAGAGTAGGTCGTCCAGATATGCCAACACTGCGATGCCCCTCTGCCTCAGCAGAGCCAGAACCAAGGCCAGCAGCTTGGTGAAGACCCGAGGCGCAGAAGCCGGGCCAAATGGGAGAGCCACAAACTAGTAGTGATGCTCCTCGACCGCAAAGCGCAGGAAGCGCTGGTGCTGGGCGCATATGGGGACATGCAGGTAGGCATCTTTGATGTCAAGGGAAGCCAGGAAATAGCCCTGGGGGAGGGCCGCTACTACTGAGCAGACAGACTCCATCCGGAATCTTTGAATCCACACGAAGCGGTTGAGGGCCTTCAGGTCCAGGATGGGGCGGATCCCATCCTTCCTCGGGACCACGAACAGGTTGGAATAAAACCCTTGGAAACGTTCCGCATGCAGAACGGGAACCACTACCCCTTGACCAAGCAGGTCCTGCACCGCCCAAACAGGGCCTGCAGCCTGCCCGTGGGCAGCTGCAAGTTGGAGGCGAAGAACCTGTCCGGAGGACAGGAGCGAAATTCTATTCTGTACCCTGACGAGATCACGAAATGCGGGTAGACCACCTGTCTGCGAACCCCAGGAGACACGTCCCCCCACCCGAGAGGCGGAGGAGGACTTATCCTCTGGCTTGGCACGCTTACGCTGCCAGTGACGCTTCTGTCCACCCACGGGGGCCTTGGCAGGCTGCGAACCCTTGCACGAGGGGCGGGATGGACGAAAAAGCCGCCTAGGTGCTCTTCCCTCCTGTGAGATTCTTGATAATCTCATCCAAGGGAGCTCCAAAAAGCCACCCATCCTGAAAAATGGACCTTCTTGGATGCTTGGTCAGCCGACCAGCATTTTAGCCAAAGCCAACGCCTGGCCACTACAGAAAACATGGATGCCTTGGAGATCAGGGGGAGTGCGTTCAGGGCTGCATCACACAGATACTGAAGCCCGTGGACAAGCTGTTCAGCGAGTTTCACACAAGTAGGGGGAACCTGAACAGTGCTCATCTCACGGTTTCACCCATTCAGTGAGCGTTTGCAACACCAGCGCAGAGGCCACAACAGGCTGCATGGCTGACCCTGTCAGCACAAATATGGACCTGACGAGAGCCTCGGCCTTCCTGTCAGCCGGGTCCTTAAAGGACGGCATGCCTTCCACTGGGATTGTTGTCGCCCTGTTCAGGCGAGACACAGGGGGATCAACCACGGGGGGTGATGCCCACTTCCTCAATAAGCTGTCCTCGAAGGGATAGCGCACAGAGAAACGTTTAGGAATGGGAAGGGAGCTCTGAGACCGAGCCCAGTCTCTATAAACAAACTTATCCAGCTAAGTCACATATGGGAAAACCTTAGCCGCACGGGCCGGTCTAGGTAACCCGAAGGGGATGGGCACCTCCTGTCAGGGTCCCGCCGTATCCTCCAATTTCAGAGTTTCACGCACTGAAGTGATCAGAGCGTTCACTAGTGCTATGTCGTGCGCAGCAGTGGACGCCGCAGACTTGTCCTCACTATCATGAGTGTCCAGGACCTCACCATCCGACAGCTCAATGGGGGGTCCCCGCCACGGTGGAGCCCCCATCGGGGTCTGTGCCCCCCCGATGAAGGGGGAGGGGGGGCAGGGGCGCTTCTTTGCTTTCCTGCGATCCAACAGTGACTCTACCCGGGAGTCTCCAGGACTGCCGACATAGCGTCTATAGGAAACAGGGTCCCTGAAGTGCTAGCTACAATCACCGAGAGGTCTGGTGGGGAAGCACCCGCATCAGCTGCCATTGTATCACCCACCCTGGTAGCGCGCCTGCTAAGGCCCAAGCACCAGGAGACCAGGCACCCCCACCCCAAAAGCTGCGCAGGGCTTGTTGCAGAGGGGCACCCCGGAGGGACTCACCACCTGCTCACTCAATCGACCAGGAGAGGAGCTGCGCCTGCTGCTGCTGCCCACCGCTGTCACTGCCTTGGCCGACTCCCGCCTGCTGCTGTAGCTGCCGGTGCGGCTGTCCCCAGAGAGATGAAAAAGAACATTCTCCGCCGCGCAGGGGGTAACACGGCGCATTTAGCGACTGGGACCGCCCCCAACACACACAGGCCGGCCCACGTGCATAGGTCACAAGTAAGAGGCCGCCGTGCACACTAGAGGCCAAAACCCCACAGCAGAGCACCGCGCCTACAACAAAATGGCCACCGAACGATCCGACCGCACTGAGCAGCACGAGGTAAGGAGGGGGGGACCAGCTAGGGCCCTGGACACACTCCCTGGGAGCCCCGGGGGGGGGGGGGGGGACCCAGCGTAGCACTGGAGGGGGGTG
>BLSH010559290.1:2024361-2045680 GCA_018402905.1 Glandirana rugosa
GCGTGGTAAGGATAATGTTCCCTACAAATGTAAGGAACATTATCCTTATTTTCACTAGTTTTTTTTTTTTTTTAATTTCTGTCTGTGTCACATTTTTATTTTTTTATTTTCATTTTACTTATTATTGTTTCTTTTATTCCTATTACAAGGAATGTAAACATCCCTTGTAATAGGAATGGTGCGTGACAGGTACTCTTTATGGACAGATGTGGGGTCAATATGACCTCACATCTCTCCTGCAGGCTGGAAAGACTGAGATCAGAAAAAAAAATTCCGATCCCAGCCTTTCCAGCCGTGATCACGGCTTTGTTTACAAAAGCCGGGCCGGGCGTGACGTCATAACATCGCGCCCGGTCCTCCGAGGGTCATAGAGATGACTGGTGACCAGATGGTCATCAGTCATCTCCCTGACGACACTCCAGCGGCGACGGATCTCTTCTCCTTGCCGCCGATCGTACGGGCGGCACGGGAGAAGCACCGAATGGCGGCGGGAGGGGGGGGACGTCCCCTCCCGCTGCCTACAAGAACGATCAAGCGGCTGAACTGCCGCTATAATCGTTCTTGGGGTGTACAAAATCGCCAGCTGGAAAAAATGATATCTGAATGGTGCCTCTAGCTGCTGGCACCATTCAGATATCCCCGCTCAAAGTCTAGGACGTCCATGGACGTCCACCCGGCGGGAAGTGGTTAATGAGCTGCTGTGAGAAGTCTCTGAATGAGGCTCTGTTCACAATTGGTGTGATTATGTGGTAAACCCTGCAAATCCACTGCGTTGCTGCATCGCACCTGATTCGCAGGCAGTTCACACACTGCCTTATGCGAACTGCTGGGAGTGCCAATACAAAGTTAATGACACCCTGATATACTCTTGGTCTGTTATGTATAATGCAACCTATGGTTAAATAAAGGAATTACAATAATAAAAAAAAAAATGTAATGACACCCCATATCAGTTCGCATATCGCAAACTGTCAATGCAGACTGGAATCAGAACGCATGGGTGTGAACACCCATGCAATCCAATTCTGGTGCAGCCCAAAAAAAGGGTCCTGCACGACTTTGGTCCGAATGTGATGCAAATTCAGCCATACTGATCTGTAAGATTGAATTTGCATTGCATAGACATAACATGTGATTTGCACAGCAGTGCGTTCAGGTCAGGATCCATTTAAACTTTATTTTTTAATGGTTTTTGTATAATTCAATGTATGTTTTTTTATTTTCCTTTTTTTTTGCTGTATTGCAGAGAACAGTTATTGCAGCAAAATAAAGTTATTTAACATCTAATATGTTGACTTTACTGACTGATTGTATCACCGGACTGAAGTTCATGAGTCTTAATTTTAGCTTGGAGGAAATGAGTCTTGAGTCGATTCAGTGATTCAAATCATTTCACTGCACGGATTCAAATCACTAAAAAGAATCGCACTGCCCAAGTCTAGTGTATAGAGCCAAAAAGATTAGAATTGTGTTGATGTCCCAATATTTATGGACCTGACTGTATGTGGCCTGTAATATCTGGGTCACAAAACCAGACACAACCAAAAAAATATTGAATATGACTACTGGTTATAAAAATCACAAAAATACCATACCAAGGATTCAAAACCATTACAGTTTTGGATATGCATAGAATATAAGTTTTATCCTTTAGCACTGACCGAAAGTGTGTGATGGGAATCAGTCCTTTCCTACTTCATTATACTTCATATTTCATCATGTATGCAGATTTTCTAATTAGTTCCCTTCTATACATACCGTATATACCCGGGTATAAGCCGAGTTTTTCAGCACATTTTTTGTGCTGAAAAAGACCCCCCTCGGCTTATACTCGAGTCAGTGTCTGTGGGTGATCAGTAGTTTCACATTAAACAGAGCCTTGCTGCTTGCTTCTAAGAGCCGTTCTGTGCTTGTAACTGTGACTAATCATATTGATATGTAGAGAATGCTGAGAGAGGTGTCAGATTTTCAGCTTGATGTTGGCAGGTGGGCGGGACAAGCTGATGTTAGCTGTTCAGTCCCACCCACCTCCTGATCTCAGCGAAGAGCTGCAGCTCTCTCTCAGCATTCTCTACATTCCAATGTGATTAGTCACAGTTACAAGCACAGAACGGCTCTTAGAAGCAGCACAGCTCTGTTTAATGTGAATCTACCTTACTCATCCCTTATGTATTCTGGCTACAGTCTCTGTGTCCTGGCTAATATCCCTGTGTCCTGGCTAATATCCCTGTGTCCTGGCTCCCTGTCCCTGTGTCCTGGCTAAAATCCCTGTGTCCTGGCTAAAATCCCTGTGTTCTGGCTTCTGCATTTCCCACCCTAGGCTTATACGCGGGTCAATAAGTTTTCCCATATTTTTTGGGCAAAAGTAGGGGGTCGGCTTATACACGGGTCGACTTATACACGAGTATACACAGTAATTATTTAAATCAGTTATGAGAAAGTAAGTTATTATGTATCAGAGAAGAGTGATCAGGTTGTCATGTAGATATGCTATTTAAAAATGGTAATGCATGACTGGGTACCCCTGATTAAGTTGCTCAGTCATGTAAACAGATACTGGTAGGTGAAAAGCCAAAGAAGCAAGAAATGAGTAGGATCTTTATTGGAATTTGACTGTGTTGTGTATAGTGCTGGCATGCACTGGGCTCATGTGATCATTACATACTCCGAGCCCTAAATTCTGTCAGATACATACTCATGACCTCTGCACTCTGTACGTAACATATGCCTGACCCCACACTCTACACAAAACACACTATCAATCCTTGCACCTTGGGTAAAACACACCCCTGACTCTTTTACTCTGTAAAAGTCTGGCATCAGACTTGGGGTAAGGAATTACTCTCCACCCGAGAACAAAATTGTAATTAAAAGTGGCAAGATTCTCACTGAAGCTAAAAAGGTAGGATACATTTTATATTTTTACAGTGACATTTGCATTATTACATGTATATAGAGTGGAACCTTGGTTTAAGAGCATAATCCGTTCCAGGAGAATGCTTGTGATCCAAAGCACTCATATATCTAAGCATGTTTCCCCATAGGAAACAATGAAAACTCAGTTAATTTGTTCCACAGTCACTGCTTGTCTATGTAGTACTGTATATGGCCACAGTTCCAGGGGCGCTTGGTGTATGCAATACTGCATGTGGCCAGATAAGACATCGGAATAAATCGGCAATGCTAGAAAAGCGTTTACACTTTTGGTATTTCCTAGGAATTCCGAGAATTTTCAGCCGCCTACGAGACTCACCAGCCCCCCCCCCAAAAAACCTGGCCACATGCGGTATTGCATGCAAACAGGCTAAATTTTTAGTCATTATGCGAGACACCACCCGCAAACCAAGTCAGAATTTAAAAAAAAAAAAAAACTGCTCCTACTGCGAAACACTCGTTAACCACGTTACTCGCAATCCGAGGTTCCACTGTACTTTACCTATTTTCAGGCTGCTGCAGCCTGGTTGTGAGATCCGGTTCCCCTGTGTCAGCCAACAGTGGCTGCAGGGGAAAGGAGGGAGCGCCAAAAACGGATGAGCCATAGAAGCCTATGAGTGACATCACTGCTCCCAGGCATTCCAGCCATTGTTGAGCGCTCTCACCCCTCCCCTGCAACTGGCGCTGGCCGACACAGGGGAGATCACATGACCAGACCGGAACAGGTTTAAAATAGGCAAGTATATACATCTTTCTTAAACAGGTTAGCTAGTTTTGGTGTTAAAAGGGGAGGAAACAGTTTTAAGATTAGTTGTTTTATCATGCAATTCTACTTTAAATGGAAAGAACACGTGTTAACATCTGTCTTAAGTTTGCAGTAAACGTTTAAAACCTGCAATAACACCAGTAAATCTCATCTTATTATAATATCTATTATACTATTATTTCTATAGAATGATTTAGGATGTAATCACTTGTTTATTAAACTTAGCACTGCTTCCATACATTATTATCTATATAACAATATTTAAAAGGCCTTTAAAATAGCAGAGAACTGTAAATATTACCATTATAAGAAAAGGAAAGCATCAGAAAAAGAAAAGGAAAGCATCAGAAAAAGAAAGAAGATATGAGTGTTTGTAATGGCATGAAGGTAGAAAACCTTAAGGCTGGGTTCACACTACAGCACAGAGTGGCTCACAGCCGGAGTCAGGTGCGTCCATGTTCACGGTTTCAGGTCCAATTTCAGTCTGAATTTTTGGCTGAATTTGGACCTGAAACAGACCAGAAGACACACAGGACTCGTGTGCAATGCGCACCGCATCCCCTCTGGAGATGTGTGAACCGACTCCATAGAGAGCCGGTCACAATCTCCTGACATGCGAATTGGATGCAGGGGAAACCTGCATCCAATTCTCAAAAGTGTGAAACCAGCCTCGATGTGCAGCATCCCTCTCAACCCCCCAATACTTACCTGACCCTGATCTTCCTCCAGTGATCTTCCTCGGCTCTTTGGGGACTCTCCCGCCTCCTTGGCCAAGACAGCAGCAGGAGCCATTGGTTCCAGCAGCTGTCAATCACAGCCAGGGAGCCAATGAAGAGAGAGGTGGGACGGGGCCAAGCCGCTGTGTGTCAATGGACACAGAGAGCCTGCTCGGGTAACCCCATTGCAAGCTGCTTGCTCTGGGACACTCAGCAGGGGGGAGGGGTCAGGAGCACGGACGGGAGACCTGAGAAAAGGAGGATTAGGGCCGCTCTGTGCAAAACCCCTTAACCCATCAGATAACCAACCTATAACAGAGGACTGAGCATATATAGTTAGGAATGTTGATATAATCAGGTTGTGGTATGCAGACCATATGTGCACAAGGCAGATTTAAAGTGGAACCACACTTTAAAGTGAGTTTTGCTTTTATAATACCAAGAAGCATTAATGAGTTGAATAGAAGTGTAAATAAGACAACAAATGTACTTGGCTAGAAAAAAGGTATGTAATGCAGTACTCAGGTTCAAAATAACAGAAGCTGCATTGGAAGTAGACTTATGATATGCAACAGCAGTCTTCAGTGAAAATAATTGAAGACTATCCCGGCACGAAAAGATAAAATACAGACCTGCTGCCGTTCACAAAAATGTAGCTTCAAATGGTTTCTTGCAGTTAGCTTTACAAGTAAAGCCTAGTGTTGCATCTTTGACAACATAGTAAACATACTGGGGGATATTTACTAAAACTCGAGCACACAGAATCTGGTGCAGCTGTGCCTACTACTAACCCATTAGCTTCTAGGTCTTATTGTCAAAGCTTAATTGAACAAGCTGAAGCTTTGACAATAAAATCTAGAAGTGGATTGGTTACTGTGCACAGCTGCACCAAATCCCATGTGCCCCAGTTTTAGTAAATGTTCCTAAATGAATTGCCTCTATGTTTTCTATATTATGTATCCTCAAACGCTTAATGTACAAACTAAGGTCTGTCAGCATGAACCAAAGGGTGAGTACATGGATTGAAAACTGGCTACAGGGGCAAGTTCAGAGGTTAGTGATAAATGGGGATTACTCGGAATGGACCAGTGTGGAAAGCGGGGTCCCCCAGGGACGATCTGAAGAATGGGATAAACAGTTCCATCTCGGTATTTGCGAGCGATACTAAGCTATGCAGGGCAATCATTTCTCTGCAGGATATGGAAACCTTGCAAGAAGATCTGAACAAATTAATGGATTGGGCAACTACATGGCAAATGAGGTTTAATGTAGAAAAATGTAAAATAATGCATTTGGGCGCCAAAAATATGAATGCAATCTACTCACTAGGGGGAGAGCCTCTGGGGGAATCTAGGATGGAAAAGGACCTAGGGGTCCTAGTAGATGCCAGGCTCAGCAATGTCAAGCTGCTGCAAGCAAGCCAACAGGATATTGGCATGCATTAAAAAGGGGATTAATTCCAGAGATAAAACAATAATTCTCCCACTCTACAAGACTCTGGCCCGGCTGCATCTTGAGTATGCTGCCCAGTTCAGGATTCCAGTCCTCAGGAAGAATGTGCTAGAAATGGAGAGGGTCCAGAAAAGTGAAAGAAAGCTAATTTTGGAATAAGGGACTGGGGGACTTTAGTTACGGGGCAAGATTACGAGCACTGAACTTATTCTCTCTGGAGAAGAGACGCTTGAGAAGGGATATGATTTCAATGTACAAATACCGTATGGGTGACCCCACAATATGGGAAAAACTTTTCCGCGCAAAGGAACATAAAAAGACATGCGGCCATTCACTAAAATTAGAAGAAAAGAGGTTTAACCTTAAACTGCGTAGAGGGTTCTTTATGGTAAGAGCAGTGAGGGTGCGGAATTCTCTTCCACAAGCAATGGCTTCAGCAGGGAGCATAGATCATTTCAAAAAACTATTAGATAGGCACCTAAATGACAACATACAGGGATATACAATAGAATATTGACATTAAAGCACATACACAGGTTGGACTTGATGGACTTTTTTCAACCTCGCCAACTATGTAACCATGTATGTTTTATTATGTGCACTGAGCAAAAGTAATAGGAAGAAAATAGTAAACTTTATTAGACCCCAATTAGTTACTACATAGAAGAATATGAAGATAATTTTACATTTACAGTGAAAACCACTTTAACAAATACAAGGCTTACCTGAGCCGTGAGAAGATCGACAGAAGGAATGTACATTTCTCGGTCACTGTCTGTGCTCCTCAAGTGACTGGAAGTTGTGGTTAGTGACTCCTTAACTGGACAACCCCTGATCTGGGGAGCACTGTATTCCTCCTGCACATTACAAATAGTTTTATAGGTATATATAGCTCCAGTTCAAATTATTACATACTGGTATATACAATATATTGGCAAAAAATTCCAATAAATATCAGATATAAAATTAATAAGATCATCGCTGTGTCATTCTTATGAAGTGCTGTAGGCATTCACCTCTTCCTGGTCTTTCTGGCTACTGATTTTGATGGAAGACATCTCTTTCTCCAGATCATCAAGGTTGTCTGCACAAGGAAGAGAATCCACCGTAATGCTACACCAGATCCGAGGTCCAAACTGCTCGCCCTTATGTGCAAGCCTCCAGTGTGAGGTGTAGGTTCCCTCCAATGCTGGAGCTACAAATTCCACTGACAGAACGCCCACTTGACCAGGAAGCAAGGATGGTACAGGAGCATCTTTTCGGGATGAGGATGCTAATGTCAGATTTCCCCACATGAACTTTAGCTGGAAAAGGAGACACAGGTGATCAAATACCTGACTGACAACTTATCCCTTGGTATTGTTTTCTCATCATATTTACTAGCAGCCACAAGAACAGTCTTATAGCATGCATAGTAAAGCTCTAAAACAATATCATTTCTGGTACTTCGATAATTCCCACAGGATCTAACAATTTCTGGTACAATGATATCTCGGTTCACAAACTTAATTTGTGAACGGACTCTGGTCGCTAACCAAACTGGTCACGAACCAAGGCAAATTTTCCCATAGGGTTCAATGTAAATCTGGTTAATCCGTTCTGATCTTTTTTGAAGCACAAAAATATGAAACAAAGTACAGTAGTACAGTATAGTCTGAAGAGAGAGAACACTAACCTTGCTTGAGACGACTTCTGGCATGGAGAAAGGTGGGTGGGAGGTGGTTATTGTTTGGAGGGAGAGTCCCCCTCCATAAGGACATTGGGGAGATCTCCTTCAGGGGTTTCCTCTCTTCTTTGTCTCTTAGCTGAAGGCTCAGTTTTGCTGAAAAATCTGTCCAATGTCACTTGTCTTTTCCTGCGCTGCATAACCCTCCGGAAATGAGAGACCACGTTATCGTTCTTCAGATTTAACACTCTGTTTGTTACAGTTATGTTAGGGTGGTGCTTCTCAAAAAAATCATGGCACTCATTCCATTGTTCCATAATGGATTTTATGGCATCACTGCTAACCTCCTCACAGTCTTCCTCTTTCTCAGTGGAATGCGCTTCAATAAGTGCCTTCTGCTGCTCACTGTGGAGTTCACAAAGTTCTTCCTTGGTCAGCTCCTCCTTATGTTACTCAACAAGCTCTTCTACAACTGCACCATAAATGTCCAGACCCATACTCTTGCCCATGGACACAATCTCCTCCACTATCTCTGCATCAGACCCTTCAAAGTCACGTTCAGTGACACATTCTGGCCACAGTATCCTCCAGGCTGAATTTAAGGTTCGGGGTGTGACTTCTTCCCAGGCTTTGTCAATGAGGTTAATGCAGTGGAGAACATTGAAATGTTTCTTCCAGAATTCTTTGAGACTCAAGGATGTCTCTTCAGTGACATTAAAACACCTAGTGAAGAGCTCCTTTGTGTACAGCTTCTTGAAGTTGCAGATCACTTGCTGGTCCATGGGCTGCAGAAGAAGAGGTGTCGTGTATGTGTGTGGGGGGGGACTTGACCTTTGTGAAGTCATACTCCGCGTTCATATCGTCCACCAAGGCTGGAGGGTGTGCCGGGGCATTGTCCATCAGAAGAAAGCACCTATCAGGCAGCTGGTTATCAGAAAGATATTTTCTGACGGTGGGTGAAAACACCTTGTGCAGCCATTCCATGAACAATTGCCTTGTGACCCAAACTTTTGCATTGGCCCTCCACATGACAGGCAGTCTGGCCTTGTTCACATTCTGTTGCCTGAATGCATGAGGGGTCTAGGAATGGTACACCAGCAGAGGTTTAATCTTCAGATCAGTGCTTGCGTTCACACACAGCAAAAGGGTCAATCTGTCCTTCATGGGCTTGTGCTCCGGCAGTGTCTTTTCCTCTTGCGTGATATAGGTTCTGTTTGGAATTTTTTTTTTTCAGAAGAGCCCTGTTTCATCACAGTTGAACACTGGTTGAGTGATGTAGCCTTCTGTCTTCATGAATTCAGCAAATTCTATCTTGTAGGCCTCTGCTGCAGCCTTGTAAAAAATGGAAGCCTCACCATGTCTTATCACACTGTGGATACCACTTCTCTTGCGGAATTTTTCAAACCACCCTCTACTGGCTTTAAATTCTTCACTTGCTGCACTTGTAGAGGGGTTTGTTTGCAGTAAATCACTGTGCAATTTCCTGGCTTTCTCACAGATCATAGCTTCACTAAAGCTATCACCTGTCAGCTGTTTCTCATTCAAGCACACTAACAAAAGTTTTTCCACTTCTTCCAGCACTTGTGTCCTCTGCTTGGTTAACATTTTTACTCCTTTTGCCACATCAGCTCCTTTGATGGTGGCTTTGTTCTTCAAAATAGTCGAGATTGTCGACTTCGCCACCTTGTACTTCAAGGCCAAATCAGTCACACGAATACCATGGTCATGCTTTTCTACAATGTCCTTCAGCACAATAGTTATTTTCTTCACAACCTTATTCTTAGAATTCCTGCTGTGCACATTCTTGTCACCTTTATTACCGCTCTGCACTTTCTTTTTACCACCATGCTTGCTCTGCACATTCTTGTCACCTGCATTTCCGCTCTGCACATTCTTGTCACCTGCATTTCCACTCTGCACATTCTTGTTACCTGCATTTCCGCTCTGCACATTCTTGTCACCTTCATTACCGCTCTGCCCTTTTTTGTCACCTTCATTACTGCTTCGCACTTTCTTCTTACCACCATGCTTCTGCGGAGCCATACTGGATGTCTGGTACAGTAAGCACACAAACAAGCTTTACAGTAAGTGTGCACAGGGGTGTACAGTACAGTACTGTACAGTATGTGCTAAAAAGCACACCAAAAAGCTTCTAAATACACTTCAAAATACTGAAAGTGTCTTCACAGTACACTTTCAGTGTCTCTCTGTTACCACGATCTCCCCTACAGGAAGTCACAACCATGTGTCAGCAGGGAAGAGCAGGGAAAATGGCCGCGGTTCGTGTACCAAAGAAATTTTTATGAACTTTTCTGTTCGTGAACCGAGTTGTTTGTGAACAGAAGCGTTCATGAACCAAGCTATCACTGTACTTTGTTAATTCACACAAGTTCTGACAAATTCTGGTACTGAGATAATTCACACAGCAATGGACAATCTATCACTGGGACAGAAATAATTCAGACCGTAAGTGACATGTTCTGTATCCTCTAATGATCCTGAGAGGGGAAAAAAAGTTCTTTACCTTTGTGTCCATGTTCCATTTCACATTCCCTGTGTTCCTCATCCTCCAGTGTTTGATGAACCTGGTTCCAGGCTGTAGGTGAGTCCCATCAGGCAAATTCTCATCCACAAACACAGCACTAAGTGTAGGGATGAATTGGGTGCAAGGTTCCATGGGAATTCTAAAAAAGGCAAGGTTACAATAATGGTCAGTACCAGAAAGGTAGTTAATGGACCCATCTATCATCTTGAGTGAATCCCAGATTTATGTAACATAGTTTCTACACTTGTTTAACCTTACTCTTAGTGGACAGAAAGACTGCCCATCAGAGTAATAGTCAAAGAGAATTTGTGGACGAAGAGAGAAGGCTGGCTAGTTCTTAGAACTACCATGAACTATAACAAATGTAATGTTATAACAGCACAGAATTCCCTCATTTAAAAGGTATCGAAAAGATACCACTAGCAGCTGCACTGTATCTTTGCAGCCTGTTCATTTGCTTTATGACCTTAAAGGTATAATGGTAAGTAAATGTTAAACACTTAAGCTCTCGCACTTGTACACCTCTTATGAATCAGTGCAAATTTTACATTTCTGCTATAGGCCTATTTAACTTTAACTTTGTTATCACTAACTTGCATTCCGGGTATTCATCTCTGAGCGCATATTGCCCTAAATGTAAGTAGCATTCAGTGCGCCATCGAGCCTCATCAGCTTCAGCCTCTCGTATCGTTTGACAGGCTGCCGGCTTCAGGGCTGTACAATGTGCACCTGTGCCCTAAATGCCCATTGTGCATGGGGCCTTAGTGGACAAACAGTAAAGATCTGCAGAGTAGAGCTGAAAGCATTTGACACTGGGTGGTTACAATGGGTCTGAACAGGGCTGTTAAGGATGATGTAAAAAAAAAAAAAAAAAAAAAAATGCTTGTTGCTTTTATTACAAATATGAATACAAAATTGGATACATTGACATTCAGAAAAAGACATTTGGGAAATGGGTATCTTCCTATAATGACAGTGAAAGTCTATACAGGTCATTTTTATTAAAATAGGCACCTAATATTACTACTGGGTATGGGTGAAGCAAAGCTAACAGACATCCAAACAGAATTTGGAATGTACAGTATGACATTTAAAAATCAGTCACGAGGTGATGTTGGCAATGATATGTGTTTATGACTTTTTAGGATCTTATTGATTCATTAGATTTTAATGATGTAATAAAAACTTGCATATTGTTTTAAAATTGAGCATTATCTTGTTTATTCTACTTAATGGACAATCCATTGCCAAACAATGACATCCTTTACTTGGCTTCACATTTCTCCCCACGGATGTCCTTGTGAGATACTGTTAGAGAAGCCAGTATGTTTTATTGTGCCAGCAACACAAATCTGAAATATTGGTTTTGGAAAGAGATCACTGTGATCAATAAGGGCTTTTAGTATACCAGTATTCGTGGTTATTTTCCATTCATCAGGAAATATATCCCTAAATAGTCAATTAATTTCTTACACAAGAGGAGTGCTTGGCGAGTTCTCTGCTGGTGGGTTCGGGGAGTCTAAGGAATGCCAACGATGGAACCTACGATGGAGTTTTAGTTGCTTCTCCAACTCCTTCATTTCTGCTTTACGTTGTCTCTTTTCTGCTCGCATACGTTGCTTCTCTGCTTTCAGGAATGTCTTGTGCATTTGTTTCTGTAATCTGTGATGGAAAATAAATGAATGCCCATGCACATGAAAACAACTACTATGCTAAACCCATTAAAAGACAAGCATGACATACTTAACGTGATCCATGGAGAGGGTAAGAGGTGGATGTGGTTCTTCTGCACTGGGTTCCAATGGTCTCCTCATTTTCAAAAACAAGTGGTTGGGATCATGGTCACATCCACCAGCCTCACATGACTCACAGATGCTGAATGATGGGCAAGTGCTGTTAGGGAGTAAAGGCACCTTTAATACTTTTGGTTTTCTTTTTTTTAGTTGAAGAAAACTAATCAATCGACTATGTGGATGAAAGCAGAAATATCTGCAGCTGTAACAAAAACTAAGCATTAAAGTGTGTGTATAGCCAAACAGCTGTTTTCTATTTTTTGTATAGTAGGAAATGGTTAAAATCACTGTCAAATGATCATGTACTTAGACATTAAGGACCCTTTCACATGGGGCGGATCCGCTCAGTGGAGTCCGGCAGCTCAGCGGGAGATCGCTCCGTTGATCTCCACTGAGCCGGCGGATGACAGGTCCGTCTCTGCTCACTGTGCAGGGACAGACCTGTCAGATCCCCGCTGTTCTCTATGAGGAAGATCGGATGAAAACGGACTGCATGTCCTTTGTCATCCATTCCGACTGGATGTAAGGCAAATGTATCGCCATACATCTATTTTGAGCGGATCTAGACGGAACGGATGGCAGACGGGTGTCAGCGGACACATCTCAGCTGACATCCCCCTGCCCATAGAGGTGTATGGGTGGCCCGCTGGGATCCGCCTGAAAAACAGGCAGGCAGATCCCAGGGGCTTAGGATGTGAAAGGAGCCTAAAGCACGTAGGGATACATTGCTATTTTTGGGATACTGGTGACTGTGTTCTCAGGGAAAAGGGCTATTTCCAAGATCCCCAAAAACAAAGGGGGGATAGAAGCCATATGGAGGTAATACCTTGTGTAAAACAGTATAAAACCCTAAAAAATAAAAAATACAGTTGTGCTCAAAAGTTTGCATACCCTGGGAATAATCGTGAAATTTTGGCACGGATTTTGAAAATATGACTGTTTATGCCAAAAAAAAAAAAAAATCTTATTTAAAGGAAAGCGATCAAATGAAGCCATTTATTATCACATAGCTGTCTGGCTCATTTTTAAATCATTATTATTATTATACAGGATTTATATAGCACCAACAGTTTACGCAGCGCTTTACAATATAAAAGGGGGACAATACAGGTACAATACAATAAAATACAAAAGGATAAAATCATAATGTAAGTTGCCAGAAAGAAGCCTTTACTGTGTCAATGTCACAAAAAAGACTGGTGAGACATATCAAGGTGTTGCTGGGCATATTTTAACCGGGCTTTTTTGTGACATTGGCATAGTAAAGGCTTCTTTCTGGCAAATTGACCATGCAGCTCATTTTTGTTCAAGTATTGTGCTTCTTAAAAACAACCACGCTGTCTTTTACCTTTGGGTTTTTTTCTTTCTTGGTCTACCTGACCTTGGATTGGCATCAAGAGATCCCTGAATTTTCCACTTACTAATAAGTGACTGAACAGTACTGCCTGGCATTTTCAAGGCTTTAGATTTTTTTTTTTCCTTTTTCATCTTTATAAAATTCCATTACATTGAAACACAGTTTTTTTCTGCTGCCCATGGCTAAGTATCTAGCCTGCTCACCACGTGAGAGATAACAAGCTCATTGACTATTTATACACAGACACAAATTACAATTCAAAAGCCGCAGATGTGGGAAATTAACCTTTAATTGCAATTTAACCTGTATGAGTCACCTTGTGTAATGTACCAAGGCCAAACATTCCAGGGTATGTAAACTTTTGATCAGGACCACTTGGGTAATTTCTATTATCATTATGATTTAAAAAGGAGCCAAACAACTATGTGATAATAAATGGCTTCATATGATCACTATCCTTTTACCTATCCTAAGTTTTTTTTGGCATGATCAGTCATATTTTCAATATTCATACCAAAATTTCACGCAAACTCTGGAGCACAACTGTATAGTGCAGCTCAACAATTCTTAGATGTGATGGCTGCATTTGTTTCCTTACTTAGGCTTTTTCCCTTTTTTTTTTTTTTTTTTCGCCTGTTGATCCAGCCACTACATTTGTTATTTTTCAACTTCCTTTAACAAACCAAGCTATCCGGCAAAAGTGGAAGTTAGAGGAATAAGATAAATCATTTACCACTGGCAGTGGTGCTTACAATGGGGAGCTTTTATTCGTTTGAATAAAAAATGTATCCCAGAAGGCAAAAAAAAAACCTGTGGTGGTAACTGCTTAAAAAAAGGAGTTACTTGGAGTTCAACTTTAATTTGTTAGTCAGGCCCACCTAAATCCTAAACAGTGATTCCTGTACTGACTCCGCTCTTGAAACTCCCCCTCTCTGTGCCTACTTACAGGTTACAGTGAATACATTTATTAAGAGAGATATAGATTCCAGAGAGAAATATCATTTTGCCCCTGCACAAATCATTAGTAAGACCTCATCTGGAATATGCAGTTCAGTTTTGGGCACCAGATCTCAAAAAAGATATCGGGGAACAGGAGAAAGTGCAGAGAAGGGCAACCAAACTAATAAGAGGCATGGAAAGGCTCAGCTATGAGAAAAAAATTAGAGGAACTGAATTTATTCTCTCTTGAGAAGAGGAGATTAACCCCCTTAGCGGTTATCCCGAGTGTGGCTCGGGGTTAATTTTCACTACCAAAGCGGTAGGCCCGAGCCACACTCAGGATCGCATCGCAGGATCCCAGGGAAAATGACTTACCTTGTCCCCAGGATCCTGCGATGTCCCCCCGCTGTGTCCTCCGGCGGAATCTTCACCTGATGCCTCTGGGTTCCGGGCTCCGTTCCCTGTGAGTGTTGCATCGCATGGGGATGGAGCCCGGCGGCAAATTCAAAAAGTGGAACACACATCACATACAGTGCACTGTAATCTGTAAGATTACATTATTGTATCAAATCATTTCACATCCCTTTTGTCCCTAGTGCTTTGTCCAGTGCCCTGCATACACGTTTATATTATAAATGTCATTCTTTCTGCCTGGAAACTTGAGAATGTCCATGGCAACCAAAAAGCATCCCTTTATGTCAAAAGCGGTTTTTGATCAGCTAGAAAACAGCCATAGTAAATAAGAATCATTTGCAGAATTGAGTGATACTGATTCATGGGGAAGTTCGTCATCAGACACTGAAAGTGACGACAGCGACAATTCTGCAACTTAGCAAATTTCAGTGTTTTGATTAGATTACATTACATTGAATACATTTTATTATTATATTAATATTTTTGATAATTATTTACAGTTATTATATTATAATTTATGATTTCGTTGTTTCAAACTTTATCTAACCCGAGATGTCTACTAGGCTCTGGTTTGAACAGATTTAAGTGAGTTATTCCTAAAAATTACAGGCCTACAATATAAAACGCCAAATTTCTATGCGAAAAAATGTACCGCGTTTGAGACGCAAAAATATGACATAATCATACCGCCAGGGAGGTTAAGGAAGGATATGATCAACATGTACAAATACTTAAGTGGTCCATAAAGTGACCTTGGAGGTGAGTTATTCACTTTAAGGTCAACACAGAGGACAAGGGGGCACTCTATGTCTGGAGGAAAAGAGATTTAACCTCCAAATAGGGAAAGGCTTCCTCACACTAAGAGCTGTGAAAATGTGCAAAAGATTTCATCTCCAAATATAAAAAGGCTTCTTCACAGTAAGAGCTGTGAAAATGTGGAAGAGAATCCCTGAAGAGCTGGTTTTGTCCAGCTTAGTAGATTGCTTTAACCACGTGCCAACCATGACGCGTACATTTATTGCAGCAGGTTGGCAGCGCTGCGCAGGTTGCGTCTATAAACGGGGAACTGCCGTGTTTACATTGGCAGTTCCCCGTTCTGCCTCTCTAGAAGGCGATCGCAGGTCGCCGGTGGAGACAGACTCCGCCTGGCCTGCGGGCACGCTCACGGAGCGTGCAGCGGGCGAGAGCGCAGTTCCCCGTTCTGTCAGGGGACATGACAGTGATCTACTGATCCCTGTAATCGGAATCAGTTAGATCTGTCATGTCCCTGCCAGCCCAGCCCCCACAAAATTAGAAAACAATGAAGGAACACATTTAACCCCTTGATAGCCCCCTTAGTGTTAACCCCTTCCCTGCCAATGACATTTATACAGTAATCAGTGGCTATTTTTAGCTCTGATCGCTGTATAAATGTCACTGGTCCCAAAGAAGTATCAAGTGTCCAACATGTCCGCCGCAATATCGTCCCGATAAAAATCTGAGATCACCGCCATTACTAGTTAAAAAAAATAAATAAAAAATAATAAAAAAATGCCATAAATCAATCCTCATAGTTTGTAGACACGACAACTTTTGCACAAACCAATCAATACACACCTATTGCAATTTCTTTTACCACAAATATGTAGAAGAATATATATCGGCCTAAACTGATGATTACATTTGTTTTTTTATATTTTTTTATTGATATTTATTATAGCAAATAGTTAAAAAATTGTTGTTTTTTTTTCAAAATTGTCACTTTTTGTTTGTTTATAGTGCAAAAAATAAAACCCGCAGAGGTGATCAAATACCACCATAAGAAAGCTCTATTTGTGGGTAAAAAAAGGATGTTAAATTTGTTTGGGTACAACGTTGCACGACCGTGCAGTTGTCAGTTAGAACGACGCAGTGCCGAATCACAAAAAGTACTCTGGTCGTTAAGGGGGCAAATCCTTCCGGGGTTGAAGTGGTTAAAAAGGCCTGGATTCTTTCCTAAATCTACATAATATAACCGGATACGAATATTATCAGTAAAGTTGATCCAGGGAATATCCAATAGGCTCTCGGGGGATCAGGAAGGAATTTTTTTCCCCTGCTGGAGTAAATTGGATCATGCTTTACAGTTTTTTTTTCTGGATCAACTGTGGGTATAGGATTGTGTATATGGGATTGTCATTTATTTTTCTTTTATTGGTAGAAATGGTGTCTTTTTTCAACCAGACTAACTATGTAACTATGTCACAAAATTCAAGGAAGTAATTGCGTGGGAATCATCACAGTTTACATTCTTGAAGATCATTCAGATGAATAGTTAGAAATACTTTAAATACAATGTAGAAATTACTTTTACATTTAACTTTAGATATTCTTTAATGCCAAGTGGTAAAGAATGGCAATTCTGTAGAGGGCTGCTCAAACTGTTGGCACTTTATAAGTCTCCGTTCACATTGGAATGACTTGTCATGCGATTTGACAGGTCAAATCGCATGAAAAGTTGCATCCTATTGCAGGCAATCGCACCATTCAAATCGGTGTGATGACGCACCGATTTTAAAAGGTAGTACATGCACTACTTTTGGTGATTTTGGGTGTGACTTGAAGCAGCACAGATGTCTTCAAAGTCGCATTGAGTTGCGGCTTTGAAATCGTGCGATTTCAGATGAAGTTGCGCGACTTCAAAGCCCCCAATCAATGTGAACAATAATAAAGATGTAGAATAATATTTCAGATGTAGAACAGATAGGAAACAGTACTGATGCAAAAATATATTAGTGTGGCTTCCCATTTATTTTGCCATTGAAATACTGTTTCTCCTGGTCCCGTTTCTCACCGGTGATGAGTGCAGATATATCGGATTGTCATTTTCATTAAAATCTGAGTTTTTTTTTTAAACTAGGTTCCATTGGGGAATTTTACATCCTGTCCTGGAGATGCAACGGGAAGTGGGAGGAAATATCTCCAAAGTCAGGGGAATTTTCCTTGAATATAGCTGTCACCAGAACAGGTATTCTCATTGGAGGATTTTCTCACACCTTTTGTTGCCTTTAAGAAACTGTTTGATTTCCCATAAATTTTCCATCTCAGTGACAATGATCAAAAAGACTAAGGCCACAGGACGTTTTTTGACTGTTTTACAGCAGCTGTTTTTAGCTGCAGACATTTTTTTCTACAGTCAATAAACTCTCCATTATGTTATCCTATGTGTTCATGCACACATAGGCTGTTATCAGCTGTTTTTAACAGTGAGTTTTTGAGCTGTAAAAAAAACCCTAAGACCTGAGTGTTTTTTTGGACATTTTTAAGCTGTAATAACGTTCAAACACTTAAAGCGTCCGAAAACGCCCAAAAACGTCAATCCCCAGCGTTTTTGGACGTTTTAGACCAATTGTAAAAAAAAACACAAAAAAACGCTGGCCCTTTAAAAATGCGAAAAACCGGCGGTAATATAACACTGGCAAAAGCTGAAAACATCCCTGATAAGTCACTGACATTTTTTTTTTTAGCCCTAGGTGCATGAAGCCTAATAGAAAGGGCAAATCAAACCAGAGGAAACAAAGGCACAAATATAAACTTGCGTCTAAATCTAAAAGAAGAAGCGTTGGTTATTCATTGACTTTAATTTAGATTTTACACAAAAAAACTTCACACTTTCCTTCTGTGCAATAAATATATATATTTGGCAAAATTTTGGAAAATGTTCTTGTGTTCATTGAGATATTGATTAAAATCGTATGTTTCAGAAGGGGTGTACTCATTTATGCTGAGCACTGTATATTATATATAAAAATCTATGGCAGTCACATTAAGAGGATGAAAGGTTTTTTATTTTATTTATTTGATATATTCACCAGCAGATCCAGATCTAGGTAAGGAGTGTTGCAGTCTCTCTCTTTGGTTATTTGCAATATAGGCAGTGATAAACTTTCCACATAGAACCAACCTTACCTGCACTGGTAACGTATGCCCAGTATCCTCTTTTTGCAATTATTGCAGGCCAAAAGCCAGTCATACAGAGAGCCCAGAGAACTTGTCTGTTCTGGTTCCGGCGCTGAAGAGGAACTGCTATCTGACATCCAGTCTGGGCTCTGCGACAGCCTATCCTTCATTACTTCAGTTACTTTTACTACTGTTTCATGTATGATTTGCTCCTTAAACTGAATAAAATGGAGAAAGTGAAATATGTAAAATATTTCATTAAAAAAAAAAACATTTTTAAAGTAACAAGAAATTACATTTTCAAATTAAAAATAAAAATAAAAAAAGGATTAAAAAAAATAAATAAATAACACTAGTATGACCCATGATTAATGAACAAGAATCAAACTAATTTTGCCACTATTTGGTATAAGTTGGCATTCACAGCCATGATGGGACACAGGGAAGGTGAACAACCTATGGATGTAATTCTCTTACAGGGAGCCACATGCCAGCAGCCTGTCAAGATCAATGACAGGCTAAAATACGCATAGGCTGTACACGTGTGCATACGTCCCTGCATGCAAGTACCACTCACGTGCATATATTGGGGTATAGCCTCTACTTATTTCAGGCAGTCATTGATCTTGACAGGCTGTTGGCAGCGGACTGTACCTGTGCAATCTAAATCTACTGAGTTGGTCTAACATATGTTATGTAACCGAAGATGAAAGATTTTAACACCTAATGTTGTTAATACAGAAAACTAAATCTAGACCTTGTGTAACCCACACTATGCTTCGGAATTCAATGCAAATAAAGGCAAATTCTGATAAGAAAATGTAATACGAAGTTACATTTACACAAGTACATTTCACCTACTATATTTGAATACTAATTATAATGTAGATAGAAGTTTAAATTGTCAATCATTTTCAACAAACACAACGCTTTCAGCTGAGAAATCCAGCAAAGTAGCATAGCTTTCTCCCCTTCTATGTGACCTTGTTCTTGTTCCGACATTATCAAAAGGTCATGATGACATAATGTCATTTATGCTTCTGTGTCGATAATTTTTTTCATAAAACCAAATAAAATCACATCATAGATGTGCGCAGCCTATTGCAATAGGATGGGCACCCCTAAGCTCAAACACACACTACTGATCACTCACTGTGTTCTTTCAGAAAGGGAAGGGGCTAGGTAAATTACATATATACCTGCCCCTCCCCCACTCATCCTAAAACATCCCCCCGTGTGTGCCTGCAGCAGCAGCCGGCGGGAGAGGAGGGAAGCCGGCAGTGTTGAGTGGGGAAAGGTGGGTGAGACATGGCAGTAGGGGGAATCTGTGCTGCACAGTGGGATTAGGGTGTGCCTGGGCACACCTAGCACACCCTGTGCGCACGCCTATGAATCACAAAGATGTAAACTTTGTAGTTGGCGAGTGGACAAAATGTTTGTGCACAAACTTAGAAAAGTCTAACACCATTATAGCGAATCTGGACTAGAACATATAGAATCTCCATGTGTCTCAGCTCGACTTGTTGAAGAAAAAAACAACACAGCATGTTCTTTTACCCAGTATAGATATAAGCTTACCAGAACATGTGTGACTCTCCATCATTGAGGGATCAAAAAGCACTTGGGCAAGTGCAATCTCACGGCTGTGATCCAAGAACTTCCCTCTGGGTTTTTTTATTTTTTTATTTGGTCTTCTATACAGTGAGATTTTATATGTTGTAGTCCAAACTCATCATTTTTCTGTTAGCCCTGCATGCTGTTGATAGAGTTAGGCCCCTTTTACACCGACAAACCAATCGGGTTCACCTGTCAGTTTTTCAGGCGGACCCAATCAGACCATCCATAGCCCTCTACAGAGAGGCAGATGTCTGCTTAAAACAGACAGATGGGGATCCATTCCCCATCCGTCCAGTGGATCAGATTACAGTCAGTTGGAAATGGACAGGCGGTATGTTTCCATCTGACTTTCCCATAGAGAGCAGCATAGCAGAGCGGACACGGACCTGTCATCCACCTGCTCAGCGAGGATCAGTGGAGAGATATGCGCTGAGCAGGTGGATCCATCTGATGGAGTCCATCCTATCTGAAAGGGACCTTATTCTTAGTGTAGGTTATCCTATACATGATACCTGCCGCAGCTTACTCATACGGATTTATTGTATTTTACCCTTTGCGCAGTATCGCTTTCTGGTTTCGTAACAATTTTTACATCTGGTTTCCTAATCCTCTTAAAAAACAAACGCATCACTAGGTCAACAACAAATCCTACCAATCACTGATTGCTTTTCCCTTTATGTGAGCATTACAAGCATACAATTTGATTTATTCTGATCTGGAGCCCTTTAAAAACGTTCTGTTTTTTTGTTTTTACTATCAAAAATGTAAAAAGACCCAAAATTAAAAAACAAATGTTCTTACGGTCCGTTCAAATAAAAATGCCATAATAGCATGAAAAGCCTCCACATAATCACCCCAAGGTGATCTCATTTTTTGACACAGTTTTTATGTATGGAAATGAAAAAACATGCCAGTACTGGGGAGGTTAAACACGGAGCTTGAGCAATTGTGCTCTGACAGAACTCCCATACCACACTCTATCGCTCTTTTACTCCTTCCTGACAACCCCCCCCCCCTTCACCCTATCCCCCATGACACTCCCTCTCCTGCTCAGCCTTAATCTTTTTCTCCCTACCTTAGCTTTATTCTCTTTTTGAAGGTACTTACTGGACCTTTAAATTAACAAAAATAGTAGCTTGAGAGGAAAGAGTATACCCCACTCTGTAATAATACCTCATAATGTACTGTTCTGCATGTCTGCG